>OY728134.1:799561367-799931660 GCA_963277665.1 Viscum album
AAAATTATTGATTCAATATATATATATAATGTAAGATGAATATTTCTCATCTCATTTCTAAATTTCGGATACTCATTATGAATTTTATTCCAATGAAGAGAATCTACTTGATGACATAGTTTCCCATATTTAATTATTATATTTTCATGCCATGTCAATTGTATCATGGTTTCTATAAATTCATATAGTCTTCTAAATCATTGAATGATAAGAAATTTACATGCAAAATTTAAAGTAGCTGATTCATTTTTCTTGTAACGATCTACGCCACTCTTAAGGAATTTTATGAGCGATTAATGGTCCTTTTGAATTAATATGAAATCATTTGGGAAATCATGGGTTTTTAGATATCATAAGCATTTAACATAACATTAATTTAGCGTTATATTTTCATCATGGATGTTTGTTTTATTTTGGAAGAATATCATTCCGGAGACTAAGTAGTTCAGTAAAGCTGGTGTCTCTCCATTCGCTGAAAGCTTTCAAATTATATAACTTCATTGTAGTTGAAAATGTTGTGTATTCAGTACAATTGGAATACAATGGTATCTTATAATAACTATTTTATCCCTAAAACAACTTTGTACAATCATGAATTTTGTGTTCAATTTCCATTGTCCATTATTCCGTACAATACCCATCATCATTTACAGTGTTATTCATATCAAATGATCTATAAACCACAATATCATCCCAATTAGTGTTCACATTTAGTTTTTCCCCATGTTTAGTCTAAAATTTATAGCTCCAATATATTCCATAACAAATAAAAAGTTCTTCAAACTCTTCCATACTAATATTTATTGAGTAAAAACATTGTAAACAAAGAAAAAGTATATTAGAAGGGTTGTATGAATTCTTTATTGCAAAATTGATGAAATATTTAACTATATATTCATAATATGTTTTCAAAATATTAGAATGTATCCTTTATTGATTCATATCCATCCTATTAGTTTCATAAAATATTCATTTCATACAACAAATATATAAACGCATATAATATATTAATTATTAAAGGTGAAAGTTATAGATAATTCTAATAAGGAGAACAAAAATTTGATTGTTTAAAATTATTTTAGAATGATTTTAGTTGAATGGTTAATTAAATTTAAGAAAATAATTATTCCCATATGGTAGGTGTTATCTTCTGAATTCATCTAGAGGTGAAATTTATAGACTACTATCATCCTCAGTATTTTCATCTCCAAAATAGTTATTATTGAACTTTGTTGCTTGGGACTCATATGTCATCTTTTGAGGACATCCACCAATGTTTCTTGAACTGCTATAACTAGAAGTAATCACATAACATGTATTGGTTATAATTTTATATGACCACTACTCAGAGTAGTTCAAACAACATAGAAGAGATGAGGGAGGAGTCTCAAGCAACAAATTTCAAAAATAAATGTCTTGTAGAGGAATTTGATTTGTAGGAAACCAAACCTTTCTTATTTTAAATATTGGGGATGCTTATAATCGTTCATTATTTCTATCCCTGAAATAACTAAAACTCAAACTAGAATAATTAAATAATTTTTTTCCTATGGAAAAGAATAAAAAATCAGATATAATGATACACATAAAAGCCAATTACATTTTTGTATCTATATTTTTATACTTTTTATGAATAAATTTTATAAAGATAATTCATATAAAATTGTTATTAATAGCCATATATCTACTGTTTTATCTAATTGAGATATAATAGAAAAGGAATAAATATGATTCTTTAGTTGAACCTAAATGGAGTACAATCCCTAGAAAGTAGAAACATATTAATAATGAATTCATATATTTAAAATCCTTTATTTTTATTATTTATAGAGATCAAAATTATAATATTATAAAAAAAATAAAATATAGGGATAAACTTTGATGATGATATCAAGTTATATAAAGAATCATTGTCTTCAAAATATTTCAGGTTATATAATTAATCATTAAATTATGATATATATTATATTATGATAAATAATACTTGTATCTTTGAATATTTTCAAAAATATTCAAATAATATTGGTTTTAAATGTGTATTTAGAAACATGTATGAATCCAAGGATAAAATTCAATTTTTAATGTTATATTAGTAATCAATGGTTTCAAATACATGTAATGCATTGGTTATTTTGATACTTATACTCATTTAGTTCAAATTATAATAATAAGGATATTATTTTCCTTTAAATTAGACAAATCATTTTTGTGTTAATTAAAACAACGTGAAAAAAGATTTACAATAAAATCTAAATAAAGAAATTTACATGGAATAATATGAATATTCTCAAACTTATTTTATGTAGAACCTAAAGAACTTTTTCAATGAAATAGTCACTTTTATTTTTTCAATTTTTAGAAATATTTATGAGGAGATCACTGACTCTGATGATAAAAATAAATGAATGGAAATGGTTTTAAAAGAAAGGGTATAAATCTATTCTAATCTCTCCAAAAAAGTAATACAGTGAAATATAATGATTTTTTAATTAAAATAATAATACAATAGTTTTAAAAATTTGTGTCTCAATACAATTCAAGAGAGGAAATATGACAATAAAGGGCATGAGGAAACTACCCAAAAATTAAAATATGTATGTGTTATCAAAGATTCTCAACTAGATATTAGAGGTAAAAGTATTAAAGATATTGAAAATGTAGTAAAAGAAAATAGATAAATTCATGAAGGTAAAATTATAAAGATAAAAAATTTAATTTTATGTAAAAATAAAAAAAGAATAGAATGAGAAAATCATTATAAATATGAAATTATTTGAGATTTGTACTAAATTTGAGAATCTGGAAACAATACAATCAGTGTATTCTCAAATAGTAAAAAATAATGATCATACACCATAATATTCCCTGAAGGATTCTTATAGTGAAAGAACTCTGTTTGGGGTAATTAAAATCCTCAAATAATTTAATCATCAAGATATATCTACATCAAAATGGAAATCTGCCATCTATTTTTGAATATTCTTTTTTGTTAAAAAACTATTTTCATGTGCTTTTCATGTTGGAAACATAAATTATGAAATAATTTGTTGATGAAATATTATAATGGAACCTACAATAAATCCAAGGTGGATGTTAGAAAGTGTATTACATGTTTCTTCCCAAATAAAGCCCAACCAATTGATACAATCACTTGAAAAATGCAAGATCATAGTTCTGAAAAAAATAGACAGTATGTGGTTCCAAATATTAAACCATGGTATACAAGTAATTTCACTTCTATAATAAATTTTGACATATTGAATTTGATATTTTTTATAATTTATAAATTCTAAAGGAATAATGGAAGGCTACATTTTGGTTGAAAATATATCTGATGTAGAAACAACCATAGACATTTAACACACACATGTAAAACTCAATTGTGGTTGAAATTATATGAAATATATATGGTAATTACAATAGAAGCAGTCAAAATGAAGAGGCATGTAGGTAAAAATCATTCAAGAATGAAATCAGCGATAGTTGATGAATAGAAAGAGATAATGGCCAAAAAATGCAAAAAGATATCATAGAATAAGAAAAATGAGTGACGAAAAGGATAAAAATCAACATACCTTGGATTGAATCATTGATTCTTCTAAGAGGAATAGATATATCATGCATGAAATCTTAGATTAATTTGAGCCTTTAATTTTTTTAGCCTTAATTCATTTGATCCTTGGATTCAACCCTTGGATACGTGTGAGACTCGATTTGAGGTAAGATTTACTGAGGAGTGATAGTAGGAGGTGTCTTCCAAAAATAGCTTGAGAAATAATGACAGATTCGTTCACGATTAGGGCTATTCAATAGACTAGGGACAATTTTATCAACGCTTCTAAAAATGAACTCACATTGATCCCTTATATCAGAACTAAATTAATAAGTGATGACAAAAGGAATCTGTATGAGCATTGTTTTAGCTCAAATAAAGATAGAGATTTATTAGTGCTAAAAAATCATTGATAAAATCCATCTTTATCAGTGCTAATGTTTTAGTGCTAAAAAAGGATATATAAAAATAATTATAAATAAAAATTTTCAATATAATTATATAGTTATATTTTTATTTACTATAATTTTATAATTATTTAAATATATAATTATTTATTTTTAATTATAGATATAGGTTTAAAAAAATTGTAATTATTTATTTATAATATTAAATATATTTATATCATTATATATATTTATAATATATGTGTATATATATATATATTTAATAATTATATATAAATATAAATATAGTAAATATATTCATTATTTCAATTTATTTTTTATAATTATTTAATTATAAATATTTTCATATCATTATATAGATATATATATTCAATAAATAAATATAAATATAAATATAAATATAAATATAATATATATACATATTATTAAGATAAAGTTATTATAATTTTATAATACTTTAAATATATAATCATATAAATATTTTTTAAAAAATTAATATTTATATATAAATATATTTATATCATTATATATTTATATAATTATACATATATATATTTAATACATAAATATAAATATAAATATAAATATAAATATAAATATAAATAAGAATATATATATATAAATATCAATATCAATATAATTATAATTATAATAAATATATTCATTATATAAATAAATTTATTATAATTTTATAATTATTTTAATATATATAATTATTTATTTATAATTATATAAATATTTTTTAGAAAAATAATATTTATTTCATTATAAATATAGATATATAAAATTATAAATATAGTAAATATACATTTATAAATATATTTATTTATAAATATTTACCAAAATATATTTAACATTATTAATGAATATATAATCTTAAATTCATGCATGTTAAAAATGAGTGAAATTGAATAATTAAAAATGAGTACACTTAAAAAATATTTAAAAAATGGACATGTTTTATTAATTTGGTATAAATTATTAAAAAAATATGGATATATATTGAAATAAATATGAATATATATTAAAAATATTAAAAAATAGTATATAAATACATATAAATAAATAATAGAAAATGATTAAATTCTTAAATATAAAAAATATTAAAAATGAATTAAAACCTACATGTGATAAAATTAAAAATAATTAAATAAAATTTACCGATTAAATGCATAATATATTAAATGAATCATTTTATAATGAAATTATAAAATGAATACTAAAATTTGAATAAATTATATAAATATAATGTGTATTTGTTTCTATATAAGATTTCATTAATTATGTAAATATTTCTCCATGTGCATTGTATATAAAAATGTATCAATTTTGAATATTGATATGAAATCAATAATGCATGCATTTTATATATGTAAAATTGATAACTAAAAAGACATTCAATTATGTCCCTCACTCGAAGAAATTTTTCAGTATTTGTAATTCATATTAATTTTTAATTATAAACCATTATTCACCAAAATATATGAAAAATTTACTGTAAATCGTAAATATTTGGTATTTTTTAAATCCTATTTAGTGTATTGATCTCTACCCCATAAGGTTGGAGTTGGTGCCTTACTTTATTACATTGGAATTATGAATAAGAAATCATGTCCCAAAGGACAGAATTGTTTAGTATCTTTAGAAAATGAGATGCAAACATAAGTTTTACATTATAACTTGAAATGAAATACCACATATTAACTTCATTGAAAACAATATTATTCTCTTAGCTTATCCCTGCATGTGAGTTATAATATACATATTGGAATCCTGGTAAAAAATAAAACATAATAATGGGTGAGCTCAATTGCTCAGTAAGGGTAAACAATACAGCCAAATCTATAAACATAAACTATAAGGAAAAGGTAAATATCTGACAACACAAGTCATCAAAACCCAGACATGCAGATAATATAGAAGGAACAAAAGTTGAACAAAAATTCCATATAAATAATCATATGAGAATGAAACATGACTATAGATATTATAAAAGTATAATAATCACATGGATTATCAATTACTAATATCATAATGAGTGAATTCCTGATGCTGGACATCATTAACATACCAGAAAGGCTTCATCAAAGACACTATACCTAAATGGGTAAAAACCCTATATAGTTTGTCTCATGAGACCTACTGATGCAAAAAGGCACTATAGTAGGCCCACCCATTTATTTCTACGTCCAATTTAATCTTTATATGAAATGGGTGGAAAAAATAAATATATAAATTCATATCGAAACTATCATTTTAAATATTAATAACTTTCCCTAAATAATAAATGTAATTATAAACCATCTAGAGTAATATGGAGTATGTTATCAAGATAGTACATCCCCCAAAAAATGATCATAAACCATTCAATAAAATATATTATATGATAACATAAGTGATCAATATCAATAAATCATAATATTAAAAAATGTAAAATAGATGAAAATACTCTAATAAAATCATTGAGAAATGTTTTGACAGAAATACCCTTTTACTTTGGAAAGAAGCGTTTTTTAGGAATGTCATTAGTATTTGTCATAAAAATAAGATTGTAAATATATATATATCCTAAAAAGGAAATTAAAATATATTCTTGTAATATTAAAATAATATTCGTACTAAAATGTGTAAATTGATGTGAAAACATGTAAAAATAGTGTTTAAAAAACCTTAGAAATGATACACTTTAGTGCCGTCTATGGGAAAATATATATGAGTATTTAAATAGAACAAAGGAATAATTGTTTGAAAAAAACCTGAAATGAACTAATATATTTATTAATGATAAAAGAGTGTTTTTTAAAAAATATTGGTGACTTAAAATAGTTTTTTTAGTGTACTTGAAGTTGGGTAAGAAATTGGGATGTTCCCTTTAATCGGGCTTTCATATTAGGAGGAATTAAAATGGAAACCTTATGAAACATTTGTTTCCCATCATAGAAAGAATAATTGATAATGGTACATATGATTGTAAAATAAACACAAAATTTAGGATGAGTACATAAGAATAATTAATAACTAAATTGGGGTAATGAGAGAGAAAGCGTAACCCAATGGAAAAATGGAGGTTTGGAAAGAAACCCTTACCACTTTTTTAATTTAATAAAATCATATGACCTATGAAAGTTATAATGGTTAAATGAAATAATTTAATATGATGAATATAAAGATATTAAAGATATTATATATTATAAATAGAGGTATTCATACACCACACATAAGGAATAAGTGATGATTGAGGCATATCTCACAAAAATAAAAGTGATATGAGAAACCCCTTACCTTATGTATGAAAGTGTTCCATACTTTCACTTAATATTCAAGATAATGAAATCATATTAATTAATTATTTAATTCATAACCTCTTAAAATTTTATTTTATTCAGTATAATTTTATTAATTTTATTTTTGGCCTTTTTTATGAGTTATAAGATTCAATTTCTTCATTCGGGAGTGTCAGTTTCTTTGGTTTTCATGATTGGTTCACATGTTTACATGTATGAAGGATCATATAAAATTAGAAAAGTTATGTATAATTGATATTATAAGTTATTAATTAACTTCCATAATATTAAATGGTCTTATATTTCATTTTTTTTCAGATATGAGGATGATTCATTAGAAAAAACATTAATGATAACCGTTTTGATTATTTTGGTGATTTTTTCCTTTATTACACACTAATTTTGTTTTGTTAATTAATATTATGTACATAAACTAGTTATATAATACTAAATCAGTTTTAATAAATATATTATTTTATATTCTAACCATAAAAATGGTATTATAACCAACGTTTAAGGAGGAATTGAAAACTGAAAACCCTTTGTACATAAAGGTGGTAAATCATAACCTCATAGAAGATTTATTCATATTCAGAATAAAAGGGGTCGGGAAGAGAATTTATGGTTGATATAACATATCATAATAAAATTATAATATATAAAATCTATTTTATTTATCATTCCACTTGGTAATAGGGATTTGGGGAGAGGATAATAAAAGAAAATAAATTAAAAAGAAATTAAAAAAAATGCAAGAGGATTTTACCACTTGAACTTCATCTCCTTGAGATACTCCTTAAGGAAATTGGTAATGGTCTTTTGGTGAGACCATAAAGTCCAATACTTGTGGAAGAGGTTTGGAGATTAATTGGGAAGAACATAATCATTATTAAAGGATTTATAGGAGTGTAGAGACAGGGTTGTTTTATAGTGGTGGAGAGGGGTGTTTTTTGATTATTTTAATCATTAGATTATTATTTTGGCACAGGATTATGAATAGTTTTGATTACCATAACTGAAAAAGTAAATATAAAATTAGAGTTTGATATTATCAGCTTACATCATCCATAAATCATCTATGACTCAATAATTAATGTATTTGTTAAATATTGTAAATTTTCATATTTCACTCTTCACAGAAAATTGTACTATTTTAAGAAAATCCCAAAAAATATACTTAACCATTTTTAGACGTGTTTATTTAAAAAATGGACTCCATTTTATGAAAAAAATTATCTAAATATCTAAAATTTTGTTTTTAAATGAAAACAAATTTTCTAGAAAAATACTCATTTTAATGCTATTAATGATTTTATGACACTTTAAAAAACCAATTAATGTCTCATTAAATTATCATATAATCATAATACAACAAATTATTAATTTATGAATCTATTTCATGAAATAAATTTACATTTAAATAATCAATTTAATTATAAAATTTTTAATTAACATTTATGTATCACAAAAATACCAATAATTTATTTACCATTTTTAAAACATTTATTTACTTATTAAATGATAGAAAAATATTATATTTTCATTCATAAGATACATAAATTTTAAGTATACTTTAATAGGAGAATTTATTATTCTATTGGTCATATTACTATTCCTAATGGTCACATTACTATTATAATGTTCATATTTAATATTATATCACAGTTTTAAACTCAGTGTTGTGTGAATCATAAAATTTAAATGATGTTAATTTTTAAAAGATATATTCTATAAAATCATGGGGTTTTACATTCAACAACCCTTCAATAAATTTAGTCATCACAATTTAAAATTTTGATTCATAATAATTTTGTTTTCCTTTTAAAATACCCTTATGGAAATCCCACATGATAAAAAGGATTACTATAACTTCCTCCTAAAAAGAGGGAAACAGAAATGTGAAGGTAACTACAAAATTAGGCCTTCAAATAGGATGAAATTAGTGTGAATTGAGACTATGTAAATGGATGGAAAATGTAACTATAATTTTCTGATGGAGAGTGAGAGAAAACATGGCAATCAGAACATTAACCATCATAAGACCGTAAATATGTGATCGATTAAAAGGCCATTGATTTCTCAAAAAGAAAACTAAACAGATAATTTTTTTATTCCAAAATCCTTTTCCTAAAGTTTAGGGTTTTTTCTACTATAAATATTAAAACTTTAGAAAATAAAATTACTTTATTTATTTCCATGTTATATAAATAATCCCTTTCTTTGGATGTGTTTTGATCTATTTCCACTTCCTTCCATACACCAAGGGATTGATGTCCAAGAAACCAATATTATGCCTGAAGCACTTCTAAGAAATCATATAATCCACAATTCATTCATTTAGCCTTTAAATGTTTACTGAATCCAAAATGGTTAGCACAGGTTATCGAATATGATAAATCATACTTTAGTCTTAATCAATAATATTCTTGATCCATTCCATAAGTAGTTAACATTAAGACTCATCTCAAATAAGTTTGTCCAAATTCAATGGACAAACAATTTTAGAAGGAAGGACACTAAATTTTCAAAAATCAACTTATCATAATATTTCACCAAATAATGCATCTTTTATTTACACATACCAAATTTATGAATACCAAAATCTTCTTTAATAATTTATGAAACATGTATGCTTCTAAGAATAAAATCTCAAGCTATTGAATATATTCCTTAAATCCAAACATCTAATAATTCTAGCATAACATAAACAATAAAATAACTAACCACCTTCTTGGAAACCAAGCCTATCCCATAAAAATATATTTATTTTAATATCATTATCAAGAAAATACATAGGGTTATCTTTATCAAGTCATGATTTTTCAAAAAGATCAAATTACAACAGAATCAATTCTCTTGATTACTAGTGAAATTCATCACATAGTCCCAATTTCTTCAAGAAGAAGTACTACATTACAATCCTTATTTATATCATTATTCTTATATCCAGAATATCATAACAAAATTCTTGTATCTAAGAAACACCATAATTATTTCACTATGATGGTTGTAACAGCATAAGCTTGACCTTGATCCCTTTGTATCTTCATATATTTATTCTCTTGATGCTTAGGAAGTTAATTTGTGTAATTCCCCATATCTTTACCCATAAAGCATTAAACATAGGTAGTTTATTTCCTTCCTATGAAATCATGTTCCATGTGTCATTTTTATACACACTTTTAACAAATTACCGATCCCAATTAGCTTCTTCCATGATATTTCTTTCCTTATTTATTACAAGTTGGAAATTATGTTCTTCCCTTATTCAATTGTTACTTATTTAATTTTCCAAAGTACTCAACATCCATCTTCTTATATTTCTTCCCTTCAAAGCCATATATCTTGGAAAATTATTTCTCCATCTTGATGGAACAAGATACTATATCTTCATATGATAAGAATGTCTGAGAGACTACTTCCCTTCATAAATTTCGGTTTAGAAAATCAATGAAATTATCAATACATATCCTTATATTACTTATGTAGATCATGATATGACTTGATAACCCTGTAATGTTGGATTCAAACTTAGAAATGTTTTTATCCTTTTTTGTCACAAACTCAAGAATTATCTCTCAATATCTTCTCGCTATTCATGAGGAAAATATTTTTATATTAAAATATATTTAAAATACTTCCATTCTATATTTTTAATTTCTTTCACCTCATTTGTGTCTTGAATTTATGACCACCATTGATCTGAATCTACAAATAGATAATAATCTTCCCTGATAACCTTCTCCCTTTCTTTACACCCCAAAGTGATAAATATATCTTATACAGAACTTATCTATTGTTTAACTACAAATGGATTTATAGACCCATTGAATAATGGTTATTATTATTACATGAAGCGACCAAATATTATTATACTAAGTTGTGGATCAGGCTACTCTATACAGGTAATTTTATTTCTCATAACCCGAGTTAGTTGTCTTAGTATATTTATATGTTGTTCAGCTCCAATTGTATCTCCAACTACAACATCATTATCATGGATATGAGAAAAATTCGTACATGTAATACTTTCATTAATACTATTTCCATTCCATACACTAGAAACCATTTATAAACAATGGGATACACTACATTAGATAATAAAATTATGGAATATAATGTATAATGTAAAACTGGTTAAAAATCTAAGGTAAATTGAATAATTTATGTGTATCTAAACTTATAAACATGTTTTTTTGGGATTTTCTTCGATAATTATCATCAAATTATATCATATGTTTATTTTCTACCATCTATCTTTTCAAAAATATAGTTTCTAAAGCCTCAACATAACTTTCTATAATACCAACTAAAATTACTTCAAACCCAGTAGCATGGTGTGAGTGACTTAAATTATTACATTATAAATATGGATAAGAGATCATGTCCCATAGGACCAAATAGTTTAGTATCTTCGAAAAAATAGATGAAAAAATAATATTTTCATTAAAAATTGAACTGAAATAAAACATAGTAACATTATTGAAAACACTCTTATTCTTTTAGCATGTCCCTACATGTCAGTCATTATATACATCTTGTTGTACTGGGAGAAAATAAAACATAAGAAGGGGTTGGCTTAGATGATCAGTAAGGGAAAACAATACAATTTAATCTATAAACATAAACAATTTGGTAAGGTAGATATCTTATAACACATGTAATTAAAATATAAACTTTCACATAATATGGTAGGAATAATATATGAATAAACAATACTATATAAATAATCACATGAGAATAAAATCTAACCAAGGGTATTATACAATTTGAATAATCTAATGGATTATAAATTACTAATATGTTAATGAGGAAATTAAAAATGTTTACCATCATAAAAATACTGTCAAGGCTTCATCCAAGACATCATACATAAATGGGTAAAGACTAGGATTAGTTTGTCTCATGAGACCTACTGATGTATTGACATACTATAGCCAGCCGCTCCTATCACTTAATAAGTCAAATGAATTCATCATATGAAATGGGTGGAACATAATAAACATTTAATTTCATATTGACACTATCATATGAAATATTAATAACTTCCCTCAAATAATAAATTTAATAATAAACCATCCAGAGTAATATGATGAATTATATCAAGATATTACATCCTCCCAAAAATAATCGCATACCATTCTATAAAATATGGTTGATGGTAATATAATATTTCAATATCAATAAATCATATTATTAAATAGAAGGAACATAGATGAATTTACTCTAATAAAATCATTGATAAATTCTTCATATAAATACCCATTTTCTATGGAAAGAAGAGTTCTTTTGAGACATCATTTTTATTTTTCATAACAATCCGATTGTAAATATTTATTTCCAAAAAGGGGAATGGATATATAATTTAATAATATTAAAATAATATTCATACTTAAATTTTGAATCTTATGTGAAAACATATAAAAATATTATTTAAGAAACTTTAGAAATGAGCCACTTCAGTGTGGTTTAAGGGAAAATATAAAGGATTCTTTAAAACAGACAGATGAATAATCGTAAAAATAAGAATAAAAGAACCAGTATATTTATTCATTATAAAAATTATGTTTTTAGAAAAATATTGGTTTCTTAAAATAGATTATGAAGTGAACTTGAAAATGGGTAAGGAATTGAGAAGTTCCCATTAATCAGGTTTGCTTATCGGGAGGAATTTAAAAAAGAAACCTCATCAAACAAGTGTTTCCCATCAAATAAGGAATAATTTAGAAAGTTAAATGTGTTTAAAACAAAAAAACATAATGTATGAGGATTAAATAAGTAGAATTATCAATTACATCGGGGTAAAGAGAGACAAATCCTAACCCGAAATAAAAATGGAGGTTCGAGAAGAAACCCAAACAACTTTGAAATTCAATTCACTCATATTCTACATAAAAGTAATAATCATCAAATGGAATAGTTGAATATGATGAAGATAGAGATATTAATGATATTATATATAAAAAAATGGTAGTATACATACACCAAACATTTGGGATAAGTTGTGAATGAGGAAAATCTCACAGAAATCAATGTGAGATGAGAAATCCCTTTCTTTATGACCGAAAGTGTTCTACACTTTAAATTAATGTCATGGATAATGAAATTAGATTGATTAATAATTTAATTAATAAAATATTGAAGATATATTTTATTTATTATTATTTTATTAAATTTATTTATGATCTTTTTGATGATTTGTATGATTTAATTTCATCATCAAGGAGTGTATGTTTCCTTGGTTTCTATCATTAGTTCACTTGTATACATGTTTGAAAAAACATGTAAAATGGGAATAGTTATAGAAATTAAATCATAGGTTATTAATGAACATAAAATTGATTAAATGTTCTTATATATCATTTTTTACATATATGACAGTGATTCATTAGATAAAATGTTAATGATAACCATTTAGATTATTTTGGTGTTTTTTTCGACCACCACACACTAGTTTTGTTTGATTAATTAATATCATGTATATATACTTGTTATAGAACAATAAATAAGTTATAATCCGGATATTATAGTCCAGTTTAACAATAAACATGGTTTTATGGTCATACTTAAAGTTTAAATTGAAAAAAAATACTCATCATCCATGAAGGTCGTAAATCATCACCTCACATATGCTATTTCCATTTTTAGAATAAAAGGGGATGAGAAGATAATTGATGAATGAAATAAAATTATCAGAATAAAACTTAATAATATAAAATATTTTTATTTATTGTTCCACTATGGTATAGGTAGGTGAGGAGAAGGTGTAAAAAATAAATAAATTGAAAAGAAATTAAATAAAAACAATAGAGGATGTTACTTCTTGAACTTCTTCTCCTTGAGATCCTCTTTAAATAACTTGGGAATTGTATTTTGGTGATACTAGAAAGACTAGGATGTGGGTAAGATGTTTGGGAGAGGAATTGGTAAGAATATAAGAAAGCCTCAATTCATTGGAGGTGTGAGGAGAAGAGGTGGCGAAGGGTGGTATTTATAGTGGAGAAGAGGGTGTATTTTGATTATTTTATTCATTTGTTTATTATTAGAGCTCAGGAATATGAATAGATTTTATTCCCATGAATAAATATAGAAAATAGAGAAGTAAAATTTGATATTATGGTATTCCATCATCCATACAACATTCATGACTAAATAATATATGTATTTGTTAAATACCATAACTTATAAAATTTCACTATTAAAAAAACACATCTATTTTAGAAAAATATCAAAAAATTAGTTTAACTATTATTTTTTGTGTAGAATTAAAAAATGGACTAAATTTTATGAAAACAATTTTATAAAGGAAACCCTTCATCAGCACTAAAAATAAATAACTAATAAAGGGTACCTTTTATCAGTGCTAAAGAAAAACACTGATAAAGGGTACCCTTTATCAGAATAAAAAAATTGTTAAATGATACCTTTTATCAACACTAAAAAAATATTTGATAAATTTCAATCCTTTCAAAGGCCTATTTTGTTGTAGTGACCTAAAATCATAGTAATAATAAGTAGAAGAACCTTCTCTTATTTTAATTATTGGATCAACAGAGTTTATAATTCCATAAAAGACAGGGGTAAATTGTAGTATAAAAAATTATAATAAAAAAAACACAATTCAAAATTAAGTAAAATGATCGAAATCACAGATCATCTGATTATAAGAGTGTCAAAATCAAAATCATAGATTGTTCTATTATATCATATTATGTTTTATTGATATTAAATTTTCACTTATAAAATGATTTTTTAGAAAGGTAAGTATAAAAAATTTCTTTTTAAATCAATGCACAAAAGAAAAATAAAACTTTTAAAAATAATAAATACAAAACTTATAATTTTCATAATTACTTACAAGCTATATTAAAATAAACCACTATTTTGACCTTGAGAGAAAAGGTAGTCAAAAACCCTAACTAAATTTTTCCATGGTTTTATACCCAATGTAATGTTTGTCTTTCCTTACTAGGAAATTCCTCGATATGATGATCAGAATATGATCTTACTTTCTATTATCACAATTTCTCAATAAAAAGAACCATATTTTTCTTCCATGTACTGAAAAACCTCTATCTGAAGGATAAAATTCATATTTTCTTCCTATTAATGAAATACCTCAATCAATACAATGATCAAACATAGAATACAAAAGAAAATTTTTCTAAAGGAAACAACCCTAATAAGGATTACTTAGATGGAAAACACACTTAAGTATTACAAAGATTAAGAACAAGTAGTTCACCCTAAGAAATATTTTAATGACATGAGTAACAAAATTTATCAGCTCCAAATATTTAAATAACCTGGTATTTATAGGTCAACTCCCAATGGTCATATTTCAGAGTTAGTTTTAACAAATTCAAATATATTACACTTGGAAGATCATATGTAACTAATAGCCCAATGTCCTTTTATTTAGCACAATGTAAGTGATAAAATTTATTCCTTATCATAGAAACAAACATAAATATTGTTATTATAAACTTAGGATATCTAGATGAACATCATTCTCTTTTACAAAATGATAAACCTTTTATGGATCAGTCTGATGTATCGATAGAAGTATTATTTCAATGGTCATGAATTATATCAGCCAAAAGGCAAGACAAAATTCTAAACCCTGGTTATAAAAAAGGCCATTCTGATGAATCAGATACTGAATTAGTCTGATGGATTGTATTGAAGAATAATATGTTCATATTCGTAATACATTAGAATATTTATTTGTTAGGTAAAAATCTTGTTTCCTATAAAAACATAGTAAAACAGTTGGTGTATAAAAGATAGTAAGCATAGTTATTAAGAAGGTGTCTATGATTTCAAAAATTGAAGGAATGAAAAATTAATAAGTAAATCTTCCAAGTCAATAGAGATATGCTCCCCCTTAATGGATTCATTAACTTTCAAGGATTGTCTTCATCAAAATTTAAATCATTTAATTCATTAGTAAAATAAACAAAACATGTAATTCAATTTTTTATTATTTCTAATGATATTCACATGCACAAATTCCTCCATTGGAATAAACCTATTGTTATATAATCTATAATCTTTATTATTATATGAATATCCTATAAAATTACCATACCACTTTTATCATCAAAATTTTCTAGATTATATTTAGTATTTAACATATAAAATATACATCCAAATACTTTAAAGTAAGTGTTCTCAGATTTTTTTAGTTAAATAGTTCATAAGGTATTTTATTTAACAAAGGTCCAATGTAAACTCTATTAAAGGTATAGAATGTAGTGTTAACTGATTAAGCCCAAAAATATATTGGAAGGTTTAATTCATTAATAATTTCCTTTCCATTTATTGAATGGTTATATTTTTCCTCTCAATAATGACATTTTGTTATGGTTTTCTAGGGGTGGAAGAATTTTATAAGTATCCATTATATTCAAAATAATAACAAAAATTAAATTAACATATTATCTTTCTTTATAACTTCTAATTGATGAAATTAAATAACCTTTTTTATTTTTAATTTGTTTAGATAATGTAATAAATTTTTTTAAGGTTTCAATTTAATGGGATAATAAAAGAGTATATGTTAATATACATAGATCATCTACAATTAGAAACACATATATCTTACTTCCTAAACATACAGTTCTCATTGTTCTTAATAAATTATGATATTATAAGAATTTAATAGTTTTAACTATATTAATTGATCTAAAATACTCTTTTTGTATATTAACTTTCAAGCAAGAATCACATAGAAAAAACACACTAGATTGGAATTTTGGAAATTGTAGAACCTATCATTGTTTCTTTCTAACTTGTATAGTTGTGAAAGATAAAGATGAACCAAACATTAGTACCAAATAATATGGTAAGCTATACAACTTTTACAAACTTTAAATAATTATAGGTTATACTAAAAAAAATATATATTAGATATTTTATTTTCTATTGGAATTAAATAAAATTGTATTATAATTATAAGCAATAAATTTATTATCTTCAATCTTTACCCTCGTACCATCATCACAAAGGTTTGATGTGTTTATTAAATTGTGTTTTAATAATTGTACTTATAGTAATTTATAAATTATAAATGATTCTAATATACTAACTTCTAAAAAAACTTTAACCATGACTTTAGAGTTTTCACTAAAAGTGATTGTACATCCATTATAATAAATAAAATGTTAAAGGTTAGTGATTTCACTCATCATGTTCTTAGGGAACTGATTTTCCATGTACAATGTATCTTTTTGACCTTTTAGATAGGTTTCCTATAAAAAAGATTATGTATATAATTATTTTGATACCCAAGTTATTTTAGGTTCAAATAGACAAGTAATAAAACTCAAAGGAATCCATAAAGACTTATTACAGTTATTATAAGGTAAGATAGAGGATATATAATTATATATAATTTTCTTGTTCTTCCCTAGTGATTGAGTAAATATTAAAGAACATTCATTGAAATAATTCCCTTTTAAATTACATCTAAATAATGGAACAATTGATACATTCCCTTTACTAATGTTAACCAAAGTAGTTCTGTACATATTATAAATTTGTCTATTATAGCCAAATCTAGTTTTGTTTTTATTAGTTTGGTTCAAATACATCATCTTATCAAAATATTCTTTACCTTGAAAAAAAACATATGGTTTCTTTTAATCTAGTTATTTCAATTTTTATATTTTTATTATATTTGGAATAACTTACAGATCATCATTTATTTTCACATTCAAACAAGTACATATATTTTCAAATTTCTTTTTTTAGGTTTAACTTTTATATATTTCATTTCAATTTTATCTAAATCATCAAAAACTAATTTAAATTTCTTTTCTTGATCTTTATCGGTTTTTGACATGAAATATTTAATTCATAAATTATCATCTTTAATATTAATTAGTTCTAAATAGGATTTTTTTCTCTTATTTAACTTTCTTATTTTCTCTTTGAGGTTCTCTGTACAATTCATCCATTGTAAAAATATAACTTTCAAACGTTTCACTTTATTTAGTTAATTAATTTATATCATTTTTAATATGAGCTTCATATCTAGAACTATAATTAGACTCAATGTTTACCTCATTCTTTATTGTTTGAATCAGTTAAATATTTTCAAATTCATTTTCACTCTAAGAAACATCAACAATGGAGTATGGCTCTTCTATAAAACTCCATCCATTATTATATGCTATTCATTGGTTATTTCTTGTATTTCTTGTATTTTACTTCTTGTTTCAATTTTAGAAAATATGATTTTATGTCTGTCTTTTTCTAGATCTGATAGAATTTTAATTCTAAAAGGTAATATTTACTACTTTTACCTCTTTTAGTTCTCTTCCTATAAAAATTTTGATGATCTCATCTTGGAAACTTTTTAAATCCTCACTTTCATTTCATGTTCTTATAGATTCCTTTAGGAAAATTTTCAATTTCATCATTCTCAAAATTCTCCATCTCATAATCAGATGAATTATAAATGACATTTATATTATATTTGAATGATATACCATTACATTTATCTGGATCATCATTATTCTCATTTAATATTTCCATCTCATATTGAGGAAGGGATCCAATCATATCATCCATTGAATATTTAGTAAAATACATACTCTGTTCAATTATAACTTTATTTTATTGAAAAAATTTATGTTGATCTCAAAGTAATCTTTGGATAAGAGTTTCATTCATTATGGTCTCCCCAAATGAAACCATGTTGTTTAAAATTCTGGTGAATCTATTGTATATCTCATTGATTATTTCTTATTAGTCATTCTGAATTCTCAAATATCATCTTTTTTAATTCATAGATTGGTTATGTACAACATTTTATTTTATTTATGAGTGAATTTGAATGTCTATAGATGTTAGAAGGATTTTTACATGATGATATATGACTATACATTTTCTACTTAAAGATAAATATCTATAATTCATAACATTGTAATTTAGAGCACATTTTTTAGCATCTTTACCAATTATGTTTTATAAATCAAAATCAGAAAATTTATAAGATGTTAGAAGAATAAAATAGAATTAAAGACCTATAGTTTTTATAAATACATCCATCCTATCCTTTCAATAAATATAATCGCTTATTTTGAAATATAGGTTTCAAATGAGGCTTAACATCTTGAATTCCTATCTTTCCATAATAATGGAGTGGAAACTTTCCATAAAACATTATGTATTGGATAATGGTTAGTTAAAAACAGATAATGAAATTCTTAAAACCAATTCCTTTAAAGGAACCAAGATCTAATATTAATTTTTTGGCCACATATTTATTGTAATATTGACTAGAGTGGGGGTATATATTACTTTTAAAATTTAATCTAATACATTTAATCAAATATCATTATTATAGTTATAATAGTGTTAAATGTTTTGTGGAAATAAAAAATAACACAAGATATTTTTACAGTGGATCATATCAAAAATACCATTGTCTACTCTTCAATCTAATCTTCTTGGTGATGTGACTAGTATTTACTTGTTACCACCTTTTTTAGGGAGGGGTAACATGATTAAAAATAGAACTTCCTTTTGATCACATGTTAGTATTACCCCTGACTTTTGAGGGAGTCATAAACCAACTTCCTTTATTCATGGAGTAATAACCATAAATTCCATTTATATGGGAGGCATAAAACTATATGATGGATTTTTTATAGGAAAAGTGTAAACAAAACTATATAATACCAATAGAGGGAAATAAGAAATACAATAGTGAAATTTACAAAAATTGTATAGAAATGGAGCATATGATTTTTGACATTCAATGTAGATCAAGTTCTTCAATCACTAAAGTAATTGATGATGAAAAATGATTAATGTATTCATGATCGAGGAAATTAAATGTGAGACATAGTCTAGATGTTGTACTTCACAAAGTTAATATGATAGTCATATTTTTTAATCTATATAAAATCTCAGAAAATTTCATAGTCAATATATGTTGAATAATTATTTCTGAGATTTTATAATTCATTTTTTTTATTTTCATTACAACATACACTGGTTTCATTAACTTCAAAAAATCTTGGAGTGTCTCTTTAACTAGACATTGAAATACACATTAGAAAAATAATAGAGAATTAAAATATATTTTTACCTTCATTAGATTTAACCCACCATTATTTTATTTCTATATGAAATAACATTGAATCCCATGGAAAAAGATTATTATCATTAATAATAATTAATAAAATTAATATAATAATAAATAACATTCAAAAAAAACTTATAGTGATTTGATAGTTCAAAATATTCATAAAACATAGTATAAAATAAATGAAATGAAACATATTATTTCCATTTATTTTTTTGTAATATGTTGTGTAAAAATGAAGGTTGCAATATATAAGTATTTTACTAAATAAAATAATAGTTAAAAACATTTAATAAACTTACAGTAAATAAATTTATTAATATAATCCAATAAAAGTGTGTACTGTAAAATAAGAATTTTCTAAAAAATAAATTAATATACTGATTATATGAAGAATTGTTTATGTAGTTGGTATACTGACCATGAAAACATGGCTGGTATGTTGACGGTGTCACCCCACAAAGTTAGTATACTGGTTTGGAAATTAATTGGGTAATTTGGTCAGTATACTTACCCTCTACACAGTTTAAAAATAAAATCATACAGACAGTTCATAAAATAATTTTTCCTAAAAATATAAATAGTAAAATTAAATATATATTTATAGATAATTTAAAAAATTTATTTATAGATATTAAAAAAATTATGTAGTACATTCAAAATAATACATGACTTATTGTATGTTTCATAGTAGTAATAGTGTGATACTCATGGTTTTCATTTTAAAATATCATGGTAAGTTCACTACCTAGATATTAGTAACTTTACAATAATTTTGAGTAATGAAAAGTAAGTTTTGGGTACTTCATGGTAATAAAATGAAGTTATCCATGGGAATCAGAATGTAGAAACATGGTAAGTTCACCTCCTTTATATGGGAACTACAAAAAACCATGGTAGGATCGAAGATCACTATAACTTATCATGATACCTCTTCATGGTAATTGGATAGTTTTACTCATGGAAAATTCAAAGAGAAGATAAAGCCTCATAATTGAACTAACTGAGGTAGAGAAGAAGTGTTGTTGTGGTGAATTTACCACTATATTGGTATTTTTTAGGTGTTGTGATGGTGTCACTGAAGCTCAAGCGAGTTTTATGGTGAGTTCATCACACTGAAATGGTGCGATTCAAGTTTCTATGATTGAGGATGGATGCCTTCTCCACAATTTTGATGTGTAGAAGCTCATGAATAGGGATAAATCCAGTGATGGACAATCTTGCAGATATAGGGGAGGTGTGTCACCACCTAACTACCATTGTTTCTCAATCAATGATATAAATAATACACTAGTTGATATTTTCAAGAAGAGGTAAACACTAAGGCACTTTTAGTGAGGGATATTGTGATCTAGGAATGGAGGGAAGAACTAGAAGTTGAGGTGTCATGGAGATTCTAGAAATAAGGAGAGAATATAAGCTGAAATAGGTGCCTTAAAGTTGTTGGGTGCGGATGAGGCTAGAACATCAAAGGAGTTGATTGTGTTGAATAAGGATTTAGAGGATGTTTGTGAAGAGAAGAAGATATCTATATATATAATCAAATATATATATATATATATACAAATAGGTATATATAATAAATAATTAAATATAAAGCATATTTAAACAAAGTAAAATTAATATATGGTAAAAAATTTTAAAAGAAATAATAAAATTATTTATATAAATATAAATATATGTATATGTTTTATATATGAATAAAACAATATACATAATATAAAAAATATATTTTAATTTTTTTACCAATATATAAAATTTAAAACTAAAACATATATAAAATTTCAATAATAAAACTAAATTTCATATATAAATTTTTTTTAAAAAATAATTAAAGTGCTAAAATTATTAATAAATTACTAAAAATTAAAAAAAAACAAAATCAACTAAAATAAAATAAAAGATTCAAATTTAACAAAAAATATATAAAAAATACCAACATAAAATGTTAGTGGAAATAACTATGAGGAATTGTGTATTTCACGATCGAATCTTAGAATTTTCTCGTTGGATTAACTAGTACTTATTATTAGTTTACTACAGTAGAGAACTAGAATTATGGGATCCCAAGGTTCCTAGGGTTCTAAGAGAATATTATCAACTTTAGTAATAGGTTATTATATAATTTGATATCAGTGATATGAGGTGTTTTCCTAGAGAATATAATATTCAATAAGGGTTCTAATAGCCTAAAGGTTATGACTGTGTGTATTAAACACATATTGAGGTGAAGGAATAAAACATGTGACTCTTGAGTACACAATTATCATAGAGGATGACCAGTTTAATCTGTATGCCTCTTTTTGTACAGTTAAACATCATGTGATAAGAAAGTTTTCCTTGTAGTTTAAAATCATTTGGCAAGGACGCAGTCATGTAGTTTAACTCCATGCAACTTGGTTGTGATTCCATATATGTGGATATAATTTACCTCAATCACATTGTTCAGAGAGACTTTCCAGGTTCCTTAAGCTCACATGAGTCATTTACAACATCATAAACAAGATACAATTGATCATTTGATTAAACTATCTGAGAGTGCATGACAGGGAACACGTGGGGTTACTCACATTTTGGTATAAGTGAGGATACCCACTAAAATGTGGTCCAAAAAATGGTCATAGTTGTGAGTAGTAGGAATTCATGAATGTCCTTACAGGGGAGGATCCATGAGACACTTCATACCCCATAATATATGAATCAATCCACACATAGTTCTGATTTTAGAGATTTACTGGCACAGGTCTATCCCATACATAAGGGAAGTGGTATTTTTATCCTTTAAAAAATAGGTGGACCTAATATTTGAGATTCAGGTGTTACTATGTACCTTGTCGTAATATGAATAAATCGACACATAGTTTTGATGAAGTAATTCTGCGCACTGCTTGTTTTTCTACACATGGAGAGGTAATTTTTATCATATTTTAGTTGATCCCAATATTTAGGATCTAGGATTCACTATGTATACTTTGGTAATAGGAATAATGCTTCATATAGTTCTTGAATGAAAATTCCCTACACGGGCCATAACAATACTTTAGGAATGGTGTAATTTTTATATTATAACTGGAGCCAAGATTATAGATTCATGCATCACTATGTATACTATAGTAATAAAAATAATCATGGAACAAAAAATTCTTTGTTGGAAAAATATCCATCCATGTCTAACCCATATGCAGAGTGGCGTATCATTTCCATTTATATTACCATTGGACTTAGGATTTGGGATCGGTAAATCACTACAAATCTTTTTATAATAGTAATCAAACCACACATAGCTCATTAATGTAAAATTCTCTACATAGGTCTCACTCAAATGTATAAGGGGAATTTATTCCTTTTATACTGCAAGTGTAACAATGATTTGGGATCTAAGCGACATTAAGTGCACTATGATTACAAGAATCAATCCACAAAGAGTTCTGCAATGAAAAAAATATAATCATATTTCAAACCCATATCCATAGTTGGGGGTGGGGTGCATTTATATTGGGGATGGAACCAATATTTGGGATATATACATCACTACATATCCTATAGTAATGGTAATCAAGCCATACATAGTTCTTTAATTAAAACATATCCACATATGTATAACCTATATGTTTGTGTGTGTGTCTGGGGGTGATATTTCCATTTATATGGTGGATGGACCTAGGATTTGGGATCTAGACACCCCTACATATCTTGTGATAACAGTAATCAATCCACACATAGTTCTTGAATGGAAAACTCTTCACACACATCAGACAAATACACATAGGGGGAATTTCTTCCGTATATAATGTGACTAGACCTAGTGTTTTGGATTTGTTCTTTACTATGTATATTTTGATTCCATGAATCAATCCAAACATATTTCAAGAATTTAAAACACTCTGCTCAAGTCTAAACCATATTTAAAGGGGGGTAGTTTTCCATTTATTTTTTAAATGGACCTAGGATTTGGATCTGGGAATCACTATGTATCCTATGATAATAGTAATCAATCCATACATACATCTTGAATAGAAAATGTGGTTCAGAGTGAGTATCTCAAGAGTGGGGTAAATTGATCACCGAATAAAAATTTCTATTAAAACAGCTTAATATAAAATACACCAATCAATTTAAATATGTACCAATTAACGAAAAAAATTGATCGATATAAGACTTGACCTTTTGAAATAATTCTCAATGTTTGAATTGTTATTAGTTAAAAAATTTAAAATATGACTTTATCCATTAAAATCAATTTACTCAATCAAAAACTTACATAAACACTAATTAAGGTTAATTATCAAATTAGTTGTATTTTTTTCATTTTAAAACAAATTCATGTTTAAATATTTGGAATAAAGAAAAAAATAGATAGTGGAAAATGAATACTAGAAGTTCCATCTAAAGATGAGGCTTAGTCCTCTACACTAGAAAATCACCTATTTCCATGTAGTTTATATAATTAATCTTTCATCCACCAAATGGATTAGGTGTAGAATTGTATGGAAACTTTCCATGTTACACATGAAATAGTTACACCATAATTGTGGGATTACAAAAGATAACATTCCATATATGTACATATTCCACAGTAATCAAGGGAAATATGAGTAAAAATGATTTGATAAGATATATAAGTATCATCTATTTTAATGTAGGAGACAACATGTGTGTCTAAAATATATAGTATACACACACTGTTTTTAAATTAAATATAAATGAACAAACATATTAAACAAGAGTGTATAAATAAATATGTTACTCTGTATGAAAATCTTTGCTGCTCGTGAATCCTTAATATAGTTTGAGTGGTAGCTTGAGTCATGTTTTAAAAATTTTCATTGAAAAAAAGTATCATAAAATATTTCTTTATCTGATTATAAGAAGTATTCCAGATGTTCTATGTGTTTTTCTTCAAACAAAAATGATCACGGGTAAGAATGCTTCATGTAAGCCACACTTCATAGAAAATCAGATCACTTTATGTGTCTGTGTATTTTTTTGTTTAGCACTTCACTTGTATTCCACTCTCTATCACTTATCTTCATGAGGGAGTCTTCTTGAACATTGAACAATATTAAAGAGTAAAGGTAATCTGATGGATCTTCTGGTCCTCACACTATTCATTATGACATGGACATTAATGCATCTCTAACGAGAAATTAAGAAACAATCATTAACATATGTTTGGGAATTAAATTTGATAAAGTAGACATTATATTTATTTAATTCAAAATGAAATGAAATAATTGTGGTGAATATTTATAATGGTGATAAGTTTCTTGTGGTGTATTGATTTGGCAGTGAATCAGAGTGTCGTAGTGAGACACAATCTTATGGTGGAACACTCTGGTGGTGAGTCAGGTTCTATCGATATGTCAGGCTAGCAGTGACTCCTCTCAGTGGGAGGTGAATCTATAACATCATTGTATTTTTGTTCCGGTGATGACACATAGATGATTATGAGAAATATTATTGCAGTGAATCATACTTATTCAAATTTACATATCAGAGGTGAGTCACTAGAGTGGTGAGATTTTCATTGTGGTGACTCATCCATAATGGGGATTATTTTGGGTGGTGAGATGTATTTACTCTGAAGGTGGGACTTGCTGGAGATGACTCATCCTTAATAGTGAGTCTATCCCAGACATAACCATATTTTTACAAATATATATTATTTTTTAAAATTTCTTTATAAAACATTAAATTCATTAATAACACATTAAGCATGATTTTATGATCATTAAAGCAATGGGGTTAAAAATCTCCCCCTTTTGGATGATCATAAATCATGGAATTTTATGAAAATGGTATCAAATATAAATAAGCGTATTAAATGTATAAAAGATTCATAGGGTATAAAATATATTAAGTAGTGGGTTTCAAATATAAGTCAAATGACACATGGTTTTAATAGAAATGATATAGTGTAGTACCCAAGGGAAATTACATACATAAAGTATCAAATAATAGCATTGTAATATTAGTAATATATTAAAGGAAAAGTGATAAATTCCATTAAACCTTCTCCCCCTTTTAGGATTATCAAAATTGAACAATAAAATAGTTAATGCGTAGAAAAAAATATGAATAAGATAATGTTCATTATAAATCAAAAGAAGTGTATCTACAAAAAGAAGTCACAAAAAAATGATTTTACAAAAACATTTAACAAACCCCCATCAAAGAAAGATTCTATGATACACGCTTCTTCTCGGGATCTTTAAAAGGAAAAATAGGAGATTTTACCTTGTCCTTATCTAGGGTAGAGGTTGTAGTAACTGAGTTTTTGGTTTCATTAGGAACATATAAAGGATCAAAATTCAGAGAACAATGCCCTAAGATTATGATTGGTCTGAGGTGCTACACAACTTATCTGAATTTTAATGAAAAGGATGTAATCTATTTGGACGGAGAGCAATAGGATCTCTGGTCACACTAGGCCTAGAGAACTCTAGTGCAGTATATGGAGGTTTTATATGGGCAGTAACATGTATGTCCCCATAAGATACAACTACAGTTCCATGAACATGTAGAAATGGTTTCATCAATTTAAAAGTCCATAATGACGTTTCAACCTCTCTCCATAGCACTGAAAAAGTATTTCATTTTTTCTATATGAAACATTTTAGAGGAGCCATAACCCTGAACATGTTTACTTTCCCCTTGAAGTCTTGGGAAACTCTAAGAATCCTTATATTTTCTACCAAGAATATAAAATGGGCATTCATATCATGTTTGGTGAAAATTCTAGATATATAGTACTTGATAAATTTTTTATTGACTCTATGTCTTCCTTTATGTCCTTTTCATATTATTTAAATAACTTATGTACTTGATCAATGGGATTCTCAAACTTCATCAAACTATCCCGAGGTATGGAGGGTTCACCACCTAAATCATCTCTAATCTCTTCTCATATAACTGATATGAGAAAATCAACATAAAAAATTGGAGGATGAGTTAAATAAGAACTAGATCATACAAAAGTAACATTTTTAATCCTCTCCAACAAGGTTTCCAAGGAATCAGAAAATGAAGACTACATCTTCTCCATAGTGGATTTTAAGTATTCAAAAACACTGGGAAAATTTCTATTTTCAATTTAAACTTCTTGTATATAATGCATTATTATTTTTAAATATGTTGAATCACCGGATCAAAAAAATTATAGGCCATCCCTATCACTTAATTTGGTAACCAATAAAGGTTTGTTCTTCAACTTCACATCAAACATTGATAAAATATTTTCACATAAAGAATCTAAGTCACCTTTTCTGACTACATTAACTAGAAAAATAGGGATAATAGTCTCAAGTTTGGTAAACATATTAGGAAATATTTCCAGCTGTATTGCAACATCAATTTTTTCAACTATGGATCCTTTAGTGTCCCTTTTATTTTGAAGATTGTATCCACTGTTCATTGGAGGACTCCCAATAATACTAGAAAACTTTTCCCATTATTCATACATAGGATCAATACAAATATTATTGGTTATACCAAGAACCTAAACAACTAATGAAATATCAAATTTAGATTCCACCATTAGAGGTACAAAAATAGTTGTCTCAATAGATCACTTTTTATCAACAACTTGCTCAACATGATCAACTTTCTTCTACTTAGACACAGACTGCTCAACTATAGGAACAACTTTTATCTTCTCAAATAAAACTTGATCTAAAATATTTTGATAATCAACAACTGGGTACTCTAAAAAACATGAGGATTGATCCCCCTAATTGATGATTCATATTATTATCTAGAGGATATGTCCATATACTTAAGCAATATAGGTCTTTCTTCTGATCTAGAGTAAGATACTCCTAGAGAGGGAGTAAGAGCTTGAACAATTTCTATATCCTTAGCTATGATTCTTCCATTATAACCAATAGATTTAGACCCATCATCACCATCACTTCCATCTCCATCAATATCTCCATTTGGATTTTCATCACTATGTTTTTAGTTAATTTCATCATCCTTTTTATCGTACTCTTCTTCATCAGAACCATTTCCATCACCAGATTTAGAACTACTCTTGAACCATACTTATTCATACACTTCAGTTTCATCATCATTAATTCCTTACATTAAATGTTTTTCTCTTTTAGGTAGAGTCCTAAGTGGACTAGGATCACTAATGGATATAAAAGGATTAGTTTTGGATAGGTCTAGATCACTTCGTTAGTCCACATAACATTCAACCTCTTCATTTATTCCAATAGAAGATTCTTCATTCTCATCAAAGTCACAATACACACTAATCTCATTAGGATCTATTCTATGGTCCACAAGATCTGTTGGTCTCTAAGGGTGGTCAATAGTATTAAACTCATCATAAATATTTTCATTATCACCTACCCATGTATTCTTCCATGGGTTATAAGAAATTTGCATCAGTTTGTTTAGAATTCTTGTGATGAAAAATAAACCACAATCCACAACATCTTCTTCATCTTTCCCAACTAGTCATTTGGATTTTTGAATTGCTAAAATAAACATTGGGTAGATTAGATAGGTGGAACTTGAAGTGGTCTTGGTTATTTAAATCATAAAAATCATAAAGAATCTTCAATGATTTATATACAAACATATTTTTTCATACATAACAAATAGAAATATTGATATCTCAATGTATAAAAGTCACTCTTTCTTAGATTGAGAATACACTATATGAACTTGAACAATAACCTTCATTATCCATCTAACTCAGAGGAAATTTTCCTTCTCAAAATACCATCTCCTAATAGCTCAGTCAGGTAATATTCATAGATAAAAATATCAACATCATTGGGAATGGTACCCTACTAATCTATTGTTACTACTTCTTGTGTAACATTAAAACAATCATACCACTACATTGATGAAAAGGAGATTCTATGGACATTTACTTGTCTTCTTACCCAATATTCACTTTCTTTAAATATTAATTCCACATAATAATACTAACATATTAACCTGATAGAAAAAAGATGACTCATTGGATGAGAACCAGTCCATCCATCATTGGTTCTGTATGACATACAACACTAACAACTTACTTTAAAGAATCCATTTTTCTTGAACATCCTTCTCTTGTATAACTACTCTCATCGAAATATTGGGATTCAACGAATCTACTGTAATAAGAAAAATCAACTCCCCATTTTTCTTCATTTTAACATGATACTCATCTAGAAAAGATTTAGAAAGATTCTTCACTATGTACATGGATATTGGCTTTGTTTGTTTGGGTGAAAGAGAAAGAAAGGTCTATGGTCAAGAGAACAAAGGTTCTCAAAAGGTCTCAAGGGAAAAAGGTGTGAGGAAAGAGTGTGTTGAAATTAGAGAAATCATTGAATTTATTTCATTTTGGAATTATGGATTCATAAAATTAGAAATACATAAAACAACTTAATTGAATCATAAATTAAAAAACTATAATGAAAATTAAACATGTATTTTAAAACAAACTATGTGAAACAAAAAAAAAAGTCAAAGGCATGAGAAATCTAATGGTGAGAAGTTTTAAATAGTGAGAAACCTACAATGGTGAGATGTATCAATGCTGAGAATTATCAATGATGAGAAATCACAATGGTGAGAAATCACATTGGTGAGAAATCATAAAGTAGATACGTTTATAATGGTGATACATTCACAATAGTGAGATATTCATAATGGCGATACATTCACAATGGCATGACATTCACAATGGTGAGTCAAAAAAATTAAACTTAACAAAAAATAATCATACCTAACTCTTATTTGATATAATTAATTCTTCATAATTCAAAGTATTATTAAAAATATATATTATATAATATTCTATACCAATTTATACAAAATTGATATCGTGTTTTTGAAGATGATCACTCAAAAAGATATGTCTTACATTCATATGATTTATTCTAGAATGTGATACAAGATTATTAAAAATATTTATATAACTTTTATTCTCAAAATTTATAGGGAAATGTTTTAATTGATATCCATAGTCTTGTAATTTTTGTTTTATCCATAAAATTTGTGAATAGTAGTTACCTAGAGGTACCTACTCATCTTTATAAGTAGATGGCGAAAAAAAATTATTTATTAACACACAATGAAACTAGAGACATTCTAAAAAGTTGACATGTTATAGAAGTGATTTTTTATCTAACTTATATCCCAAAAAATCAGCATCTAAATAAATAACTAATTCAAAAGATTTTCCACTTGGATGAAATACTCCTAAATTTGTAGTAAATTTGAGGAATTTGAAAATTATTTTTATAACTACCTCGTGTTACTTATTTGGATTTTCTTGAAAACGATGACACATAAACACACTCAAAAAATTATCAAGTTGGCTAGTAGTTTGATATAGAAGAATTATAATCATATCTCTATATATTTTTGATCCATTGGTTTCTCAGATTCATCAAGGTCTAAGTTATAGATAGTACTCATAATAGTGTCACTAATCTTAGTTATATCCAAGTTAATATTATTTAAAAGATCCTTCGTATATTTAATTTGGTTCAAAATAATTCCTTCTTTATTTTAAAAATTAGGAAAACCAAGAAAGAAATTTAGTTCAAACATAATGATCTTTTCAAATTTATTTTACATTATTTCGGAAAACTCACTATGTAATTACATTCATGAAGATCCAAAAATAATATAATCTATATAAATATTTACAACTAAAAAACCTTTTGAAATTAATTTTATTAAAATGGTAGGATCAACTATAACTTTTCATAAACCTTTTGAAATAAGAATGGAGCTGATCATATCATACCAATCTCTAAGAGATTATTTTTAACCACATAAAGTTTTTGATAATTTTAAAACATTATTTATAAAATATGGATTTTTAAAACCAGAAGTTGTTCGAAAAAAACATCCCTAATTATATACCATTTTGATAACCTAATTTTTTTATCTATTTGATAATGTTTGAAATCTAGATGACCTGCATAAGAAAGCAGTATTCTGATGAAATCGTGTTTTGATACTGGTGACAAGGTCTATTCATCATGCATTCCTTCTTCTTGATTATATCCTTGTGCAAAAAGTCTAGAATTGTTTCTTACTATAGTACCTGATTCGTCAAACTTGTTTTTAAACACCCATTTAATTAATATAGTCAAGGTGACATTGTTTTTTACCACATGTTCTCATAATTTTATTCTTTAAAATTTATTTAATTCTTCTTGTATTTATATTACCCATAACTCATAATTAATTTCATCACTTATTTTCTTTAGTTCTAGATATGAAAAGAACGCTTTATGTATAACCTAATTTGTTAGAGAAGCTCTTGTATTTGTAACTATATCTAAGTATCTACTAAAACATCTAAATGATTTCACCTAAGGGTTATAACAGCTCTAGAAAAATAGGGTCCAATAACTTGAGGATTCTCTATAGGTTTGAGTTCATGTTTTGGAAGTTCATCAGAACAAGACGATTTTCCTAATTTCTTCACAGTAGAATCAATAGGGTTTGAATTTAACTTCATAGAAGATAACTCATCCTAAGGGTTTTATAATGAGGTATTGGTATAATGTAAATCTACATCATCAATTTCTACATGAACATACTCTTCTATAGTCTCATTCATTATAATAAAAACTATATAAGAATTAATAGAGGTAGAATATCAGGAGAAAATTCCTTCATCTCTTTTGGATGAAATTTTTTCATGATTATCCTTAGGGTTGAGAATAAAACATTGAAACCAAAATATCAAAAGTAATTAAACCTAGTAATTCTACCATTATAAAGATTATATTGAGTCCACTTCTAGATAGGTACAATTAAAACTCTATTAAATATACAATGAGTTTTTTCACAACCCCAACCAAAAAATAGTGAGGTATGTCATGTTAATTTAGCATAGTTCATGCTATTTCATGAAGTTTTCTATTCATTTATTCTACAAATAAATTCTAATGTGGGGTCCTAAGAGCATATAATTTATGACTATAACCATTACATGTAAAAAATGAATCGAAATATTGATTTTTAAACTCATGGACATGGTATTTATATAAATACTTAATTCTATGTCCCCTTAAGTTTTCTACAAATATAGAATACTTGTTGAAATAATAACATACTCCACTTTTGTGTGATAAAAGGAACACCCAAGTATACCAAGTGAAGTCATATACTAGTACATAAACATAGTTCTTATGACGCGATGAACCCACACTTCCAGATTCTGTGCTTAAACATGATATGTACTTTTTTATCAAATAAATTGAATAATTACATAAACAATTACACAATAGAGGAACTATTATTGGTATAGGTATTGGATAATTAGATATAAATATTACATTCCAACTAAACTATACAAAATAAAATTAAATAACATAAGAGTATTCAGTGTGATTCCTCGTAATGAAGAATACAACACATGTAATTCTACTAAACTTGTAAAATAATGATTTTAGAACATGGAATGATCATTTAGTAAGCCCAATATGGGGTTTTGAAAACATTAATAAAATTCCTTAAAATATTTTCTTGGAATATATATATATATACATTTTAATGTATATTTCAAAAACATTGAAATCTAGACAATTTACAAACATTAAATTCACAAAATAATTATATTTGAATAGATCATTGGGATTTATCCATGGAAAATAATAATTTTTAATGGGTCATTTATGATACTTGGAAGACCATAACAAAACTATAAGGCCAAAAGTCATAAATCATATGGAACAAAGTCCCCTTAAGATGTACGAGTTCACTCCCCATAACATGACATTAATTATACATGTTCCAATATTTTTAAAACTTATTTAATGGACCTACGTTTATCAATCATGTCCCAAGACAATTTAAAAATTATTTCATAAAATTATTTTCTTTAAAATAAAATAATCTCTCTTATAACATGTCATAAAAATATTCCATAGAGTTTCTAAAACAATTTTAGTAGAATACCATGATCAAAATTGTCTATACTTATTTAAAAGTTATAAATATAATGAATAATAAAATATACACACACTTTATTAAAAATGAATTGGATTCCGATTATAATTTATATAATGGTAATACCTAATTACGTATGTTATACCAGGGGGTGCAGATACAGTTTCTCACATGAAATAATAACTTTTTTAATATTATCACATAAAATGATAACTATTTTCATTTAACACATAAATATAAACTATAAAATGATAGATTAAGAACAAATTTCTACCATTTTTTATAAATTTGAAAAAAAAAATATTAATCCATAATTATAAATAAACTGATATACATATATTTTTATGCATAAATATAAATCCTTACACCTTATATATATAATGATGTTTTAAAAACGTAAGAAATTCATTTGATAAATGGACCTATTACAATATTTTGGCTTGGAGATAAAAACCAAAGCAAACATTTATCTTATAAATTATATATAAAATAGAAAGTATTATAGATACATACATACATACATATATATATATATATATATATATATTTATGTATGTATATATCCTTATAAAAACCAAAAATTGATCACTAATAAAATCAGAACCTTAAAAACCATAGGCTTAGAATAAAATTTAAACCAAAAAACCTTATCTTATATATATTATGGAAATATATAGTCATATATGTTTATTTATATACATATATATACAAAAAATATATTTAAATATTTGTAAAGTGAAGATAATTTTGTTAATAAAAATAAATTCTTACATAAATCCATATAATATTGCATTTATAAGGAATCCCTTAATTCATAAATTTTGATCAAATATTTCTCATCCAAAATTCTAAAGAGTGGGAAATTTGAATGTATATATTTATATATAAATCTATATATATATATATGTATTTCTGAAATAAAACATCAAAAATTAAACCCTTACTAGTTTTTGAATCAAATGAGGTTCCGAGGCTTCTGAAATTTGAGAAAAATAGAAATGGGGGACTTGAGAGGATGAGTGTCTGGTATTAATGGGTGTAAAAAGAGGGATACATACATACATACAGACACACACACACACACACATACACACACACACATATATATATTATATCTCATGCGGTGATTAGGAAAAAGATGAATTGGAATCTGAAATTGACCAAGGAAAAGATAATTGATACAAAATCATAAGGAATCAAGTTATTTGGATATATATATATTATATGGATGGGTTCTGATGGAATAAATGAAAAGAGAACATAACTAAAAGTTTAAGTTTAATTTTTAAACTAACATCAATGTAATTTTGTGGATGATGAATGCAAAATGGGAATGGTTAATGTTACTTAGATAGAGGAGAAAAGTCAGGCGTTCATCAACCTATTGGTCTGACACAACCAGGTAATAAGTAGAGAAGACAACTGAGGGTTGAATTGGTGGTTGAGATGGAACCTATATGAATCAAAGGGATGTGATTAAACCTGCTGATAGTGAAGGGGGAGACGAATTGGTGAAGGAGGGGATGGTCATGATGGAACATGGTCCGATCAGATGACATATAATACACCAAAATACCTCCTTATCAGCACATCACAACCACCCCCAACTCATGATTTCTTTTTTTAACAAGAAATTTGATTTTAATAAAATTATCATAATATTATATATGTATATTTTTAACATTTTATCAAAATAGTTATAATATACAAACATAGTTTTATAATACAAAATTTATAATAGTAGTAATTTTATCATATAGTCATAATTTATAATGCAAAACAAATAATTATAATTTCATACAGACAGACACACACACACACACATATATCATTTTGAAAACCGAAATTTATAAATCCAAATTAATTTTTTTCATATAAGAATCAGTCATTATTTTAGATGAAATAATTATCATCATAATTATCATGTTAAAATATGAATATTTTTATATATTTATAGTCAACCTAATTTGGTATAATAGTTAACATATATAGATATTGAAATTTTGAAATTTATTCTTTCAAAATATATGTTTACATCACCTTTTGATAAAATAATTTTTTTTCAAATTATCATTATTTTTTTAAAACAAAAAAAAGTATATATTTATATTAAAATATTCCTTTAAATAAAATAATACTATAAAAACCATTATTATAATATTAATTGAAAATAAATTTTAATACTATAAATTTAAATTATAAATATCTATGTATACTAATGTATAACACATAATTATAATTTATTTTCTTATTATTAATTTACAACATTGTTTTATTATTATTATTGAATAAATAAGTCTTTAAAACAAGGGATGTCACATTCTCCCACATTAAAAATAATTGTGCCCTCACAATTTGTCCATCAAATTCTAGAAAATTTTGAATTTTTGTCAACAGAATTAAGAAAACTTTAATTGATAAACTCTTAAATGATACTTCTTAGAGAAAAATATCAATTTTCTATTTTCTTAGACCATCCCTCTAATACCAATTATAACTCCCCAAACCCATGCATCTATATTCGGTTCTAAAACATGTTGTGAAATTTTTTTATAAAAGAAACTGAATAATTATACAACACATTACATAATCAAGGAACTTTTACCAGTCAAGGTTTTAGATAAATAGGTACAAATATTGCATTTCAACTAAACTGTACGAAATAAAATTAAATAACATAGGAGTTTTCAGTGCGCTGCCTCCTCAAGAAGAATACATCATAAGTAATTTTACTAAACCTATACAAAATTATTTTAAAACATGGAGTGAGAATTTTGTATGCCCAGTAAGGGGTTTTAAAAATGTTAATAGAAAAATTTAAAATATTTTATTATCATAAATATATATATATATATATACATTTTAAGGTATATTTCTATTACATTTAGATCTATACAATTCAGAAAAAATTAACTTCATAGAATAATTATATATGAAAAGACCACTAGGATTACTCCATCGAAAATAATAATTTTTGATGGTCATTTATGATACTTATAAGACCATAATTAAACTGTAAGAGCACTAGTAATTACTCACATGGAAGAAATTCCCCTTAAAACTTATTTTTCCACTCTCTATAATATAACATTCATTATAATATTTACATTTTTTTGAAAACACTTTTAATGGACCTCTCTTTCTCAATAATTCCCTAAAATAATTTAAAAAATCAGACATAAAATTATTTTCTTTAAAAGAAAATAATATTTCTTATAACATGTCATAAGCATATTAATGAGAGTTTCTAAAACCATTTTTAGGAGAATCCCATGATAAAAAATTTCAATACTTATTTAAAAGTTTTAAATAAAATTTATAATAAAATACATGGAGACTTGATTAAAAATGTATAGAAATACACTTATAAGTTATATAATGGTGATACCTAATTATGAATGGCATACCAGGTGGTCTAGATACAATTTCACAGATAAAAAAAATATTTTTAAAGAATAATACATAGAATGGTAACTATTATCATTTAACACATAAATATAAACCGTTAAATGATAGATTAAGAAAAAATTTATAATTTTTTTATATATATTTGAGAAAAAAATATTAATCATGATTTATAAATAAATTTATATTCATATATGTTTATACATAAATATAAATCATTACACCGTATACATAGAATGTTGTTTTAAATACATAAGAAATTCCTTTGATAAACAAACCTCTTACAATATATAGGATTAGAGATAAAAATATAAACAGAACATGTATCTTATAAATTATAAAAATGTTTATATATATACATATGCATATATATATATATATATATATATTTATATCCTTGTAATTAATAGAAATTTATCAATAATAAAATCAAAACCTTATAAACCATAGACTTAGAATAAAATTTAAAACATAAACCCTTATCTTATATATTCTGAAAATATATAGTCATATAAGTTTAAATATATAAATATAAAAACACATATATATGTAAATATTTATAATTAGAATTTAATTTGATTAAGAAAAATAAATCCTTATATAAATCTCTAAGAATGAGGTATTTATAAGTAATCTCTTAAATCATAAAGTTAAAACTAATATTTTCCTTAAAAAATTCTTTTATCAGAAAAATAGGTATGTATATATTTGTACATATAATTATATATATATATGTCTTGGTGAAATAAAACATAATATAATTTGAACACTTACTGGTTTTGGAATCAAACGAGGGACTGAGGCTTCTGAAATTTAAGAAAAAAGAAAATGGGAGACTTGGGAGGATGAGGGTTGGGTATTATTGGGTGTCAAAATAGGTATATATATATATATATAAATATTATATCTCATGTTGTGATTTGAAAAATATAAAAAGGAATCCAAATTTGAGCAAGGAAAAGATAATTAATACAAAATCATAAGGAAATCGAGTTATTTGGAATTATATATATATATATATATATATATATATATATATATTTTATTGATGGCTTCTGAAAGAATCCATTGAAATGGAAATATATTAAAGGTTTCCGTTTAATTTTTAAACCACCATCAATTTCATTTTGTTGAAGATGAAACTAAAATGGGAAATGCTAAATGGGACTTCAACATAGGAGATGAGTTATGTGATCATCGACCTACTGGTGCGGAATGACAATCAATCCAGTGAAGAAGAAAACCGACGGATTGAAGGGGTGGTTGATATCACACCTGAAAAAATATGAGGGTTTGGATTAATCTTGGAAATTGTGAAGGGGGAGACCGATCAGTGAAGGGGAGAATGGTCAAGATGGAACACGGACCATTCAAGAGAATGATAATACACCTACAGAACCCATTCTTAGCACTTCATGACCACCCCACTCAACTCTCCATTTCATATTTTTTAAAAAATAAATTGGATTTTAATAAAATTATCTCAAAATTATACAGATATAATTTCAAATAATATATAATTTCAACATTTTGTCCAAATATTTATAAAATACAATCAATGTTTTATAATACAAAAATTATAATAGTACTAATTTTATAATATAGTCATAATTTATAATCCATGACTAATAATTATAATTTGATTTATATATATATATATATCTGCATATATATATATATGTCATTTCAAAAACAAAAATTTATAAAACCAAAGTAGTTTTATTCATATAAAAATTAATCATTATTTCAAATGAAATAATTTTTAACATAATAAGCATATTAAAATATGAATATTTATATATATTTATAATCATTCTAATTTGGTATAATAGTCAATATATATATATATATTGATATTTTGAAAATTATTCATTCAAAATATTTTATTACACCACATTTTAATAAAATAAATTTTGTTATTAAAAGTATCATTATCTTTATAAAATCACTATATTAAAATATTCATATTAAAATAATACTATAAAACATCCTTTTTTTAAATATTAATTTAAAATAAATTTTAAAAATATAAATTATAAATATCTATGTGTGTTAACTTATTACACTTAATTATCATTTCTTTTCTTAATATTCTTTTACAACATTGTTTTATTATTGTTATGGAATAAATAATTCTTTAAAACATAAGATGTCACAATGCTTCCCTTTTAGGTTATAAAATCCAGATGGTATAAATAAAACCATATAAACCAACCCAAGAGGTTGAGAAGTTGAAACTTCTTTCTTTAATTTACAATAAATCATGGGTTGTTCCCCTTTTTGATAGGGGTTACAGACATTTCAATTTCAGATCTCTAGTTTGGGTAGATCCCTGAACAAACCATTCATTGTAATCTTCCTAACGGAGTGAATATTAAATTGTCCTACTCTCTTATTCCACAACCATGATTATTTATTAAAGTCACTCAAGTAAGAAAAATTTTGAGAAATAAAATAATTAAAATAAATAATATAAACATTTTTCTTCCATAAAGAAGTAAAAATTAAAAAATCATTAGAAAAAGAAACATTAAATACATTATTTTAAAAATTAACCTGAAAACCATCATCAAATAATTGTGATATGCTAAGAAAATTATTCTTCAAACCATCATCAAATAGTACTTTAGAAATTAAAATAGAATTAGTTTTACCAATTTGGCCAAGGCTGATGATTTCCCCTTAGTATTATCACCAGTGGTGACAATACCACCATCAACCTTTATTGGTATTTGTAAACATTAGTACTATCTTTTCATATTCCTTGAACATTCACTATCCAAGTACCATATACATTTATAAGATGTATTCACACATCTTTCACACACACAAAAATCTATACAAGGAATTATTTTGGTACCTAAATTTCTTAGGTCCATATGTGATAGAAATCATGGATCCAGGAACCCAAAATTGTTTAATAGGTATCTTATGAACATACTATAATCTTTTTGAAATAATCACATTGTTTTGTACTTTTGAAAAATAACTGGAATTATAGATTTCATATTTAAATTTAGGCATGACTATTCTCTTTACTATTCTTCTATGTCCAGTTATGGATCCTATACCAATAATATACTTTGGAGAAATCTATTTACCTAGAATCCGAGTAAGTGTTTCTATACCATTTGTAATCTTTTAAAATTCATTCTTAATTTTCTCATTATTAAATTTAAGTTCAGTATTCTCCTTTAAGAATTGAGTATTATTTTATTTCTTAATAATATAATCAGTTTTAATAATTATATACAAAGAATTCTCACTCTTAAAAACATTGTATTTATTGTTGAGTTCATTGAAGTTATCCTCAATCATATTACAATATTCAAAAATTTCTTCTTTAGTCATATCATTATTTTTTTCTCATTTTTATAATATTTAAAAATATGAATAGATGATATAGTAGGTACCTTATAGAACTTTTTCATGAATCACATATTGGATCGGTCATTATTTTCTATAAGATTAGAGTCTGAGTCACTGGAGATGTACTCAAATGCACTCCATGTTGCTTTCATGGGTTTCTTTAATTTTCTATCATGGTCCTCATATTTTTTTTTGTATTTCAATTTTCGAAATTCTTATTTTACCCGCCCTTTAAAATTTCCTTCATAAAAGGTTATCTCATTTCTGTTGTCATCCATTTGCTAATGTTTTTCAAAGTTCTTTTGATGTCATATTTTCCTTTATAATTAGAATTTCTATGCAAATTATTCTTTCTATAAAACATATTCAATCTTGCAGACAAATGGTCCATTTCCTCATCATTATTAGGTGGGGACTCACTGTCACTCGTACTTTCATCATCTATATTTTTTTCCATTAATTTTTATTTTGATACATTCGAGATGAAAGATACTAAATTTATTTTCAACTCATCATATTCTTATCTTTTTTACATTAAATTATTCAACATATATCATTAACATAACAATTAATTTTTTAACATATAGTTTTCTAATATCACAAGACATTCTCATTGTAATAGATGTTCCTCACCATCTTTTAGGAAGTCATCTATGAAGTCTCATAATCTGTTCCTTGACATATAATAAATTTTCTAGGGATCTCATGGTATTCAAAATTTCATTGAAGTAGAGATACATATCATAAATTTATAAATCAGGATTCATCTTATATTATCATAGTATATATTATATTTATTCAATATCATTTATTTAACATTAGTTCTTCCTTTAGGAGAAAAATCAAATGTCCCCACTATTTCAAAGATAGTTTTACTATAAGAAATTTATTTAAATTCCACTTCTCCTAAGGAACAATTCAGGGAATTCATAACTTTATAATTATTAGTAAAGGATAATTTTTTAGAATCATAACATGTACTTCTATAAGTGTTAGGTTACTCATAATTACCTTCAATAAAAAACAAAATATAAAAACCATGCATTATATATTCATTTTCATTTTGATCTTCTTTAGAAAATAATTATTAACATTTAAAAAAGGATTTCTTTTAGTAGATGAAAATTATTTTCTATTATCCATTTAAAAGAATTAAATTTACAACTAACTTAAATTTTTTATCTTTAAAGAACAACTAAAATCATCATTTAAAAATGTTATAAAAAAATTGATACCAAAGATTTTCCATTGATAACAATTATTGGTCGATGTGAGTGTCTCAATATGGGAGTGAATTTAGAACGCAGTAAAATTTTCTATTAAAAAAAGTTAAAATAAATTATCCCAATTTATTTAAATATGTCCCTATTAACCAAAATATCTGATGAATATAAGACTTAAACTTTTAAAATAATTCTCAAAGATTGATTAGGTCTCAGCTAAACAAATATAAAATATTACATTAACTTTTTAAATCAATTTACCCAATAAAAAAAATACATAAACACTAATTAATGGTAACTATCAAGGTAGTGGTTTTTGTTTTCAATTTAAAAATAAATTCAGGTTTAAATATTATGAATAAAGTAAGAAAAAACTCAAAGTGGAAAATGAATACAAGAGGTTCAATATCAAGATGAGATTTAATCCTCACAACTTAACAGTCACCTGCTCCCAAATAGTTGATATAAATAAACATTTATCCACAAAATGGATCGGGTCTTCAATAATATGAAAACTTCCCAAGGCACACAGGTACCTCTTCCACAGTAATCATTGGAAATAATAGTAAAAAAAGGAATTGGAAAGATATGTAATTATCTTCCAGAGTAAAGTAGATGAAAATGTGTGTGTAAAATAAAGGGAAAACACACAAATATTGTAAAGTAATGATAAATGGTCAAACAAAGAAAGTAATAATGTGTAATTAAATATGTTACTCTATCTAATAATCTCTATAGCTCGTGATAGATGAATACAGTTTGAGTGGTATCCTGATTTGATTTTCTGAAATTTAAAGTGTAATAGTGTATCATAACCTCCTAATTGTTTTGATTATTGGAAGTATTCTAGATGTTCTATGTGGTTTTATTTTTCTATAAATGATCACTGTTTAGAATGATTAATATAAGGAAAACTTCAAAAATAAATCATACATCTTTATGTGTACGTGTGTTTTTCTATTCATCACTTCACATGTATTCCACTTTCCATCGAATATCCACATGAGGTATTATTCTTAATATTTTAACAGGAGCTTGTAGAAAATAGAATGCACTAGATATTTTGATCATCATACTACACATTTTGACATAGACTTTAATGCATCTCTACCGATTAATTGAGGAAAAATCATTAAAATAAGTATGATTATTAAATTAGATAAACTATCTATTATAAATATTTAAATCAAAATGTACTAAAATAGTAATGGTGAGTCATTATAATAAATAAAGGTTTCATGTGGTGTCATGATCTAGTGGTGACATAATTTTTGGCAGTGATACACACTCTAGCGGTGACATAATCTAGTAGTGATTCAGGTTCTGGTGATATGTCATGATGGTGATGACTCTTCTCAATAGTAGGTGATTCCAACACTTCATCATGTTTTATTTCTAGAGGTGCCACATAACTGATGGTTAAACATAGTCTATTGGTGACTCAAACATTGTAAAATTTCAATCTTAACAATGAGTCATCCATTATAGTGACTCATCCATAATAGGGATTATTTTTACTGGTGAGACTTCTTTACTCTCACTATGAAACTTACTGGTAGTGAATCATTATTAATGGTGAGTCTGTACCGTACATAACAATTTCCTTTAAAATCTATATTGTATTGTAAAATTTTGTCATAACACATGAAACTCATTGATAGCATAATAAGATTGTTTTTTTGATCATTAAAACAAGGATTTCAACTGAAAACACTCAACACAGGTCTGGCCCATATTCAAGGAGGGACCTTTTTCTATTTTTATTGTGGTTGGACCAAGGACTTTGGATTCAGGCTCACTATATATCCTATAATATTAAGAATCAATCGACCCATAGTTATTTAATGGAAAAATTACGATGGTGATATGACCCATATAAATAGGGGATATTTTACCATTTTTACTATAACTATATACATAATTTGGGATTTGGGCATCACTAAATATCTTGTGATTATAGAAATCAATGTACATATAGTTATTTCATGAAAAGATCCCAACAAACGGGTGACCCATATACATAATGTAGTTTTTCTATTTATTTTATGTTTGGACCAAGAAATTGGGATTTGGGCATCACTATGTATCCTATGATAATAAAAATCAAGAAATACATATTTATTAAATGGGAAAATATCCATATAGGACTAAACCACACACTAAGGGAGGAATTCATTCCTTTATATTGGCACTCGAACTAGGATTCGGGATCTTAGAATCACTACATATCTTGTGATAAAAGAAATCATGTTATACTTAGTTATTTAATGGAAAAACATCCATGCAAGTTTGACCCATATACAGATGGGGTGATGTTTTCTGTTTATATTATGGTTGGACCGAGGACATAGGATTTTCAATATCACATTGTATCCGGTGATAACATGAATCAAGATGAATCACATATAGAGATAAGAGTACTTCATTTTTATTTCACTTAGATCTGGCTCAGGTGAAGTGAATTGTTTGTGACATAATGTTTTCATGCAGTTTAATTTCATGTGGTAAGGATGTCTTCTATGCATTTTAACATCATGACATAAGGATGTATTTAATTTATTTTAACCTCATGTGGTAAAGAATACTTTTGTTCAGTTTAACATTAAGCGGTGAGGTTTAATTCTATGTAGTTTAGTCTCACGTGGTACAGAAGAAAGTTTCTATATGGTTTAATGTATTTCTACTAGTACATAAATATCAAACATGTTATAGGAAACGTACTTCTTGAGAGACCTCACATTAGTGGGGTCATAACTTGTTCCATTGTGTTCAATGAGTATGTTTCCTTGGAATAGGACTTATATATGATGTAGGGACCTTCCCACATGGGTTACAGATTTGAAGGTTTCCTTCCTAGTATCATTATGGGTTTCAAAACCAATACTAACTCTACATTAAGGATCTAGTAGTAGAGGATAATTTTATTGTAGTCTCGTTCAATATGATTCTGATAAACACAGAGGTTGGGTAGCGTACAAAATCATTGAGTTATTCCAACTCATATAGACAGTTTTGTATTTCCTCATCATCATATATTTATCCACAGATATCTATTAAAATCGATGGAAACATGAATTCTAGGGAAACACTTCTTCAGTTTTGTAAACCAACATATATAGAGATAGTTGTGTGGTAGTTCTTGTGGAGGTATGGTGAGCCTATAAATCTTAAAGGCACTTATTTAGCTTGGACTTCTTGTCATTTCTACCATTTTCTATATTATATTTTATAGATCCTTATTGAAGGCCTCCATCTATCCATTTCTAATTCATGATAGTAGGATGGATGGTTGAATTCAATGTTGCACTCCTCGAATAATTTCTTCAACTTGGTAGAATAAAATATTATACTATTTTTCATTAGTTTCATGTGATGGACACTAAATCTTGTGATAATATTAGAATTTATGATGTTTATGATATTCTTTATCCGAGTTTATTCGAGGGGTATAACCCTATCCACTCTGGGAAATAATTTTTTGTAGTAAGGATGTACTTAAACTAGATAGTTGTAGCCAAGTGATATGGTCCCACAACATCCATACCCCATAAGAATAATGGAAAAAACTACTTATATATTTTTAAAAACTGTGGTGGTTGATGGATTATTTTTTATGAGTTTCTAATGCATTATGTTTCTTGGGGAATTCCACACAACCCCACATTATTGTTTTATAGTAGTTACCAACCCTCCTAATTTAATGGGGGAGTATAATCCTTGATTGATAATAATCATAAGATCCTTATTATACTTCTTCCATAATGGTTGGAATATTTCATTCTACAATGCATATAAGGAGGACTCCATCGAGACATCCTTTTTAGATGGATTTTGGATCATTTAGCCCATCCATGAGGGTAAATCCCACTGTTCATTGTTGATTATATTCTCTTTTGGATCGATCTAGCATGAGGGTCCAATTTTAGAGGTAATTGAATATTGAATCCATCTGTCTAGTGGTAGATATCATATCATTATGATATAGGGTAGTTTTGACTTGATTGATTTCATCCATGTCACAAATTATGACTGTTGAGACCACCCTTTTGTGCGTCATTTTTAGAAACACCTTATTCTATTTGGGATTAGTCAGGAATGTGGCTGCATTAACCCATGCATTGATGCGACTGACTTATGAATGAGGGATGTGATACAATATTGGCTCAAAGGGGAATTATTCTATAAATACTCTAATTTAATTGTTGAGAACAAGGAAATTATTTCTTCTTAATGTCATTCATATCATTGATTAATTTAATCACTATATCTAAATCACTTTTTATATTAAGGTTGGTTATTTCAACTCTAGGTCTAGTTTCAATTCGAAAATGGGGTCATCACATTCTTCTAAATTATTAATAAAACCTCTAGATATTGGAAAAGAGTGTGTAAAAATTTATTAGTCTTGGGAAAAAAATAAAATCTTTAGACCATCCTAATTGAAATTTGGGTTTTTCATCATCTTTCTATTTTTACATTGGGTGTAACCATTAAAAAACAGCCACATTCTAGGAGTTTTATGGGAATACAAAACATCCTCATCTAAAGGTTTGGTCTTTACTAGTGTTTTATTTATAGAGGGATGTGCTTCAAGGAAATCATCCAATGTATACTATTTAAATAAATTATGTTACAAGAACTGGATGTCATTTTGTTATATAATAACCACCCACTTGGAAAAATTCTTAGTCAAACTAGGGAGGCCAAAGAAGTACTTGAGTGGGTCTATACGAGAGACGAAGTGGAATTTGTGATGAATCAAGTAATGTCTCAACTTTTACACTGTAAAGATGAATGTGAGGGAGTTCTTCCCCCAAATAGAATATTAACAATCAATACCTAGAATTGTTTAAATGAGATAGTATAAAATATTTTCAATCCCCATATCATTTTTCTATTTTAGGATAGAAACAACAGATCATTCCATTGTGGTTATATATATAATGAGCATCATTTATTCAATTGGACACATCAACACCTATGGGTTCAGCAGATACTTCTTTATATTATCAAAAGAATAATAAAACTACCCATAACATTTGTAAGAGACTCATTTATTAATTTAGTGAAGTGGAGGAATTTTCTATACAATTTTTCAATGAAATACTAAATATATGTGAGGTTCCCTTGGGCCCCCATCAGTTATATAGGACTCAAAGGGGGTGGATTTTATAGGATTACACTTTCCTTTTTGGATAAACCACTTTGTATTAGTGGTATACCACAAATCCAAGGAATTTACCGGATGTTACCTAAAAAATAACACATCATAGGATTCATCTTCAAGATATTCCAATTCAACTTGGTAATTTTTTTAATGTTTTATAATGTAATGACATCTCCATCAAGATTTAACCACCAGGATGTCAGTATAAAATTCCATGGATTTTCCCAAGAATAATTTAAATATATGAATCATAGTGCACTAATATATAATGTCATCATTAATTATTCCAAAGGTAATGACCTGATAGAAAATGATCCCCTTAGATACTCTGAAGGCTGTGGCTTCCCCATACTCATTGGAAATCATTATCAGATTCTACTCAGAATACCCATCCATAAAGGAAATTTCTTAGAAGATAGAATATGAATTTATAAAAATTTCTATGATTAGAAATATGATATCATTCTTCAGAAAATTTTAATTAAGTTATTTGAAATCGATGAAAACCCTAATATGTCCATTATTTTTCAAGAAATAGATGATATTGGAGATCCATTTTGGGTACTTCACTTCCCAAAAAAGTTGTCATTGATAATTTTTTCATCTTATGATTCTACATTATTAGAATGGGAGGGGTTAATCCTACTAGATTCCTATATGAAACCTCATTGATCATTAGTTAATCTATGGTGACATGGAACAAAATCATAGTTCATATCAGGCATCTCTATATAATTCCATGAGAACACATATCGATGATACTTTAGAAATGTGATATACATATCCTAATCCTTAAGGGGCATGAATGGGATAATAAATGTTGGTATTGGGTATTATTCTATTCCTATATTCACCTACCTGATCTCATCAATAGTGGCGGAGAGAACTTCCTCAAATGTAGGAGGAGCGTTCCTAAGATCATCTTCTTGTTCTTACAACTCCATGTTTGTGAGTAATTTTCATAAATTATGAGTAATTTAGGGGAATCATTATCACCTTTGAGGTAAGAGAAATAGGGAAAAAAACATTGATGTCCTGAACCTCTAGGGATGTTACAGATTGATTCATAGAATGGTTGTATTATTTTTTACTAATACTGGTTGAAAGAAAGATATAGAGATCCTTAGTTGTGGAGAATGTATTATAAGAATCTTTAATATATACTAATATCATTAGAGTGTTATCATATCTCGATAGTGAATTAGTATGAATTTCCTCTGATGAATCTATTTCAGCTCACATGATAGGTATCACATTTTAATAATCCACTACATTTTTTGGATCATTATACCTTGTTGGGATTGCATCTGTTTCCTTAATTAGGTTTATGGGAAACACATAGTCTATGTTGAGGATGCTCTAGGTATTTGTAGGGGTATTACCTAATATGTTGGGAGCTATAGCCAACATATCATCATCCACCATAGGTTTTTCCTTCATTATTGAAGAAACATACCTTAGAATATATGGATTTACAATACTCAAAGGAGGAAATGCCACCATATAGTATGCTCGACTTCCTAGTGATGGGGTATTCCAAGCATTGATGTAATGTTTAAGCTACCACTACATAGAAATGGATATGATTCCTTCCAATAAAGACATTATATGTTGTATATTTCTAGATAACCATGAATTTAGTAGTTCATATGAGATCCCCAAACTGATCCATGATACAAATCTTTTTGAAAGGTATCTCTTTCCCTTATCATACTCTTGAATAGATAATGTCATCCGAGATAAGTCCCCTTTTCCATATCCTAAATTTCAAAGGGTATGAATAGGTATGGGGTTGATTTTAGAACCATCTAAAACCAATTACCTTTTAATACAAACATTATCATGTTTTCAAAAAAAATTCACGGGCATGATATGTTTATAGACAACTTCATACCGATCCTATTCATTGAATGATATAGTTTTATGAAATTATGATGTTATAGTCTCCAATAAATGAACATAAGGGGTATACACTTCTATATGAAACCTATTGGGGTTCTATAGGGAAATTATGAGTGCCTCATTGAATTAATTTGAAATATAGAGAGCATCCATGATTGATAGTTTGGCTTAGAAAACTACAAAAAAAATCATTATATCCCAAGGTAGGGTTTCTCACTACATTACCCTTAATATTTGAGGTGTTGGAGATATATGGGCGTCATGCTTCATCGTAGGTTGAGGTCATATATTCTTCTAGTGTAATATGTTTCACCAACCCCCCCCCCCCCCCCCTTGTCTGGGATTATAAGATAACCACACCCCTTCCAGAAGATCATGTAAATAAACTAGTCTTGAATGAATACTGACGGTATTTGAGGCATATCCATGAATTGGTTGGGATTTTATATGTGCTCTACCATGGTTCTTGACTATATATATGGTTTCTGTGGGGATATAAACATCAAATTTGGTTCAAACAAACATGTGTTATGCCATATATCCTCATCTTCTACATCTTCGGCTTCTAGCTCAACAGGAAGCTATGAGAAACTCATACTCAAGGGTGTATTTTTCATCAAAATAGGTATCTATTAATTGAACCATGTTATCAAAAACAAATAGGATATCTTCTTCTGATGAGGGTTTCATTTTGTTGAGTGTTTTTTATCCTATAGATGTTGAAAGAAATAAATCTACAAGATTTATAGACTATGTGGTAGTTGGATATAATTATTTATCTTATGTCATTTCACATGTCTATAAAATAAATCTACCTAAGAGAGGAATATTGAATAAAACCTACATAGGTACTGTAATTTTTACTTGTTTTTTAATCTTTACTCTCGATATGTAATGAGCATGATTTACTATCTTTTGAGTCATTCATCTTTTAAAATTATATCCACACTTGGAAAAAAATTAATTCCATTCACCCCTTTCATCAGGTAGAGTGATGATTACATAGATCACCTATTGTAGGTCCTCCTTCAATATCACCTATCTAGAATCAACAATGCTGTAGAGGACATCTTTGAAGACAAAGTGGTCCTAGATTGTGTGACCATGTCTCTTATGGAAGGGGATGTTTTCATGATGATTAGTGAGGTAGACTAATTGGGTTTCATAGGTTATGATATATTTAGAATATTATTTTACATGGATTCAAGTAAATAACTAGGAACCTACTCATTTTGGAAGGAATACATGTTTTTCATTCATTACACAAAAAATGGGTGAACTTAATCTATTTTTACTTCCGACTAAGGATATTTATTGCTTCTCAAACTCCATGACAGGTGTTGGATGATTTGGGACCCACTTTTGTTCTGGATTAAGCACTTCTAGTAGTTTGATGGTAATGAAGGAAATCTATTCCTTAACATGCCATTTATCTCGCACTAAGGGCATGGGATGAGATTTTTCATGGGTCCATTGAAAGGAATCTTCTAGGAATTGTTCCTCCTCTAAACACTCGTAGAATTATCCTAGATATTTCATGAAGATAAATAATGATTTTATCTCTTCTAGAATATTTTCATCATAGAGTCCGAATTTTTTTTCTTATTATAAAGGGAAAATTAGTGTATTGGATAAACCTTTTCATCTAGTGATAATGTCCAAAATCTCTCATTTTCATGTTTGTTTCAATTTATGATGATTAAAAATGTAGTTTTCATTAGAATATAGATGAAATGATAAAGTAATTGATGAAGAATGTCTTCCCATCCTACAAAAAATCTTTTTAGAAGGTTGTTCTACTGAATGAAGATTCTCTATAGTAGAGTCTTCAAATAAAATCTCAATTTGGTTACCTCTTGATAATCTATAGGGACTATCATTTATTTTCATTGGGATAGTAAGTGCAAATGATTTTTTTTTCTGGATCTCCCATTCCATGAAATTTTGAGATGATTGTATTTCAATCATAAAGTCGGGGGGGGGGGGGGGATTTCATCCACCCATTTGGGGGCATGGATTCTTTCTGGGTTGTGTAAGGGAGATCCTTCCTTCCAAGGCTTCCATTCGAGCATTGGTGGATTTGATTGTATTGAGTAGTTTTGGTGATATCACTATATGGACCACCTCCCATCTAATAGGAGTGGTAATGTATTGATGAGGTGGAACCATTTTCATATCCCATTGATTATAGATCTATGCCATGACCAAATTATTTCACTAATGGGGGAGAGGATGTCACCCAAATGGATGAATGTGACAATCATCCTTATCTTCATAATTTTTATAGACGAGGTGCCAAGATTAAGAGTTAAACTAATGTTCATGTTATTTTATTCTAGTTTTTTTGCACTATAATAATATATGGGATGAGGGATATTAATTTTTATGTGTATATGATACCCAATAGGAATATTGCACCTGAGTAATTCCTCATTGAAATTTATGAGATTCTATATGTCATTCTCATATTGTTCAAATCATACCTCCGTAGAGATATTTTTGGCTCATCTAGTTGGTGAGTAGTCTATAGATAGAAAATTCCCCTTATCCATAATAGAGTTCACCAAAATAGGTGGCAATTATTCATTTAAAGGTTCCATGTTCTAGATCCTTCTTTTATTCCACTTACTTATAGTCTCAGTTTGTGCATCCAAATCACATACCTCTAGTGGTATGGTTTCTAAATTGTGACCCTATACATTTATGTATTAGATTAAATTATATATTGTGTTTATGGTGATGTTTTTCATAGATTTTTATTGAGAAATGGTATTTATCCCATTACTCTCAATGCAATATGGTAGTTCTGCACCACTTACTCCTCCTTTGAGTGTTACATCAGGATTATTCCTTTGACCCCTAGTGATATTGGAACATTTTTTATTATGGATCATATAGGGTTTAACATCTCTTTTTGTACAATACCTATATATTGGGCTATGAATAGTGACCTTAAGGGAGTTTCTAAACATACTTTCCATGTGGGCCCCAAATAAAAGAGGCATGTCTCAGGGTCAGAAGAATAGTTGATATGTTGGTCATCACTATTTACCTACCAACCTAGAGAAGATTAATTTTGTTCATGGTTATGATTATGAAAAAAAATTCATCTATCCCTATAGACTGGGGATGATTTAGAGCCACTATTGGCATATTATAATCATGTTTTTCAAGATTTTAGGACTCTGGTTGAGGATTTAATGGCTCTTGAGATATAAATTGAGATATAAATGTTGTGTTCCTATAATATGGGGTATATCTAGAACCAATACTAATTTAACCAAGACTATATTAGGTTTTTATGAACCTAGTGGTAGAAATTTAGACAAAAATTCTTCGTCTAACTAAGATGGGGGTAGTTGAAAACCACCATAGATATTTCTAGGCTTCTATCTAGGTTTGATGATCCATATGGGGGAGGCGATGGTAAAAATTACACCAACCCTATGGGATATGATTTCTATAGGTTGGATTCTATAGAGGGTGATATTTTGATCTATTTTATTTGGAACAATTGTAATCAGGTACGATCTATGTTAAATAGAAAATTATTATGTAAGTAATTTTTAAAAGAAGCTTTTTGAGTAGTCCATAACTTCGGTTTACATGTTTAAGATGTGTTCCAATTATGTTTGGATTCCATGATTAAGAGTTTACTAGTGGCCCTCTCTATATTTTCATGATGTATTTTCATCATCAATGTGGAGGAGTCTCATTGTATTGAACAACTGACATACATGTTACCCAGTCCCCTAATTATTTTGATGAAAATAACATTACATGATGCCATATCTTGGGTGTTTTAGGATTCTGGAGATGTGGTGCAATGAAATGATTGATAATTTCACCATCCTTAGATATAGGTTTCTGACAAGGCTTTGATGATCAGTTTCCAAATAGTTGTGGTGAAATGGTTGAAATAATGTTATATATTTTCATTGTGAATTTGGGTTCTTGGGTACCATACCAAATAAGTAGTATTTATGTCCATTTGAAAATATAGTATGTGTATGGTCTGGTGTTTATCATTATAACCTAGATAGGTAGGTGTATTTAATTTAACGATTGATGATTCACCCAAATATTTTAATATAGGTAAGACATGAATTACTTCTCCAAATCATTTGGTATCTCATAACCAGATGTAAAGATGGGATAAAACATTGATCGGAGGATGTTTCCAACCAAAATTCTATATATTTACATGTCTATATATTCTTCATTAGAATTATATATCTACACTTGGTCAGACCATAGTGGCAGCTTCTCTAGGTCTCATAATAATTATGGTGAAGTAATTATGATGATTTATGGGGAACTATATATAGTTAACTTAGGTATTTTTATAACTATTCTATGTGTAGGTGTATGGGCTTAGGGAGGATTTCTTTCTCTGAGAGAGACATCACCATGGGGAGGTTAGACATGGTGTATGTTTGGAGTAGAGTTCCTGAAATCCATATCTTCACTAATATTTGTATGACTATTAAATATGTAACCACCTTTTTCATTAGTTTAAGAATCAATGAACCCTTGAGGTTCTATAGATATGTGTCATTCAAGGTTAAGGACACTTGCATTGAATAGACTAGGGATACAAGCCTTAGGTTTCCCCATGACTGGAATATGTCGACCCACCTTTTGGGGTGAAGTAGGGATATGAGCATACTATCTGATGGTTTCAGGCATATGTTAATTAACGTCTTGTGATATAGGTATATGATCCAACATTTGAGAGGAATCAAGATTATTCCATTGATCTTATATATTATCATCTTTAATGTGAGCCTATATGTGAGTGGTTTCTAGAATATTATTGTCACCTCTGTTTGAATCAGGGACATGGGAACAATTCATATATTCATTCCCCATCAAAATATGTTTATGGACCTCTAAAATAGAATAGGGGATAAGAGCCTCCTCATGTATAACATCTAAAGGATCCCAACACAGTCGTTTTTTTGATGAAAGTAGAGATATGAACAAGGCTGCTAAATGATGATATAATATTTTAAGTACCCTCATTCATAGGGATATGATATATTTTAATGAAAACCATCATTTGGAGTGGGGATTTTGAGCCTAGTCATTTGACTTTGGATAATGCCTCTATTATTTTTCAATAGTAAGGTGTTATTATTAGGAGGCATGTTACAAATTGAGTTAGTGATCCCCAGTTAAAAAAAGTATATGATCTTGGTCCTTTGACTTGCCTACGAACAGAATCGAACAACAATATTCCTTGATGGGATCAATAATCTGTGATTTCCTTGCAGTATCCACCTATTCATAGAGATCTTTGTGATATACAGCTCTTTCTTCTAGGATAAGATATATTTATATCCCTATATTTGTAACAATGTCAAAATATATCGACAGAGATCTTATTATATTCCTAGAATGTTGTGGAACTTTAGAAAAGTATGAATATGAATATAGACATACACATTATAAGTCTCTAAAATATACTGTCATATGTCTTTAATTGATTTAGGAATATAAGACCACTCATCTTTATACCATCAGAATATTCTGAGGGGCATAATGTGTGGGGGAAAAGATATGTTCCTCCCCCACACATTCTATAAGAATATGTAATAATACTTGATCTGAGTGAGTAGGTATTTGAGCAAGATCCTTGGCAGCCACCAAAATATAGTGAGGATATTATTCTTTTGAAGTGGGAATATAATCTCACTCCCATTTATCAACTGCATACATAACATAGAGATACCTGCATATTACCCATTCACAAGTGTCCAAGGCGGACATTTGTTGGGTGGAACCCTCAACAAGAAACTGAGAAGAACTGTAGGGATGATGCTGGTGACATTTTTTGACAAAAGGACACCTAGGAAGATCCTAAATCAGAATAATTTTGTACTTGAATCTTTGATCCATCTTCCTATGGTAAGGAAGGTACGAATTTACACACTCCAAGTATTATTTTTTGAAGTGGTTGGTGGTGGTAATTGGCTCCACTAGTTTCACAAAATATTTCCTTGAATGAGAGGAACATACTATCTTCAGTGTCTGGATACCTATTCATGTATCCTTGAGGGTTAATATCAGAACATGTTGATGGTTTAACCGAACTATCATTTTTTTACACGAAGTTAAAGGCTTCAGGTGGGTGAGGTTATTTTTTAACCTGTATATGTTACTGTCATAGCTAAGAAGTCAAAATATTTTATTGATGAATACATGATCTCGCATCAATATGTTTGTAATAGTAGTTCCCTACATTCACTAATACAAAAAGGAACAAGGACATCGATCAGTGCATCACTGCAAGTGTGGAATAAGCTTAATTAGTTATACATAGGTAAAATAATTTCCCTTTATTGTTCTTAAATCGTCCATTTCACACAAGTGGAAATTCCACGATGAGATGGCCTATTTCATGGTAACCCGAATTATTTTTTGTTTCTGAAGGATTTTACAATGTGAATACCACTATTAAAAAATAGCCCAATGAATGGTCAACTAATTAGATTAATTATGTGAGAATTTCATATTGAGTTCACCATTTTTGTATATTCCTGGATGTTATGATTCCCCAGGTTTAGAAAATAATATTCCCAGTACCTATAATTATTTTGGTCTTCTATTATTACATTCTTTCACATCAGTTTCACTGTTTTTGTTTCCATTTTGAATATTGGTGTCCAAATATTGATAGGGTGGTCATGTATGGTTTTACAATCATTCATGTCATTTTTACCATTTTAAACATTCATAGAAACTCCCAATGGGTCTCACATCCATAACAAGGTACACACCTTCTTTATGAAGGTAGGTGGTTATTAGGAGTTTCAAGACAAAGAAATCCTTGGAACTCACATTGGTTGAGAGGACGAGAGGTTGGGCTCATCATGCCCTTTTATGGTGGAAATACTACCTACTCTGGGACACCCTTATAGATTTAATAAATGTTAATGAGTCCCTTCTATATCCCAAAACAAAATTGGTTAAAAAAATAAAATGAATGGTGTAGAATCGTTCTACATGTATTGTGGGTTCATTTAATGAGGCCATCGGTATGTATCCAATATTCTCCATCCATTTCCTATTATCAATTATCAATGGGTAGAAACTTGTATTTTAATGATTTTTAAATAGTAACTATTGTGTCTACTATTATCTAGGGTGGAGATTGGTGTTTTTATGATGGTATTTAACCTTCACAAGGAATCTTATATATCATGTTTATAATATGAATCAAAACTCACATTGTTCTTTTAATTTCAAGACTTATAGTACAATGTCATACAAAAATGACATATATGAGGGAACATAGGAACTAGATATGGAGATCACTACTTTCTAAGAAATCCTACATATCCAACATATAAAAAAATCTTACTCTTCATAGTATGTTTTTCCTTCAACCTGATGACATTCATGGTTTGATGATAAGTATTCATTGGGGGTATTTCCCCAGAGTTTACCAATATGGAAATTTTTCCCGGGCATACACCAGTGTAGATTCCATTGTGTATAAGAAGTTTTATAAGGTCACTTAATGGATCTTACACCTCAAGGTTTCCCTAATAGGATAATGTTATGATTCTAGCGATAAAATAATTTAAATCTATAAGCCTACAAGATTTATGGTCAGTTTGAGAAACAAGGGATAACAAGTAATAAAACTTACTATATATGGATACCATAATTATGTGTTGTGTGTCCCAGATGGAGTGTTTGACATGGTTCTTAGGCCTTAGTAAGGCATCCAATATATTTTTTTTATATTAGGAATCATATTTATCATATTTTGATTCATCACTCAATCACTGATGGGATTAAAGTACATTAGTGAATGATAGAGGATTAAACATAAGAATATTCCCGTGGATGAACCCTTTTATCATCCATTGATATATGATGAAGGGTGGAAGACTTATGGGATAATTCAGACCCATTAATTAATAATATTTGGGATTTGGAGGGACTTGTACTAGGGTGGATTCCCATTATATCATGGGCCTTGGGAAGGAATCCAACATATCATTTTTGGATATAAATTAGAGTCCTCATAGTTTAATTAGATACTCAACTAGCTGATGGATGTGTAATAATGATATACCCACGAGAGATTTTGGGTCCCATGTGTTAGAGTATTTGAGATATTTATGGACTTTTGCTAAGGCGTATTCCCATTAGAAGGTACATTACCAGTACTCTTTGATAGATAAAGAGTGGGGATCATGAGTGGATAGCTGCGTATGTCTAAATGGAATGAGGATCCCATAATACCTATAGGTTTTCATTAGTACCAATTATATAGATCATTATAAAAACTTTTTATATAAAGGTTGAAGGCATGATCAAAGAATCATGGTTTTGGGATCATCTGGTTTAAGGTCACATGCCCAAATACACCTTCCATACAAGGTTGACATGTCTAGGGGTGCCCTCCTATCATTCAAGTGTCTACATGAAATGTCCTGGTTTTCTAAATTACATGTCTTGAGTTTCTGTATGGAATGTCAAGGGAGACTTTATAACATGTACTAAGTGTCTACCCAACATGTCTTGAGTGTCCAGCTGACATGTATATGGTGTTTACCTGAAATTTTCAATGCTTTTGGCTGGCATGTTTGGGGTGATTGACATGATCTGGATAGACATGAACAAGTACTTCGAGCAATTGAATCTTTCATTTCTAAAGACTATTAATTGGTCTATCTAACTTGTATAGGGTCATCCACATGATAAGGAATATATTTATAAGGTGATTTTCATGATCAAGGATGACATGTCTAAGGACTATCACTTGATAAAGCTAACATATTCAGAGGACTCTTCATGGCTTGGTCAGTATGTCTGAAAGAATTTTTATTACTTTTATATCATTTCTGAGAGATATATCATGACTAATGAATATGTTTCATGAAGGTAGTGAATCCTCATTAAAATCAATATATCCATATTATCATAATGATTATGAATTTTTCATATTTTATCTTATAAATCCTGCAATGTTGGTCAATAATTATCATTTTGAGACATTTCATGATAAATTTAACACACAAAAAATGCTTTGCGTGAATGGTAAATTAATTTTAGGTCCCTCATTTGGTTAATAGGTTGATCATGTGAAGCATGTATACATAGCATGTAATACCTTATGTCATTCATCATGTTTACCTAGTGGAAGACACATGAAATTGTGTGGATTTACACTTTGAGAAGTGCGCTCTCACCTATATTCTCTTGTGTTTTTTTTCAAGGGAGGGGGTTTATGGGTTCCACTTTCACTAATCTACTCTAATTATTATGTCGATTAAATCTCTTAAATGTACTTCAGTCGATGGATGGAGTGTCACATCACATGTCTCATTTGAACCTTTCATCGGTCATCCAAGACATCATCTTCCTGTCACATGATAAATAATGAATGCATAATCACTCTGTCATTGGAATATTTATCAAACCCATGGATCATTAAATAGATTTCAAATAATAAAATAGACATATAAATAGTCCTTATAAATATCGAGACAACATGTCTAGGAGCCTTTATCAGATCAGTATGATCATCAAGAGGCTTTTATATGATCGAGGGATACTTTTTTGGGGCCCTTCACAAGATTAAGATGGCATGTTTGAAGGCCTCCATGTGATTGGAAATGACTTGGTAGGGGTCATTTTCAATGTCAAGATTCATATCAGAGAGAAATAATGAGATAAATGGTTTTATTATACAAATTGTATGTCCCCCTCACATTAAAAACTATTTAATTCTACTTCTCATAAGGTTACAACCATTTTCATCATTTATTTTACAAAGAATATAGTGCCCACCCATCGGTTGTATATCAGGGAATTTTGTGACCAAATATGATTTTTTTTATCCCATAAATTTTGGATATGACATGTCTAGTGGCTGTCGTAGGATAGATTCGATATGTTCAGTAGCCTTCACATGGTTTGGTCAGCATGTCCCTTTGGATTTTTCATGATCAATGGACTGATCATGCTAACTTCATCAACCACTCACATAAAAATAGTATAAATAAATTTCAAAATAAGTCTCAAAATTTTAAAGATTTTATTTTATGAGTGGATTTGGGTGATTGTGAGGGGTATGCCAGTAAATATGTTTCTTAATTAGAGGAACTCATCTGGTAGAATTCTCATGCTGATGAACTCTTTTTAATAATCCTTCGTGAGAGAAGGGGGTTTGACAGAGGGGCTTCATGTGATCATGAACAAATCATATGAAGCACATAACCCACACACATGATGTATTTAGGGTTACATGACTCATGTGACCTAGGTTACTAATACCCCTTTATACATGATGATCCTTTCTTCCTTTTAGAGAGAAAGTAATACCTATCATTTGGGTATTTCTATATCCTAAAAACTTCTGATTCTCCTTTGGTGGAAATAGACACTATTACTTGATTATTGCCTATAGATTTCATGATGATTAAGGTATTTTTTCTTATAAATCCACATTATTCTATTTAATGGGAAATTATTTCATGTTTTTATTGATCAATATATAGATTTCCATGCTTTATTTATAAAGAGGTTCATCTTGGAATGGTATGAAAGTTTTTGTAACTCTTTTGATGAATGCACCAGACTAAATCATGTGATGGGTGGTGAAGAAATTAAATAGTCCCTTGATTACGTGAAATTTATCATGAGATAGAAATATATTGAGTTTTGGGGTATAACTCTTCGGAAAAAAGAATTAGTGTCTTGAATCAAGGACTTCATAGAAAATTTTTGATGTGAGGAATTATAAATTCAGTCATTATGAAATCAATTATTATTATTATACTTTATTAATTTATTTTCATTGATATAGAATTCCATTATTTTTAATTTATTATGAATTCACGTTGTTCATTGATTCTTCCCATATCACATAACTCATGTCTGTGTTACTTAAGCTTCTTTTGAACATTACTATTACAAAGAATCTAAGATCAACCATATTTTTTCCCTTTACACAAGAAACCTAATGAGGGGATGTGTGTAATTTTTAATGATATTATGAAAGGTATAACCCTATTATACCAATAATTTTATGTTTTATATTATGAGTTTGAAATATTTTGTAAGAATGTTTCTAGTTTTGAAAGACTTATAAACTATTTTACCTTTTGGATACTCTAAACATTGTACCAATAATGAAATATAACTACTAGATTCACATTTCTAGATTCTGGTATGTTATAGTACATATAAAAGGAATTTTAATAATGACCCTGGGGATTATATTTATTTGAAATAAGAATGATATGATAAGTATAAGGAATATAACTCAACATTTCTAAGGAGTACTATAGAAAACATAATATGAATTATATTTTTCAATTCCATACCATGATCTAATTATGTATATTTCATTATAAAATAATGGTGACCAACTAGAGGAATGGGAACTATATCCACACTCATATTCAATATAGGGATATTCCACCTGAATAATTTTATATTCCCAGATAAGAGGAATAATAGTTCATAACCATATTGGGGAAGTTGACCTAGGTTATGAAAAATAATATTGCACACATATAGGGACCTACGATTAAAAAACATGGTTTAACATGTTAGAATGTCTCATGACACACAAAGATCAATCATTTAGTGTAACTACTAATCCATTGTAAGATAAAAAATGGATCAACTCCATAGAGAATATATTTCTCCCATTGGGATGTAGTGAAAAATGAAATAGTCATTATGGAGGTCTATCATCTGAAGGGAGTTGCAGACCAATAATGTTAACCAATTCAAAACACTAAATTTGAATATACGATCAAGTGAATGGAATATTAAATTTATAAGGATGTATTCTATGAAAAATAATTTCCTTGTGAGCATAGTGAGGAAATGGAAATGAAATTTTTTTATCTTAAAAAAAAGAGAGGAGAAAAATGATGTTGAATATGAGGCTAACCATTCAAGGTTAACTAGACATGTGGAGAAATGTATACATAGACCGTAAAGAAAGATTGATCATTTCTATTATTGGTTAAATAAGATACTTAAAATTGAATTGGTCTCTCATACATTTTCTTCATATGAGGAAATAGTCTAAAACACCATTAAGATAGAAGGATAGTTCTTCAGAATACATGTATTCAAGGGAAATTATGAGATAGATAGGTCAAATAAGATTCACAGGAAGAAAAATGTAGAATAGGGGATGTAAGGAAGGTTGAGATTTCATAAATTTGATAAATGTGAGAATAAACCACTTGGGGCATGAAAGAAGGAATGAAAAGTCTGTTATAATTATGGAAAAAATGAAATTAATCTCAACAATGCAAGTTTAAGGAAAAAATTGTTGATGCTCAGTTATTTATCTATAGTTAAAAGTGAAATAATGTGAACCAGTTCCCCAAACATCAAGGGATTTTAATTTATAAATGTTTAATTGATCAAATACAAGATTATGAGATTACCATAGCTGAATTCAAAGTTCCTAATGATGATGTGGTTAGTACATTTCTGGTTGCCTCAATGTTAGATAATGTAACGACCTGAAATTTTGAATAAATCTTGTTTCCTAATTTTATGTGTTATTTTATTTTATTTTTATACTCAACAAAAATGTTTCATTTGATAACATGAGTATAATTAAAATGAGACCGTTGGGTTTTGACTGTTATATTACCATTGGACAATATGACCGTTGGAAACTAGACGTTTTTATTTTTGTCTTTAAATACAAGTAATCTTGGTTAATTATTATAGAAAGATGATTCGATGGCCTCACCCAGTAGTCTTGGACCGATCGAATCCCATCTAACAAAACTTGGGAAGGAGGTAGCACCACTGGGCTTTTCTCTAGACCAAACACAAGCCAAACTTCATCATGTGAAGCTAGAACGGAATCGCCTTTGCGAGAAGTTCAAATTGATAGAAATTACTACTCGTGCGATGTTGGACGAGCCTCCCTCATATTCTCTCACCTTATCACACCTTACACTTAGGTCCTACGCTGCTGTGATAAGGGGATATGTAAGGAGACCATAACTACCTTGTGTAATCCTTTGTTTTAAATAAAAATTGGTATTTCTTCTTATGATGAAGTTTACAAATTTTCAAATGACTGGATAAATATTGTATGCATATTTTTAATGAATTTCAGAAAAATGATATTTTAAAAATGTTTATGTAAACCTTAAATATTTAAAAATGTGTAATGATTTTCAAAAAATGGTCTTCTACAATTATGTTCAGTATGAAATTTAGAGTCTAATAAGATCAACTTGATTTTTGATAAATAGTAAATTATGAATAGTGATTTTATGCTTAGGATTAGTAATGTGAACAAATGGATTAGTAATCTCACTTAAAGAAAGTATTAATATAATCTAGGAACCTTGATTAAGTAATGTGATTCAATAAAATGGTTAAATAACTGTTTCATAAATTATTATTCAAGTATTAGTTTTTTCAGGTGAATAGTGTTTTTTAATTAAAAATTAAATTAAAATTATTTAGAAAATTATTTTTATAAAATGGAGTTCATTTTTTAAATCAGAGCATTGATATTTGGTTAAGCTGAAATTTTGGGATCCTTCTGAGAAAGTTGAATTTTCAGTGAATAGTAAAAATACCGTTTTAGGGTTTCAGTATGTTTAATGACATCATAACTGTTTCATGGTGATGTCATGAGATATTTTAAGGGTTGGACGACCAAAGGTGATGAATTATTGTATTGGAGGCCCCATGTGGCCTAACTTCATGGGAAATACCATGGGAGAGCACATGGTTTTGAGAAAACCACTTTTGAGGTGTCCCTTGGCCATTAATGCATTGTCCCCTCATTTTCCCTATAAATACCAAGCCATACTCTCATCCATTTAGACTCCCCACTCTCCCCCAACGAAGTTATGGTCTCATTACCTCCCAAGGAGTCCTCCCAAGGTGCCCCCGTGCCTTCAAGGATCCAACCTTTGAGTTTTAAGAGTTACATTTTAAGGTAAGGGATCCGACCTCTCTATTTCTTTTCAAGAAATCTCTTTTATGTCATTTCTTTTATGATCCATGATCTTATGTTAAAGGATATTATTTTATACTAATCCTACTTCCCTTTTTTATGTCAATATAATGAGAGATCCCCTCTTACTCTCATTATTTATTTTTTGGATGTTTTAAGTGGCGACGTTAGGCTGCCGAAATTTTAATAACGGATTCTTTCTCCCTTCTCATTTTTTCAAAATCTATTTTCATGTAAAGTATTTCAGGTTCCTTTTTATTATTTTGGGGTATGATCTCTAAATTTATCATACTGATATTTTATGATCATATGATGAGAGACCCCATTTTATATTTTCAATTCAGCATTTTGAGGTTTTAAGTGACGTTGTTAGGCTGCCGAATTTTTAAGTGGTTCTTTCACCTTTCTCCTTTTTCAAAGTTCTAATTCCATTTCAAGTCTTGAAAGTTCCTTTTTATTATTTTGGGGTATTATATCTAAATCTATAATACTGATCTTTTATGTTAATATGATGAGAGACCCTATTTAATCTCTTCAATTCAGTATTTTGATGTTTTAAGTGGCGCCGTTAGGCTGCCGAATTGTTAAGGGATTCTTTCACCCTTCTCGTTTTCAAGATCTATTTTCTTGTCAAGTCTTTCGTGTTACTTTTTATTATGTTGGGGTATGATCTATAAATATATCATACTGATATTTTATGTTCATATGATGAGATACCCTATTTGATCTCATCAATTCACTTTTGATGAAGTTTAAGTGACGTCGTTAGGCTGCCAATCTTCTAAGGGGTTCTTTCACCCTTCTCATTTTCAAGATATATTTCCATGTCAAGTATTTCAAGTTCCTTTTATTATGTTGGGGTATGATCTCTATATCTATAATACTTATAATTTATGTTCATTTTATGAGAGACCCTGTTTGATCTCATAAGTTCACTTTTGTTGATGTTTATGTGACGTCGTTAGGCTGCCAAATTTCAAAGTGGTTCTTTCACCCTTCTCGTTTTCAAGATCTATTTCCATGTCAAGTATTTCAAGTTACATTTATTATGTTGGGGTATGATATCTATACATATCATACTCATAATTCATTTTAATATTATGAGAGACCCTATTTGATCTTGTCAATCCATTTTTGGAAGTTTTAAGTGGCGCCGTTAGGCTGCCGAATTCTCATAAGAGAAATCTTATTTTTTTGTCTTCCTTTCAAGTTCTTCATTTCATATGGTATAGCATTAAAATTTCATTACCATGTTCTTAAATACTATATATTCTGTTCCCTACTGTTTTATGTATCATTTTTGAGTGGGTGACGCATGTCCCCTCTTTTTTCAATGTTTTCTAAAACCATGTATCATAGACGTTATGCTGCATAGTTTTCGTCTCAAAATGCCTCCCTATTTATCTCAAAATTTTTTTATGTTGTTAAGTGAATACTAAAAGATCTTATTTCTACAGGGGTATTCACATATATATCAAAATGTTCTATTTTAAATTCTGGGATTTACATACATGAAACCGGCTTTCCCTTTTCCGTGGGTTTAAAGTGACATAAAGAGAATGTCTTTAAAGCGGTTTTTAAAACGTTATGATTATGAAATGAAACCCATTTCCTTTATGCTATATGGGTTGTTTATGAAATGATTGATGATGATATATGTGGCTCACATGAAAAAAATACATGTCAAGGGTGTGCCTAGATAGCGCTCCAATGCATTGGCTAAAGACTTAATCTTTAGATATGACCTTTTAGACTGATACCTTGGTGAATAACCTTGGTAATTTTTTAATGACACCTTGGGGATGGACATTGGTGAAACGAAATGATTGTCAATATAAAATTTTGTAGCCACATCTTCAAGTTATGAAAAATGTTATTTTTATTATGATATATCTCATGATTTCTTTCTTAAGCCTTAAAGTTCTTTTCATGACCTTATTGAAGAATCTAAAGTTCACATGTAAAATGTTTCTCTTGTTTCCCTTACTAGGCCTTCTGCTCACCCTTTCCTTTGATGTATGTCCTCAGGTTGTGAGATGCAGTAATGAACCTAGGATAAACATTAGGATAATCCTTTCAAGTGTTTAAGAAGAATGTTTTATGTTTTCATGTTTTAAGTTTCTGGTTTCCAAGACACTAAACATTAAAGATCCTTAGTTTTGTAAAATGTATTGAAAGTTTATGTGATAAAAAGGAAGTATGCTATAGTTGTTATCAAAGGATGGTTTATTTATTTGTGGAAATTAGGATATGAAAACTTTAGGAAGAATCCTATAGAAAAGTTTTTATATAGGAAATATTCCTGGATTTTGGTGAGTATTGAGTAATGAGTTGCCAAGCAAATACATCCCTGTCTGGATACGAGCAGGTAGAGGTGGCTCTGGCATAGATGTACATAGGGGTAAAACCTGAAAACACCACTTTGAGCTAGACTCGAATGGGAACTGGTACACGACAACGGGACTTACTGCACTATTGGTTACGACACTCCCGGGGGATATGCTTTGGTAAATTCATAAGCTTAGTATGAACCACTATTAAAGGAACAAAGATAAAATAAAATAAAGATTCACATAAGAATATATGATCATGGATAACCTAGTTTGAAACCTAGGGGATCACAAGTTAGGGTATACATTTCTTCTACATGTTATCCTTATATGCTTTAAGTTCCTTTTCATGATTATTGGTTAGGTATTTAATCCTCTAATTATACTTTCTCTTCTTAGTTAATGGTGGGAAATGGAAGAACATGTCCCAACAACCAATGTGATTGGAAATGTGAAGATTGTAGTATTAATAGGATAGATATGATTAGGGGATTGAATGATGATTATTATTTTGGAATACATTCACTATTTAGGGGACCCTATATGATCGAGGTAAATAGATTACTATGGTATTTTCATTGAGTAGTAAATTTGACTTATATTCTGAAGAATTGATGAATTTAAGGTATAATTATAGTAAATTAGGTTACTTATGGAAATGATTAACCTATCTTTGGTAAAATGTGTTTAGGTTATCTACTTTTTTAATAAGATGTTAGGAGTGGTTGATGTGTTTTGGAGATGAACAATGAAGATTATTTTGGAAGACTATGTTATCAAATTATTCTTGTATTTGGGTTTCAATATTAGTTTGGTTAATTTTGAGGAATTTTAAGAATAGTTATTTATGGAATGGTCCATGATGAACTTTTGGTAGTACCATGGATCTTTGAAGATTTAAAAGTAGTTTCCCTTCCTATGGGATTCTTTCTTTTTTGAAGAGTTGTTTTATCTTACCCTTTATGTTTTCAGGATAATGTTTAAAGGTAGAAGAAATTTATAGTTAATCTTTTGTGGATGAAGTGACACTCAAGAAGATGATTCTTGTGTTTTGATAAGACCAAGTGTTTTTGAATGCTCTTCATTTGGAGAAAAGATTAGTTTTGGGTAGAAACTTAATAAAGGATGAAAATCTACATGAAGGTAGGTATATTTTCTTTTGTTTTTGTTCTATTTAGTAATTAATTCCTCAAAATTATGAAAAGGAACGTAAAACAAAAACATTGTTGGTTTACGTTTCCTACTAGGTAATCAAAGATCGTTTACACACATCATAAGTTTGGGATCTTCTTATGGTTAACTTTCTCCTAATAATGTTTTATATCACTCTCCCTCAGAACTTGACCCTTTTTTTCTCCTCCATGTACATGTTTTCCTATATGGAATCCTAGTGTGGGTTAACTCGGGTGACCATTGTACTTCCCTTTCTTTCTTTTAAAGTAATAGTTTTACTGACTCCTTTTCCGATGTGGGACATTCAATGAAATTTCAAAACCCAATTTTAAAAATTGCGAGGACGCAATTTCTTAAGGGGGGAAGATTGTAACGACCCAAAATTTTGAATAAATCTTGTTTCCTAATTTTATGTGTTATTTTATTTTATTTTTATACTCGAAAAAAATGTTTCATTTGATAACATGAGTATAATTAAAATTAGACCGTTGGGTTTTGATTGTTATATGACCATTGGTCAATATGACCGTTGGAAACTAAACGTTTTGATTTTTGTCTTTAAATACAAGTAATCTTGGATAATTATTATAGAGAGAAGATTTGATGGCCTCACCCAGTAGTCTTGGACCGATCGAAGCCCATATAATAGAACATGGGAAGGAGGTAGCACCACTGGGCTTTTCTCTGGACCCAACTCAAACCGGACTTCATCGTGTGAAGCTAGAATGGAATCGCCTTTGTGAGAAGTTCAAATTGATAGAAATTACTACTCGTGTGATGTTGGCCGAGCCTCCCTCAGATTATCTCACCTTATCACACCTTAAACTTAGGTCCTACACTGGTGTGATAAGGGGCTATGTAAGGAGACCGTAACTGCCTTGTGTAATACTATGTTTTAAATAAAAGTTGGGATTTATTCTTATGATGAAGTTTATGAATTTTCAAATAACCGGAAAAATATAGTATGCATATTTTTGATGAATTTTAGAAAAAGGATATTTTAAAAATGTTTATGTAAAACTTAAATATTTAAAAATGTGTATTGATTTTCAAAAAATGGTCTTCTACAATTATGTTCAGTGTGAAATTTAGAGTCTAATAAGATCAACTTGATTTTTGATGAATAGTAAATTATGAATAGAGATTTTATGATTAGGATTAGTAATGTGACCAAATGGATTAGTAATCTCACTTAAAAAAGTATTAATATAATATAGGCACCTTGATTAAGTAATGTGATTCAATAAAATGTTAAATAACAGTTTCATAAATTATTATTCAAGTATTAGTTTTTTCGGGTGAATAGTGTTTTTTAATTAAAAATTAAATTAAAAATATTTAGAAAATTATTTTTATAAAATGGAGTTCATTTTTGAAATCAGAGAATTGATATTTGGTTAATCTGAAATTTTGGGATCCTTCTGAGAAAGTTGAATTTTTAGTGAATAGTAAAAATACAGTTTTAGGGTTTCGGTATGTTTAATGACATCATAACCGTGTCATGGTGATGTCATGAGATATTTTAAGGGTTGGCCAACCAAAGGTGATGGATTATTGTATTGGGGGCCCCATGTGGCCTAACTTCATGGGAATTTACCATGGGAGAGCACATGGTTTTGAGAAAACCACTTTTGAGGTGGGCCTTGGCCAATAATGCATTGTCCCCTCACTTTCCCTATAAATACCAAGCCATCCTCTCATCCATTTCGACTCCCCACTCTACCACAACGAATTTATGGTCTCATTACCTCCCAAGGAGTCCTCCCAAGGTGCCCACAAGCCCTCAAGAACCCAACCTTTGAGTTTTAAGAGTTACGTTTTAAGGTAAGGGATCCGACCTCTCTCTTTCTTTTCAAGAAATCTATTTTATGTAATTTATTTTATGCTCCGTGTTCTTATGTTAAATGATGTTATTTTATACTCCTCTTACTTCCCTTTTCATGTTCATATAATGAGAGATCCCCTCTTACTCTCATTATTTCGTTTTTGGAAGTTTTAAGTGGCGTCGTTAGGCTGCCAAAATTTTTATAACGGATTCTTTCTCCCTTCTCATTTTTTCAAGATCTATTTTCATGTAAAGTATTTCAAGTTCGTTTTTCTTATGTTGGGATATGATCTCTAAATTTATCATACTGATCTATTATGATCATATTATGTGAGACCCCATTTTATCTCTTCAATTCAGTATTTTGAGGTTTTAAGTGGCGCCGTTAGGCTGCCGAATTTTTAAGTCGTTCTTTCACATTTCTCCTTTTTCAAAGTTTGTGTTCCATGTCAAGTATTGAAAGTTACATTTTATTATGTTGGGGTATGATATCTAAATATATAATACTGATATTTTATGTTAATATGATGATAGACCCTATTTGATCTCCACAATTCAGTATTTTGATGTTTTAAGTGGCGCTGTTAGGCTACCGAATTGTTAAGGGATTCTTTCACCCTTCTCGTTCTCAAGATATATTTTCTTGTCAAGTCTTTCGTGTTACATTTTATTATGTTGTGGTATGATCTCTAAATATATCATACTGATCTTTTATGTTCATATTATGAGATACCCTATTTGATCTCATCAATTCAATTTTGTTGAAGTTTAAGTGACGCCGTTACGCTGCCAAATTTATAAGGGGTTCTTTCACCCTTCTCGTTTCCAAGATCTATTTCCATGTAAAGTATTTAAAGTTCCTTTTATTATGTTGGGGTATGATCTCTATATCTATCATACTTATCATTTATGTTCATATGATGAGAGACCCTATTTGATCTCAGCAATTCACTTTTGTTGAAGTTTATGTGACGCCGTTAGGCTGCCAAATTTCTAAGGGGTTCTTTCACCCTTCTCGTTTTCAAGATCTATTTCCATGTCAAGTATTTCAAGTTCCTTTTATTATTTTTGGGTATGATCTATATATCTATAATACTGATCATTTATGTTCATATGATGAGAGACCCTATTTTATCTCGTCAATCCATTTTTGGAAGTTTTAAGTGGCGTCGTTAGGCTGCCGAATTCTCATAAGAGAAATCTTATTTTTTTTGTCTTCCATTCAAGTTATTCATTTCATATGGTATATCATTCAAATTTCATTTCCATGTTCTTAAATACTTTATATTCTGTTCCCCTACTATTTTATGTATTATTTTTGAGTGGGTGACATATTTCCCCTCTCTTTTCAATGTTTTCTAAAACCATGTATCATATATGTTATGCTGTATAGTTTTCGTCTCAAAATGCCTCCCTATTTATCTCAAAATTATTTTATGTTATTAAGTGAATACTCAAAGATCTTATTTCTATAGGGGTATTCACATATAAATCAAAATTTTCTATTTTAAATTCTGGTATTTACATACATGAAACCCGCTTTCCCTTTTCCGTGGTTTTAAAGTGACATAAAGATCATGTCTTTAAAGAAGTTTTTAAAACGTTATGATTATGAAATGAAACCCATTTTCTTTATTATATATGGGTTGTTTATGAAATCATTGATGATGATATATGTGGCTCACATGATAATAAAGACATGTCAAGGGTGTGCCCAGATAGCACTCCAATGCATTGGGTAAAGACTTAATCTTTACAGATGACCTTTTAGATTGATACCTTGGTGAATAACCTTGGTAATTTTTTAATGACACCTTGGGGATGGACCTTGGTGAAATGAAATGATTTTAAATACTAAATTTTGTAGCCACATCTTCATGTTATGAAAAATGTTATTTTTATTATGATATATCTCATGATTTCTTTCTCATGCCTTAAAGTTATTTTCATGACCTTATTGATGTATCTAAAGTTCACATGTAAAATGTTTCTCTTGTTTCCCTTACTGGGCCTTCTACTCACCCTTTCATTTGATGTATGTCCCCAGGTTATGAGATGCAGTAATGAACCTAGGATGAAAATGAGGAGAAGACTTTCAAGTATTTAAGAATAATGTTTTATGTTTTCATGTTTTCAGTTCTTGGTTTCCAAGACACTAAACCTTAAAGATCCTCGGTTTTGTAAAATGTAATGAAAGTTTATGTGATAAAAGGCAGGATGCTATAGATAATGTTTTATTTTATTCTGAATATTAATGATATTTTATATCTTCATGTTTTCTAAAAACATTATATATCTTCTTATCACCCAATTAATGTAGTTATCAATTAAAACTCTATGTATAAGTATAATTTTAATAAATATGTATCAGCAATTTCCAATTATGTCAGATAAGAATACCATGTTTGGAAACCTAGTTATTATACCTATGGTGGTGTTTGATATGATTTTTTTATGGATTGGATTTAAAATTATGACATAAAAGTTTACACATAAGAGAAGGATATTTTTATTCATAATGGTGAGGTGGAATGTTATTCCTTTAGTGGGGAAACTTAATAATCTAAATCATATTCAGATCATTACCCAATATCTATCCTTATAGAAAATATAGGTAGAGAAGAATATTGTGAATATCAATTGACATAGAAGAGATACTAAAAATAGAATATGTATATATGGTAAAAAATACATTAATTCTTCTCTAGAATTTTTCTAAATTCATTCAACAGAGTGTGAAGTTGAGTTCTCTATTGAAATCATTCATGATGTGTGGCCTATATCTAAAACTCAAAATAAAATGGAACCGTTGGAGTTGTTTGAGTCGATGAAACAACTTTAGGAGTTGAATGATAAAGGATTTATACGCCCTAATATTTCACCATGGAGAGCCCCCATCTTATCCATGAAAATTAATGTTGATTCTATTATACTATGCATTGATTATAGGAAGATTAATGGAATTACTATAAAGAATAATTATCCTTTACGAAACATTGATGATTTGTTCGACTGAATTGATTGATTCCATTACTTTTAAAATAATGGTAATCAATCTAGTTATCATAAACTAAGGGTGAAGAAGGATGATATTGTAATACCCCAGCCCTAGAATCTCTAAGATGTTGCCTTACCTTATTACATTAGCATCGATACAAGACTAAAATCCCAAGGGACCGAATAGTTTAGAAGTTTTGGAAAAACCAAATTACATACATGAAAACCATATTATATTTGGAAATAGAAAATAAAACATTATACATAATAAAATTAAATAAAAAACATCATTTAAATATTGTTCAAATATTGTTTCTTCATAACCAGGTAAAAGGCTAAAAATAAGGGTGAGATCAAATTCTCATTAAGGATAATTAGATCTGAATAAGTAATGTATTGATGAGAGTAAATCAACATAGAAAGGTAAATAAAAGATAAAACATGCAATTAAAATAAACTAGATAAGGAATAATCAATAAGGAAAGGTGATAATTTGATACACATTACATTTAATCAATTATCTGAGAAGGAAATTAATCTATATATATGTCGACACTGAATCTCATTGATGAATATTAACTAAGTTTGAGTAAGGGAAATGGTTCATTATTGGAAACCATGTTTTCTAGGTATAGAATAACTTTACCATTAAGAAATTTCACATGATGATTTTTCATATCATGTAAAAAACATCAAATTGGGTAACTTATTCATCTCTTGATACTACAGATGCATCTAGGTGCTATCTATAATCGTCCCACCAATGTTGTACAAGTCCACAATATTCATCATATCAGATAATAGATTTAATTAAAAAACTATATTCCTTATCAAATATCTTTATTGAATAAAGGATATGGATTTATAAATAATTCCCTAGTATAGGATAACTATCAACACGGGTTGATGATGTTGATCAATGAAAATACCGTTGATAAACCATTAAAAACATTCTTAATGAAAATAATCTTTAATCATTTCAAAGTGTCCCACACCACTTTGAATCTTTTGGAATCATAATATCCTTTATTTAATAACATTAAATGACACTTATAATATCATTATAAAAATTATATTCATGATATAACCTGTAAAATTGAAGTATATATACCATATAAAAGTGAATTGGTGCATAAAAACAAATAATTCATAATAGAATTTAAATTGGGACGAAATCCCTTACCTTGTACTTTCTCTTTTGTTTTGTGGTATTTAAAATCTTGTATAGTGTTTTAAAACATGTTAATAAATTAAAATATAACCATAATAACATTTATTATATCATATATTAACCTATTATAATATATTATTACTTGTTTGATAACAATATTCCATTATTTTCACTATTTCTAGGGTTAATTCCTTAGTTTTTCAAGTATGTTTTGACTTGTTATTTGTTGTTCCAATTACTTAGATCATAATTTAATCATCTTAATAATGAAAAACATGATTTATATATAATATATATTAAGTATATTTTTATTTATATTAATCCATGATATTTGCAGATAAGAAATGAAAAGCACCGTTCTTGGAGACGGTATGTCATACGTACGCATGAAAGCTAGTTTCATTTCTTTTTCATATTTAAATAATGAAAAGTAAATTATATATATGTGTATTACAATTAGATTATAATATATATATCATATATTTAATATATTTTTATTAAATCCATCCATTATATGTTCCATGTATAGTGTGAATGAATCACCTCACTTTGAGGAGGCGGTATTCCACACATCCACAAACGAGGTTACCATATTTACAAAAAATAGAAATAATAAGGTTATGTGTTATATAAACATTATATAAGAATAAATAAATTATAAATATCATATATATAATATATACACATTGTTTTTATCATAATTCCCTCCATGATATACTGTAAAGGAAAAATGAACAATCATTATTTAGTGAGGATGTAGTTCACCGTACACATAATCGGTATGTTCCATAACCATTAGATGGATGTGTGTATAATTTCAAGTATAAACCATAACTTAAAAAAATATTAATATATTTATGATAATTTTTTTATATAATCTTGAAATAATAATATTTTAGTGGGTGTATAATGAAAATAGAACTAAAGAACTTGATAAAGGATGTTACCTCTTCTTTGGATAACTTTTCTTGGTTTGCACCCAAGGGATTCCTTGGATGGATTTGTTCCCAAGGTGAGGATTCTAGGTTTAGGGGACATATTATTAAGAGATATTTGGGTATATCATGATTGATACAATGGTCTTCATAGGTATGAGTAATTAGGAGGGTTGTTTTCATTTTTATAGTGGAGGAAGAGTTGAATTCCTGTATATTTTTGGAATGGGAATTACATCAATGTTTTTTCATATAGAATGTGGATCCAATATTGGTACAATGTTTATAAAAGGGGTATCAGGTAAAAATATGGACATCCATTGTAATTTTGACAATTTTATAGGTCATTTTGTCCCTCAATTTTAAAGTTTTGTTCCTTGATAAGCTAATTTTTATTCTTAATCATTTTAATTAATTTTAATCAATTTCCCTAATATATTTGGTAAAAAATTAGTTTAACTTATAAAATATTATAAATTATTCAAACTATAAATATTTAATATATTTTTTTCAATTTCAAATCACATTAGTGCGGTAAATAAATTTAATATTAATCCCATAAACAGGATGAAAAAGTGGATTTTTAACGAAACAATGTTTAAAATTTTGCTATGTTTTCAAATTCATATTGAATATTAAATTGATTAATATTAAAAAAAAATTGGATTAATTGATGTATAATTGATATATTTATTTATTTAAAACAAATTTTAAATATAATATAACTTTATCAATAAATTAGATGAAAAAGTAGTTTGGAATTATAATTTAGTATTTTAAACTATTCATCAAAAAAGGAAGCTTCTTTAAAAAATTACAAAAAATTCACCCAAAACTAATTTTCAAATCACTATTTCAAAAATTAAATATTTCTTGACATATAATATCTATAAATGTTTCAAACATTTTATTTATAATAAGTTCTCCATTAAAATGTGAAAAATACCCTTCATAAAAATATAGTATTTTATGCATAAAATTGGGATTGTATTTATATTATGACTATAAAATAAATTAAATGAATATAAAAATATTTTAATGGATATAAAATATATAAATTACTCTATAAACTCTCTAAAAGTGGTGGAATTTGATTTATTTTGAAAGACGTAACTAAATAGTGTTTTTTAAACTGTGTGTTTTGTGTGTTGCGAAGCTACCAGAAAAATTAAATTTATTATAAATGAAAAAAATGTTAAATCCTTTGGGTGATAAATTATTACCAACTAAAAATATTTCTTCCAAAAAAAAATTAAGGGTATTAACTTATGAAAAAAAGTGGATAGTTCTCCTCTATATAATCCCCTGGTTCCCATGTTACTTCTTCTGTTTTGGGATATCCCTAGAGTACTTTTACCATATGAGTCATCCAATTCGTCAATACTTTCACTCTAGTATCATGTATCTAGATGGTTTATTCAAAGTATAAAAGTTCATGTTCCAACTCTATTTTATCAAAGGTGAGAACAAGTGTTGGGTTAGGCATGTACTTTCGCATCATAGATATATAGAACACATCATGTACCTTTGAGAGATTTAGAGAGACTACTAAATTATAAGAAACAAGTCCAACCCATTAAAGAATATTGAAGTGTTATATGTAATTGTGGATCAGTTTACCTTTTGTACCAAACCTAATAAAAATCTTCCATGTTGAAACCTTTAATAAATTTTGATCTCCCACTTAGAACTCTAAATATTTCCTCTGATTATAAGCATAAATATTTTTCCATCATTGAGCTTATTTAATATGAACCTTGATAGAATTTAACTTTTGATCATCTCTTGACCATGTTTAAATCCTTTGATTTTCCTGTCACAATGTTCATCCCAACAAGTTGAAGTATGAAAAATCTTTCTATATAATGCTTTATACGATTCCATTTGAATACTTAAATGGAAACTATTATTATAGGAAAACTATATCAAAGGTAAGTATTGATCCCACATAGCTTGAATGTTGGGTGAGAATGACCTCAAAATACATTACATTGTTGAATTGTTCATTTTGATTTCCATTAGTTTGAGGATGGTAGAAAATAATCAAATGAATCATATTGTCAACATCCTTCTAAGAAAATTTCCATAATTTTATTGTAAATAATGGATCTCGATCAAAAAATATTGATTGAGGTGTTCGATGAAGTCTGAAACATCATTAATATAGATCCTTATGAGGTCCTCAATAGAAAAATATTCTCTTATAGTAAGGAAATGTGTAGATTTTGTTAGGATATCAACGATAACCCATATTGCATCATTATTTCTAGGTGTCTTCGGTAATCTCATGAAAAATTCCACATTAATTTCGTCCCATTTACATGTAGAAATAGAAAGTGGTTGTAGGAATATTTTAGGATTCTACCTAACAACATTCACTTATTGAAAAACCAAAAATCTAGACACATAATTATAAAATTCATTCTTCATTTTATCCCACAAAAAAATGATCGTTAGGTACCTATACATCTCTGTGCTACCAATGTGTGTGGATAAATTTGAGCTATGAAAATTTTCTAACAATTCTCTTATTAGATCAGGTATAGATAGAACACAAAGAATCCTTCCAAACATTATAATTCCATCTTCACAAAAAATTATACTAATTTTCCATCATTCACACGTTTAATTATCTTCTAGAATTTCTGATCATCAAATTGATATTTTTTTAAATTCTCTAATAAGGATGGGTTTTCAATCATTGGAGAAATGATTTATTTCTCCCCATAATTATAAATTATCATATCCATATTTACTAAACCCTTGAACAAAATATTATTATCAATAATAATTTTAGTTAGAACTCTATGATCCTCCTACTCAATGAATCCACTACCTAATTTGATTTCCCTAGGTGGTAGTGTATGGGGAAATCATAATCCATGAGTAGCTTGATCCACCACAATTGTATCATATTGAGATATTTCTATGGGAAGATGTATTTAAGGATTTTTGGATTCATGTATATCTTAAATCATTCACCATATAAGTAATGTATTCTAATTTTCCATGATAATATTACTGGTTCTAACTTTAGATAATGGGTTGGATAGTTCTGTTAGTGAGTCTTTAATTACCTTGACGCATATTCAATAAATTTTTCATTTTTCATTTGTACATAACAAAGTCCCTTATTCGATGCATCACTATATATGACAAAACCATCATTCCCATATAGTAGAATTCAAAATCAGACCATTTACTAAATTTTTATTTAGTTCAACAAATCATTATTCTCAGTCATTATCGATAAACAAAACATAACCCCTTTGCAAGTAATCTAGGTTAACTGGTTATCCAATTGGGATTTTTTTATTGAATTGCCAATAGTAACCTGCCAAATTAATGAAACTATGTACCTTAGTTATATTTATTGGTGTATGCCAATATCTAACTGACTTTTACTTTAAAGGATCAATATATATTCCATACTTGGTGACAATATGGAAAATAAAAGAAACTTATTGATACCATAAATCAAACTTACTAAATTTACCATATAACTATTCCATTATTAGAGTCTTAAGAAAGATCCTCCAATGATTATGATGGTCCTTATAGGTTTTTGAATACACTGTAATTCCATCAATGTATGCCACAAAAAAATCATCATGATATTCCTTGGATACATTGTTCTTTAGGTCTATAAAAATAGAGGGTGCATTTTTCAATCCAATTAGAATTACTGTAAACTCATAATGTATTTACATTATTTAGAAATTTATCTTTGGAATGTCTTCCTTCTTCACTCGCAATGGGTGAAAACCAGAATGAAGATTAATATTTGAAACATATCAACCTCCAGGTATTTGATCAAACAAGTCATCAATGCGAAGTAGAATTTAGTTTTTTCTTTACATTAATAGAATTGATTTCCCTATAATAAATTTACAACTTCATGGAATCATATTTATTTTTTAACAAATTGAACATGGGATCCCTATGGTGAGATAGTAGGTTGAATAAATCCCTTATTACCCAAATCATCTAGTTCTAATTTCAACTCCACTAATTACATAGTGGTCATTCGATAGAGATTCATTGATATTGTCCTCGTATTGGGGATTAAATCAATGGAAAATCCAAATACATGCCTTATGGGAAGTTCAAGTAATCCCATCAATGTATTCCTACAAAATAGGTACATCCTTACTTTGATGACTACCTTATTCATCACTTGATGTTGTTCCCTCCTCTTTCCCAAGAATCTCATTCTATGAAGCTACTAGGCGTGGATCTAGATAATTATCAAGTGCGAAATCTTCTACTCTAAATATTAGGGATTCTATGTTTTATAAATCTAGTTTCTAAGGTTGTTACTAAGCCTTATCTGATACCAATGGTAATTCCCTGATCCTCGAATCCTGAAGAAGGTTCCATACTTTATTACATTATAATATACACAAGCTTAAAACCCTAAGGGACTGAATAGTGTAACATTTTTTAAAAAACCAAATTACATACATGATACCCATATTACATTGTGAAATAGAAAATAAAACATGATATATAATAAAATTAGATGAAAAAATAGTTGAATGTTTACTCAATTATTTATACTTCATAAACGGGGGAAAGTAAACAAAATAAGGGTGATATCAAATGCTTAGTAAGATTATGTAAAGTGGGTGAAATAATTAATCGATGAGAGTAAATCCACATGTAAAGGTAAATAACTATTAACACATTCCATTAATATAAAATAGATAAGAAATAATCAAAATAGAAACGTGAGAAACTAAAACACATTAAATTTAATTAATAAATTGAAAATGAAATGCATCCATAGATATGTCGATGAAAAATATCATGGATAAATAGTAATTGAGTCTGAATGAAAGAAATGATTAATTATTATACTCCATGTTTCCTAGGTACATGGTACCTTTACCATTAAGACCATTCACAAAATAGCTTATAATATCATGTAAAAACCATATAACTTGAACAATTAATTCATCCTATAAGACTAACGATGCATCGATGGGAAATCTATAATCGGGTACCACCCATGTTGTATTTGTCCAAATAATACCTCATATCGAATAATCGATTTAATTAATAAACATTAGTCATTATAAAATATATATATTGAATAAAGGATTAGAATTTATCAATAATTACCTAGTGGAGGATAAGTATCAACAGTTCCCACTTCAATGGTGGTGCGGTGGTGAAGGAGAGTGGCACATCCACGCCGTTCTTTGGGAGGTTTAGGGTTCTAATCCTGGGAGTTCGCATTCGGGGTGGGCCACTCCCCTGGGATCTAACCACCCGGATCGGTTGCCCGGTCTCATCTGGGCATGCAAAATGCAGTGTGGACCAATTTCTGACAGATTTCATGATGGACCATCACTTCTGGGACGTCACCCTCTGGGATGCTCTACCATCTCAGATGGAAATGGCTCCTTCCCCAGCTGTGGAGCTACCTCAGTGGAGTGACCTCTTCACGGGGGAGGGTGGTTTCCATGTGTGGAGGGTTTGAAAATGCCACACAGGGGAATTCCCTTCTGAATGAAAAGATAAGTATCAACATTTTTTGTTGATTTTGATTAATGTAAATAGAATTTAAATACCAATTAAAACATTTTTGAGGAAAATAATCATTAAACATTCCAAAGTGCCCCATACCACTTTCAAACAAATGAAATCATAATCCCCTCAAAAGGAAAAACATTAAATGAAATGTTTAATATAATTATAATAATGATATTTATGATAAAACATGTCAGTGGGAAGTATATGAACTATATAATATTGAATTGGTGCATAACAATAAATTAGTCTCAATTGAATGTGAATTGAGACAAAATCCCTTACCTTATCCGTCCTATTTTGTTGTGTGGTGTTTAACCTCCTATATAGTGGTTTAAAATATGTTAATAAGTTATAATAGAATCATAATAATATTTATTATATTATATATTATCTTATTGTAATATATTTTTACACATTTGATAATAATCTTTCAATATTTTAACTATTTCGGGTGTTAATTGATCAGTTTTTTGAGTATATTTTCACTTATTATATGTTGTTACTATTACTCAGATTATGATTTCACCATATAAATAATAATAAAAAATGATTTATTTAACATATATATATTTATGATATATTTATTTTTCATAATCCAATGTATTTTGCGGTAAGAGATGAAATTCACCGTTCATGGAGATGGTTGGCCTTATATTAGCATGCACACTACATTCATTTCATTTATGTATAACAAGAATGAAAATTAAATGGAATATATATGTTTATTATAATACAATTATCATTTATATTTTATATATTTAACACATATTTTTTAAAACCATCGATTGTACATTCCATGTATATTATGAACAAATCACATCACTTTCAAGAGGTGGTAGTCCACACGTCGACAAATGATGTTATCATATTTACAAAAAATAGAAAGAATAATGGTATGTGATATATAAAAATTAAATAATAATAAATAAATTATAAATATAAAACATATCATATATAAATATCATTTCCATCATAATTCCCACCATGAGAGGTGTTAAAGGAAAAACAATCAATTATCATTTCGTGAGGAGGTAGTTCATCGTACCCATAAACGGTAAGTTCATTGCTATTTAAATGTATGTGTTTGTAAGTGAATGTTGAAACATTAACATAACAAAATATAAGTATATTTAGGATACTTATGTTACTATATAATATTGGAAAAATAATATTTGAGTGGATGGATAATTAAAATAAAACTAAAGATCTTAAGGAAGGATGTTACCTCTTCTTTTAGTAATTTTATTTTATTTGCACTAAATGGATTACTTGGATGTATTTATCACCAATGTGAGTAATATATGTTTATGGTAGGTATTTTTAAGAGATATTTGGGATGAACTTGTTCGAGCCCGATTCCTTGATAGGTGATAGGAAGTCGGAGTGGTGAGTACCTTTTTATAGAGGATAAGTGACATTTTTATAAATTTTTGTAAAGGGAATTCAAACCAAGTTTTTTCTATAGAGAGTTTCAATAATAATGATTCAATTTAGATAAAATGGAGGATAGGTTCAAAATATAGTCATCAGTTTTCTTTTGGACAAGTTTCTAGGTTGTTTTGGACCTTAAGATTATGGTTTGGTCACTTGTTAAGCTAATTTTCTTCTTAATTGTTGTAATTAATTTTATCCAATTTTACTAATATGTTTGTTAAAAAATAAATTGAAATTATTATAAATTAGAAATTATTTTGTTTTAAAAAAATTCAATCCATTTTTCTAAATTCTAATCACATAAGTATAAGAGATTAATTTAAACTTAATCCCGCAGGCAGGACAACAAACCTGGTTTTTAAGGTATTTTTTTCAAAAGTTTGCAATGTTTTTATATTCCATTTCAATGTTAATTTTATTAAAATGACTTAAATTGTATTAATTTATGTATAATTAATATAAATTACTTTAAAACAATTTAAATATAATTTATCTTTATAAAAAAATTATATGAAAAAGTAATTTGGAATTAAATTTTAGTATTTTCCACTATTCATCAAAAAATGAAACATCTCTGAAAAATACAAAAAATTCACCATAAACTAATATTTACAATAATATTTAAAAAACTAAGTTTAATTTTTTACATATAAAATTTATAATGTGTCAAAATTCATATTTATAATATGTTTTCCATTAAAAGCCGACAAAACAACCTGTATTAAAATATAGTATTTTATGCATAAAATTGAGTTTTTTTAACTCATGAGTAAAATATATATTTAATGAATGTAATAATATTTTATTAGATATATAATATATAAATTTACTATATATTTTTTCTAATGTGTTAGAATTTGATTGACTGTGAAAAATGTGACTAAATATTTTTTTTGTTTAAATCTTGCATCGTGTGTTTGCAAAGCTACCAACAAAATTGAATTTATTCTAAAAGGAAAATAATGTAATTTTTTTTAGTGATACACATATAAAAAATATATAATTATAAATATAGTATGAACAAAATCAGTTTGTGGTAATTCCTTTTGGGAAGACTAATTCACATTCTCTCTTTATTGATATTATGAATAGAGTATTCAAGGTGTATCTTGATAAATTTATGGAATTTTTAATTGATGATATCTTGATATAAAATAGAGATATTAATATCATGAGAATAATCCATAAATAATTCTCTATACCCTTAGAAAAAATTAATTATATAGTAATTATAGTAAGTGTAGATTATGGCTCAATGAAATTTCTTTTATTAGATATTTTTTCTAAGGGATATTTTTTAACAATTCAAAGACAGAGGTAGTCAAATAATTTCATACACCAATGAACATAACTTCCACCCAAAGTTTTATAGTCTAAGTAGTTTACTATAAAATTTTGTTAAAAAATTCGCTTGTAACAAAACCCATTAACCAAGATAAAATATAAAATTTTTAAATTAACATGGCCAAGGGAATTTTAAGAAAAATTTTAAGAACTTAGTTGGAGAATGATTAATCTAAAGTTATTAAATATACCACTAGTTAAGAATGAAGTTTTAATTTTTAGTGATTCATTAAATAAAGTACTTGGTTGTTTCTTTATAAATAATGATTGGCTGATTTAATATACATTATCAAAATTTAAAAACCATAAATATAACTATACAATTCATGATCTTAAGGTGTAAGTTGAAATATTTTCTTAAAAATACGCGGGAACTACCTATGTAGAGAATGATATTATATATATATTAATCATAATAGTTTTATGTATATCTTATCTTTTAAGGACCCAAACATGTGTCAATCAAGATGGTTGTAACTACTCAAAGACTACGATTTATTGATATATTATAACCCTGGGAAGGAAAAGGATTAATGATGCACTATGTAGGATATATCTTATATTTCTAACCATGAAAAGGAATAATAAATATATTATATATAGTTATTTATTAAATATGTATATAGTCATTTCAATGAAAGTGATTTCCTCATTTCTTTTCCAAGAAAATACTAAACCATTATTACTAGAAATGATAGGGAAGTCCTAGATAGAAAATGAGTACTTACAAAGGAAGTATAATACATAAAATGATTGGAAATTAAAAATATATATATAAATATGGATTATTGAGTTTTGTAATGTGTTTAAATATTATATCCATATCATAATTTAAAATTGAATTGATATATGGAGTACAAAGCTCAAATTTTTCCATACACCCTAGTAGAACAAGGATGTATTGGAATTTAAGAGAACATTTATGGTTGGATGGTATGAAGTGGGAAATTAATGATTATGTGTCAAGATTATTATTATTCTATTAGGTTAAGGAAGATAGAAAAAAATCCTAAGGGATTCATAAAACCCATTCCTATACCTGTATAGAAGCGGGACAATGTTATAATAGAATTAGTCACCGAACTACAGAATTCTCCAAGGAAGAATGATCCTCCACGAGTCATCATTTATCTCCTTTAGAATTATAATCATTTCTTAGAAATAATATATGATTTACCACTTGAGGGACATTCAAAACTCTATATCAATGAAATAATATTCTTTATATAGAACCCATATCAATTTTATCTTATCATGACTCTCAATTTACATAAAAAATATGTATGTTTGTTAAAATAGATTTTTAATTTTGAGATAAATTTATGAACTTATTATCATCTCTAGACTTAAAGATAGCCTCAAATAAATATCTATACTGTGGAAGAATTATAAACATCATGTTTTCTTAACTTCTAGGATATGTGGGATTAGTATGTACCTATGGTGGAATTTATATGAAACAATAACTTCTATTCATTCATTTAGATGGTATCATATGAATAATTTTATGGGAATTTGTGTCATAGTAATACATTTTGGGAATAAGTAGGAGAAATATGGTTAGTTGGCCTAGATCTCATAGAGGATACAACTATTAATGTTGGGACCATTCAGGATCACACTGAAGCAAACCAAATAAGACAAAAGAGATATAATGGAAATCAAAGGAAAGGATTTTAATTTAAAGGTAGGGATTGTGTATTATTAATGTTTTCCCCATTTAATGGTGTTGAATTATTTGGTCAAAAGAGGGAATTTGATCTTATGGTATAATTAGGATTTAGAAATATTATAATGAATTAGAATTGTAGATTACCAATTGGGTATGCAACCCAACATCTCTAAAGTAAACAAAATTTTCATTATTTTATTATTGAGGAAATAGATGTTAGATTTAATGAATGTGAACAAAACTGATTTAATAGATTTATATAATTAATTTTATTATAATTATGATCTTTTCTAGATCCTTAACACTAGAGAGTATGTATTATATAATTGTTCAACTCATTTGGTGAAATTCCTTTGGAGAAATCAGAAAACTAGAAGAGGAAACCAAGTTGAATGAATAAGATACAATAAAATAGTTTCCACATGTGTTCAAAGGATTATATATACCATAATTTTGATGAATAAATTATTTATGGGAGGAAAATTTAACACCTAATAATCTATTGTAGTAGGTAAACACCATATCTTGAACTATCATGAAATAGCCCTTTTAAAGTACATATATTCATGAATATATTTAAAATATTAATTTTAGAATTTGAAATTGACCAAAATAACATAATTTATTAAATTATAATATCCAAAAAAAACTTAGTAAAAACTAATGACCTTTTTTTAATGTCGATTTATAGTCGAAAAATACAATTTTCATCAAACTTTTAATTTGTACGAATTTATTGATATATAATAGTGATCTTTAAATTTATAAAACATTTTATGTAGTCAAATATTAATTTCAGGACCAAAATTATTCATTTTAAAATATTCTTAGATCTTATAAAACCTATGGAAATCGTTTTTTTAACTAATTAAAATGCCACTTTAATATAAAAAACTATTTTTGATATTTTAATTGAAATGGGTATTTTTAATAGTTATTGAGTTTTTGATTTCCACTGAAGCCTAATTTTATTTATTTTATTATAATAATTCATATTATGTTATTAAAATCAGTATCAAAGATAATTTTACCTTATATATAAATTTAAAGATTAAAAATTTTATTTATCTAAAACCTTTTTATGAATTTAATTGTTTATATTTTAAAATTAACTTTTATTACCTTTATAATTTTTTTATAAAATGGTTTTCCCATTTAATATTAGCTGTTTTAAATTAGTTGTTCAGTTTAAATTTAATATTTTTCATTAAAATTAATTACTATGGTTAAAAATTTGTTACCTTGGTAAAAATTAAAAAAAGAAAAAGATATTTTACTAAGGGTAAATGCTAAAACATTCTAAAAGTGTTTCAAAATGGATGGTGGAGGGGTTTATTAACTAAAAATAATCCCATTTCATCATTTTTCCATTTATGAAGCCTATAGGCCTTTAATAATAAAATTACATTATTAAAAATCAGTGGGTATTAAATAAAACTACCACTCTCTTCACTTATAAATGGGTATTATGTTATCCCTTAAAAGACTCACATATATTTATAATTTCCCATTTAAAAACTTTTATTTTACTCTCCCAATATCTATTTCTGATGAACATAAACCCCTGGTCACACAATGTTATCCTAATCCCGTAAAATTCATAGACACTTCTAAAAAAATTCAACCACCCAATATGAGTATTATCAACTACTTAGTTTTCTTCATAATTTTATTTGTGGAAATTTATTATATAAATAGTAATGTAATTATATTGTTATCATTAATATACTATAATTTTATTATATTAATGTTATTTCCACTATTTATTCATATACCCCATCCATTATGAAAAATTAAAATGTTGTTCATGGGTTGTTTGAGGATCCCCTCTATGACATAATGTGTATTTCTTTCCATCACCACCTTACAAGGATAGATATAAATATGGTCTTAAGGGATAAATATGAGTTTTATGATATTATTAATGTTCTATTATGATGTATTATAGAAAATTTTAATGATATGATCAACAAGCGATCACTGTTAATTTAATCATTTAAAATTAGAGAACTAAGAGGATAAACATATATTCAAATTTTTTAATATGTTCATATCCACTAATTCTTAATAAAATTACTTCAAAATATGATGTATTGCAGTAATAAACAATAAATATAATCGTTATTATCTTGGTATAATGATATTACAACAAAACCAAAACATAATGATTCATTAAATAAATGTATGTTCATGTTTGGGTTGGTTTCACTAACTACTTAAACAAAACATTGAATTTGTATCATGAATCAATATGGGAAAATGATTACTAGTATAATTTGATATAAATTTTTAAATAGTGGTTTATTTTTTGTTCTCAATATTTTAATAAATAAATAATTAATTAATAAATAAAACATACTTAGATCATCCAGAATCACTAGAACGTGCTTATTATTGATTTCATATTCATGGATAACGAATAAAACACTCATAAAAGGGATTTTAAACATCATATATTATTATAATACATTAATAACAGAAAATTAATTTACCTATTAATTATTATATTAGGAAGGATAAATAATATGAACACCTCTATTATGAAACTAGTATAGATGTTCAAAACTATTAACAAACGAGGTTGAAAATCAGAAGAATTCATGTTGAGATGCCTATTTATGAAGATTATGAGTGAAACATAGATATGAATTAAGCTTTAAATTAAACTATTATGATTGATATATTAATGATACTATACATTATATTATTTTTGAGGAATTCGGGACAAGAGGTAAGACGTTTTTGTCTCATATTCTTCACTTTGAGATATATTTTGTATTATACACCTAATTTCCTTTATGTATTGTATATATTACCTATTTGATATGGTATTTCATGAAATGACATTATTAATTGTATTTGATGATGAAGATTAAACCCTATCTATTAATAAGATATTATTTAACATCACCCAAATCCATTAGTTGGGGTTTTCATCACAATTTTCATTCATGAGGACTCATGTTATAACAACCAACAATTTTTTTGATGTGTAATTTAACATGGAATATTTTTTCCATGCTACTCATGAAATTTAAGGTATTTAATTTTTTTTATTTTCGTCCCTCTATTATATACTTTTGATTTAATAGTTACCTACTCAATCGTAGAAAAACTATCTAATGTTTTGGTAAAGTAAAATTGTGTGATATTTCCTAGAGAATACATCCATATTTTTTTAGAAAGTCCAGCTAGAATCTATTCTTCTGCCCATTTATTAAATAAAATAAAAAAGTACAGAGAAGATGGGTGGTGTCAAACAAAGGTACTTACCCTCATCCATGAAAACACAAAGTTAAGGATCATAATAAGACGTCACACCTGGTGAGACACTCATGTGAGATATATTTTGGAATATTCACACACTCTGAATGAACCATTGTGGAGGAATATTCAAAAAAATTCATTGGTCTATTACAAATGATATATATTGAACCCAAATAAAATCTTCTAGGAATAACCTCATACCTTGAAAGAAATATCAACCATTTATTTCATTGATAAGAGTACTATATGTTACTTTGTTGATACCCTATGGATTCTAGGTTGATTTCAGGATGTTCTCATAGACATCCAATTTATTATTTTTAATGGGAAATTATTTGATGCATTTATTTCTAAATATATAGTTATAAAAGATTTATACAATAAGAGGTTCCTTGAGGAATGGTATGAATAGTCATAATGACTCCTTTTGTGAATGCATTGGACATATTTAGGAGATGAATGGGGCCCAGAATTATATATCCCCCTGACACATCGAAATGTGTCATAAGATAAAATAAATTTGGATTTGTTCTATAAATCATCCCATAATAGGATAGTTTTCTTGGATTAGGTCCTTGATAGCATGTTTTTATGTCTAAAATTATGAATTCCATCATTATGAGATGAACTGATATTTTAATCCTTGTTTTTGTTTATTATCATGTATATTTAACATCCTTGGTCTCTGTTGATTATGGATTTAATTTTCTCAATGATTATTTCAATATCACTTATTCTATGGTTATGTTTTATAATATTACATTGTATTCCACTATTTAATGAGCATCTAATCTCACTAATATTTTTTCTTTTCTCCAAGAAATAATTAAGGAGAATATGTGTAATATTCAGGGATTTTATGGATGGGATAACAATGTTCTCACATTATATTCAAATTGTATCTTATGTTTTGAAATGTATTTTTTTATGTGTCTGTTTTTCCTAGACTACTAAATTATTTGATCATTTAGGAACTCTTGTCTTTATTCCAATAGTGTAATATATAAACTGGATTCACATTTGTGGATTCTAGGATGTTTTATTGAATTTTTATGAATCATTTGTTCAATAATACATATATATTTAAGAATTGATACAATTAATTTAATAATATAATGTTTTATTAAAAGTTTATGTTTAAAAAATTAGGAAACTTTTAGTAATTTTGTTTTCAAATTAAAAATATTTGTGATCATTTATTTTAATCAATTAATTACAAGGATATTTTCTATTTTTAAATTGTTTAAATATAAAATAATTATTCTTTTATTTATAATAAATAAATTAATTATATTGGAAACAGAATTATAATTTATTTTCATAAAAAATCATTTTTTCAGTAAAAGTGCATTTTTCTAAAAATCGTTTTAATTACATTATCAATACATATGTTAAAATTAATCTTTAACACTTTTCAAAGTAATATATATTGAAATTAATTTGATATTTTGAATTATCAGGTTTATATTTGGTATCAATTTCAATTTTATATTTGGTTATTGTGAATAGTAATCTTTGTAAAACATTGTAACAACTATATTGATTAAAAGAGTTAAAGGGAGGGTTAAAACTAATGGGTAAGAAAAAAAATATCAAACAAACTTAATTAAAATTTGTTTATTATTTTATTTATGCTAATAATTAATATATCATTGAAAAAACCATTTTTCACTTTTCTTTAATAAATAAATTTAAAATATTTAAAATCAATTTGTGTTTATAGGTGTGCCACTCCCCTTGATTAAAAATAAGATCCTCTTATTCTCCCTTATTTTCACAAATAAAACACTAAAACATAGAAAATTCCAAAAAAAATCTATCCCAACTATAATCCTCATATCCTTAAGGTCTTGGTTTAACTAAATGAAAAATCCTATATTAATTAAGGTCTAAGACAAAGGTGGTTTATCAAAGAAGATGTATAACTCGTAACCAATTGTATCCAAGTTTAATTATTCTATTGACTCATTAAAATATTCTTTACCCATGAGGATATGATAGACTTATTTTATTATAAATACTAATTTTTTATGGTATAACTATTTTCTTCATCTTTTCCATCATATAGGAAATGAAATCTTCTCTCATGTGTACGTGTGAGATACTACCTCCAAAAAGTTATGTGTTTGTTTTTCATCACATGTTCATATGGATATTTAAAATTATGGATCATATAGATATATATTATATTTATAAAATAAATAAGATTCTTTAAATATAAGATTTTACTTACCTTCATAAACATCTCTCCATTGGAAAATTATGACATTGTTGGTACATACGTTTGGACTAACACCTCCATGAAGCGATGTGATTAATTTTTCATTTCCACCATAAAATGTAGACAATAAGGATTGAAATAATTTATGAAATTTAAATTTATAACATATTTATAATTATATAAATTTATAATATTATTGTTTCGGTGCGGACGTGCGTCGGGCTTCTGTTCCGACGCTGTTCCGCCAGGACGCGTTCGCACGTGCTCCCGTCGACCCGAGGGGATAGGAGCGCGGCTTGTGGCCCCGCAGTCCCGCTTTCCATGGGCGGGCGGCATCCGTCCCTTATTCAGGGACGTCTGCTCCTTGATCGAAACCGGGATGATGGGATGTCGGCTCCTCCTTCCGTGGACGTCTCCTCGGAACTCGTCGCCTAATCCGGGTCTCCCTCATAGATTTAAGAATGTTCGTGAATCTCGTTCCCGGTGCCATATCTCTATGGACACCGGTTAATTACGCTGCTTCCGCCCAGACGCTCCAAGGAGTCTGGTTGGGGCAGCAACCTGCGGTGAGGAGACCGGGTGGCTCCGGGTGTTGGGGGCTTGTCTTAACACTACGGCTCTGCATGTCTGCCTTCCGTCCCTAATGGGGCTTCTCGAAGGTGTGATGGCCTAAGGCAGCCTGCGCTGGGTACGGGGAACTGTGTTACCTGAGGTTTTCCTCAGCTTCCCATGTTTAACACGGGGTATGCCGCGAGTTTAACGTCCAGCGGGGACGACATCGGACTGATCAACACGAGGAGTGGATCAGATGACAGAACCCCTTGCGTGGAACCTCCGACGCTGGGGAAGCACATGGGCGGCTTCCTGAGTGAAGTGGAGGGGAATGAAATGGCATGACCCCACCGGGATGTGGCGGCCCGGGTAAGGATCAGGATGGATGATGAAGTGAAGAGCTTGGACCCCGTAGGGGCTTCCTACGTACTCCGCGTTAGCATGGATCAAAGTCAGCGTAGTTCGGATATACAGTTTAACGTCATGCTGGACGTTGGCAAGCCGACTCACGAGGAGGTCGAGGCTGCCGGGCGGAGGATTGAACCGAACCACCTCGCACAGAGGGGGATGGAACGGCCGAGTGGATCACAGTTTCACGTCATGCTGGACGTTGGTGTTTGGGGCTTACACCCTAAGGAAGCCCATATGCGGCAAAGCTCAGTTGGAGAGGAACTTGGGCCGAAGGTGAGAGACGCCTCGATCCCTGTCACGCCCCCTACTGGCTTCGGCAGTGGGGAAGCACAATGGAGATACACACGTGCAGTCTCCCACAAGGGCGGATTCATAGGTGAATCGACGCGAATGTGAACCCTGGAGGGGTCCACTGATGGACGAACCGACGTGAATACGACCGGGACGACCAGGTGGTGGGCTTGAACCTCAGGGAGGCTTCCTACGTACCCTGTTTAGGAGACAGGGATCAAAGTCCACGTTGTTCGGATATACAGTTTAACGTCATGCTGGACGTTGGCAAGCCGACTCACGAGGAGGTCGAGGCTGCCGGGCGGAGGATTGAACCGAACCACCTCGCACAGAGGGGGATGGAACGGCCGGGTGGATCACAGTTTCACGTCATGCTGGACGTTGGTGTTTGGGGCTTACACCCTAAGGAGGCCCATATGCGGAAAAGCTCAGTTGGAGAGGGACTTGGGCCGAATGTGAGAGACGCCTCGATCCCTGTCACGCCCTCTACTGGCTTCGGCAGTGGGGAAGCACAATGGAGATACACACGTGCAGTCTCCCACAAGGGAGGATTCATAGGTGAATCGACGCGAATGTGAACCCGGGAGGGGTCCACTGATGGACGAACCGACGTGAATACGACCGGGACGACTAGGTGGTGGGCTTGAACCTCAGGGAGGCTTCCTACGTACCCTGTTTAGGAGACAGGGATCAAAGTCCACGTAGTTCGTTCTGTCAGGACTTACGCACTGAGGCAACCTGAGTGCGGAAAAACTCAGTTGGAGAGGGACTTGGGCCGAAAGTGAGAGACGCCTCGATCCTTGTCACGCCCTCTACTGGCTTCGGCAGTGGGGAAGCACAATGGAGATACACACGTGCAGTCTCCCACAAGGGCGGATTCATAGGTGAATCGACGCGAATGTGAACCCGGGAGGGGTCCGCTGATGGAAGAACCGACGTGAATACGACCGGGACGACCAGGTGGTGGGCTTGAACCTCAGGGAGGCTTCGTAGAAGAAACTAGGGGTTTGTAATACCCTACCCCCATGGGCGAAGGCCACTCCAATCCCGACATCCCTACAGAGATGAGCGGGTGGGGGCCACATCCAAACCGGGGGGGGACCCTGCGTGCGAGGCACGAGATCGGGTGATGCGGACGGTTTAACGTCTTGCCGGACGAAGTACAGTTTAACGTCATGTGTTCAGGACGAAGCGGACGGTTTAACGTCTTGCCGGACGAAGTACAGTTTAACGTCATGTGTTGAGGACGAAGCGGACGGTTTAACGTCTTGCCGGACGAAGTACAGTTTAACGTCGTGTGTTGAGGACGAAGCGGACGGTTTAACGTCTTGCCGGACGAAGTACAGTTTAACGTCGTGTGTTCAGGACGAAGATGCTTGACAGTTTAACGTCTTGCAGCGCAGACGTGGTGCAGTTTAGCGTCATGCAGGACGAATGCTGAACAGTTTAACGTCTTGTAGCTCGGACGTAGTGCAGTTTAACGTCATGTGGGATGAATGATGCCTGGCAGTTTAACGTCCTGCAGCGCGGACGAAGATGCTTGGCAGTTTAACGTCTTGTTGCGCGGACGATGGAGGCTAGGCAGTTTAGCGTCGTGCAGCTTGGACGTTGGAGTGCCGCCAAAGGGTCCGTGTCACTTCGCGCGAGCCTGGAGGGCCGCAAGGGAAGACAACGCACGGTGCGGGGCACCCAGGATGAGGATCATCGGGCGCCACGCAGGCGGGTACCCTCAGGGGATCTAAGGGGACGACCCTATCAGTTTTTGCGCAAAAGAGGAGCTTGGCGCGCAATACCACGGGTCGGCGCGCAAATGGACAGGCTGGCGCGCAATTGGGCCAGCGTTTTGCGCGCGGAAGATGGAGATTGCGCGCACCGGGCCTCTGATAGCGCGCGGGGGCAACGTCCCATTCTTTAACGAATGGCCACTTTGAAAAAGGGGGGGTGCGCACAATCGGGCTGGATTGCGCGCACCCGGGGGGCAATTGCGCGCAAGAGGCTTCTTTTGCGCGCGAATGCCTTCGGGTAAGGAATTGGTCAAAGGAAAGGAGCCAAACGGATTGCATGCGAAGGCGAACCCCGAGGCTTTCTTGCGCAAAAGAAAGGAGGTTACCTGAAGATCGGCATTGCGCGCGGAGGGGGTTGGATTGCGCGAACGAGCGACCTTTTGAATTCCGGCAACCTTCCTCCAAAACACCAACCTTTAAAACGTCGGGGGTCGCCTTATATTTATAGGCAACCCCGGGCGCGGAATCTCGCCGCCGGCGCGCAATTTCTGGCGGGGGCGCGAAATTTCCTTCGCGGGCGCGGAATCGGGGCCCCGGCACGCAAGCGAGTCGCACGGGCCGCGGGCGCGCAAAAATTGCGCGCCGGCCCGGCGCATTGCGCGCATCCCGGGAGGATTGCGCGCCGCACTTCAACTTTGCGCGCGGGCTTCCAAAATTCCGCGGAAGGCCTCCGGGCCTTCCGAAACGTGCCTCTGACTCCAAATATGACCTCGCTTTCCGCATCCGGAGCTTCGTTTGGGAACAACGGACTTTTCCGGCGTCTACAAAAGCCCCCCCTCGGAATCTGATCGGCGAGAGGTCGCAACGATCGGGTTCTGAGGGAGACGCCGGAATGCCGAAGTCCTAGGTGGCGCAGGACTGTGGCGCGCAAAAAGGGCGTCGGGCGTGAAATTCGCTGCCGCGGTCGCGCAAAGCGCTTTCCGCGCAGCGCGGACACCCGGACTCGCCTATAAATAGGGGCCTGGGTCCCCCGTACCATACAAAGGCCTTCCGCGCGACAAGCTTCTAGGCTCTCGTGCGCGAAATTGCCTTAGCCGGCGCGGAATTCACCCGTTCGTCGCGCAAACCCCTCCGGATTTCGGCCTGTTTTTGCGTGAACACCCGGGGTTTTACGCGACAGACTTCCCAATTGCGCGCCGTCCACTAGGATTGCGCGCCAACTCTCAAACTTCTCTACCAGCCTCGTCCGATTCTGCACGCCTCATCCCTTAACCCACACAACTCCCGGAGCTTCTGAGATGGCCGCGAATCAAGGGAATGAGGGGGATGCCACCATACGCAGAGCTGAGATGGCGGCGAACGGGGAGGTCTACGGAGCCAAGGAGATTGTTTCCAACAATCAATCCTTATTCGACTTGATGACGCCGGCCCAGAAGACATATCCGATGTCGGACAACCTGCCACTCTGGAACTATGGCATCCTGGATGAGGTTCTGGTGCCAGTGTTCGAGGTTGATGCGCCACGGACCTGGGTCACTCGGGAGGACGAGCTTCCCCACTATAACATCACCAACAATGGGCATCCTGCCAGGGAGACCAGGCACTTAGATGTCTATGTCCTGAACCTGAGGACGCGAACCATTGCCGGGAGTGAGCCTACTGCGGAGAACTCTCCAGCCCTCTACTCGAGCACATACCGCCAGAGTGTCACTGAAGACACCAAGGGCTGGCTGAAGGACTGGGACTTGCGGTCTGGGGGCAATTTCACCCGTGACTAGGCCTGGGCATTCTGGGTACGCCACACCTGCAATCACTTCGTGGAGGAGCTACGGTACATCGGCCTGTTTGAGGCGGTGTGGACGTCACAGTTCCACTTCTACCAGCAGTTCGAGCTCGGGCCGGAACTGTTCACCCGCTGGTCCCCGGATACCAACACCTTCCATCTTCATCATGGGGAGGTCAACATCGGTCTCTGGGACATCCACTGCATCGGAGGTATCCCACTGGAGGGTTACCAATACGATGAGTTCCTGCCTCCGAAGAATACCTGGGGCGACAGGTCACGAACTCCCTTCCTAACATGGCATCTACTGGACCTGGCTACGCAGCGGCTCGGGGTCCAGGACTTCCACAAGGACATAGCCTACAAGGAGTGGTTCAGCCAGTTCTTGGAGCATGACCCCGCGGTCAAGATGCCAGGCAGGGGGAAGCGGTGCCTGACCGCGGCTTAGAGGATCCGGAACGGGTCGTACTGGCGGGTCCTGGAGACGGGCGACTACCGCTCATGGGGGTACCAAGTCATCGAGGCCCGGGACCCAAATGTCCGGTACGAGGCGTTCCTGTCCGCCTTTCTGAGTGGGTGGCTCCTACCAGTGCGGGACGCGAGGATGGGCGTGCGCCCGGCGACACTGGTGATGGCGGGCGCCATGGCCGCCAACAAAAGATACAACCTCGGGGTCCCAGTACTGGCTAAGCTGTACGCCATCCTGGGACGCATCTCGCGAGGGGGGTCACCACGAAGGATCTGTGGGCCTTTTCAATTATTCCACGGCTGGGTGGCTGCTCACCTCGGTGGGTACACGTTTCCAAACGCCATCATTCCTCCGGGCAACAGCCTGCGACCCTCCCTGCTGAACATTGCGGGGGTCGCTCCGATGACCCTAAATGAGGAGGGCGTGAGGATTCGGATTGGAAATCACGCCAATTTCAACTTCAGCCCGTTCCCCACTCCCGTTGGCCAGATGATCGACAATGGGCAGGGTCCACTGGAGCAGCACGAATATTTCCTGAGCATGCGGGGCGGGGTGCTCGTGGCTCGGATCGACGGGAAGGTGATCTGCGAGCCCTACGTGCCAACCCGGTTCGCCAGGCAGTTCGGGTGCCTTCAACGGATGCCGAAGATAGTATTCGCTGCTGTCCGGGAGGAGACGAACCCTTGCGTCCTTCGCCAGATGTGGCTAATGTTTGCCGCTTTCGGCTCTGGCGATGTCATCACTCTCCCTCCTACCGGGGTCGACGCAGGCTTGGCAACCGAGTACGCCGAACACTGGGCCATCGCGTACCCCGAGGGGCTTCTACGGAAGCCAGTTCGGCGGCTCGAGGTCACCCGTGCGGAGACCGGGCGTCAAGGAAGGAGGCGAGGCGCCGTTACACGGGGGAGAACGGAGGCGCGCCAAGTAGCGGAGCCGGCGCGGGTAGGGACTTCAGCGGCGGGCACATCGCAGGTTGCCGCCACAACTTCAGCGCCCAGAGAGGGGGCACATGCGGTGGTCGGGGAGCAGCCCGGGAAGCAGATAAGGCGTCTGCTTGAACCCTCCCACGATGCAGTCTTCCCAGTGCTGTGGTCGGCTTGGATGACCCAGCGGCAGTCACTGGGGACCGAAATCATCTGGCAGAAGATAACCAGAGAAGGGATCCATCTACCAGAGGTCGGGCGCCTTCAGGTCGCCGACAGGGTGAACTTCCACCGGCGGTATGCGTATCTGACGGCCATGGACGAGTACGTGCGCCAACTTGGTAAGCGTGCTGAGCCTTCCCTTCTGGTGAAGGTGATGCTCGGTCTACAGCCTGCTCTAGAACAGATGCCGCCGTAGGAAGGTGATAGTAACGATGACTCCGAGGAAGAGGAGGAGACGGGGGAGGATGAAGGCTCGGAGGGAAGGTCCCATCCGGGGAGCCCGCGGTTGAGCGGCGAGGTGGTTGGCTCTGACAATATAGATATCACCGATCTCCTCGAGGTCCGCTTCTATCCCTACTCAACCTGCTTCATCCATTCTTTTATGCAGCTTCTAACCCATTTCTTCATCTTCCTCAGGAGTGCACGGATGTCGGTCAGGCATCCTCAGCAGGAGTAGGAGAGGCGCCAGCAGGACAGGGCGGGGGCCAGACACCTATCATCGAATTGACAAGCGCTGAGGGGTCCCCTGCTGTAATTGCTCCTGCGGCGGTCGGGACAGCGGAAGATGCCGCTCTGGATTCCCGTAAGTCTTCTTACTTTACTGCTGGTGCTTGCCGTTGACGATCCGTGACTAACCATGGCATGCCTTGCGCAGTGATCTCAATACTGGAGGCTCGTCGGGCTGTCGAACCCGGGCTATCCACGAGTGGACCAGTGGCAGACGTGCCGCCTCCTCCAGAACAGACTTCTCACATCGAGCCGGCCCCACCAACTGCTGATCAGGGGACAACGGACGCCGGCGGTGCTGCCATCGGAGAGAGGTCGGGGGCTGACGAGTGTGTCAACGCCGCTGGGGAGAGAGAAGAAGGTCGCCCAGATGTTGGGGAACCTATCCCCCGTGAGGACATCCCAGGGGCAGACCCCGCAGCAGACCTTCTGGCTGCCTTCCCTGCCTACCGGCCTGCCGACCCCGAGGATATGGACGACTCGGACGCGGAGGCGGTCGAGGAGAGCCGGGTAACACGCCGCAGGGGGTGTAAGTGCATCCAGTGCTTCCTCAAGCGACCCTCATCGGAGTGGCTGGGGCGCATGGGATCGCTTCAAACCTGGATGCGCTTCCTGTGTGCCGGAGGAGCTGATGCTCAACGCGTCCATCTGACGGTCCGTGATTTCATGGCCGAAAAGACGCGCGAGAGACGCCGACGTGCCGACGTCGCACAACGTCGGGACATGTCGGAGAACACGCGGGCACTCCTCGTGGCGGAGCAGGAAGTCCGGCGCCTCGAAGGGCAGGCGGCAGAGAAGGAATCCTTCTTCGCAGCGTGCACTGAGCTTGTGGAGCAATTGACAGCCCAGCTAGATGACGCCCAGGTACAGCTGACGGAGGCGGGCCAACAGATGGTCACACTTCAAGTCGAGCGAGAGCGTACACAAGCCAGGATCGACGAACTGCGTGCTGTAACCGCCGACGAAGAGAGGGCATGCAGAGAGCGAGAAGCAGCCCTGGAGGCCGCCAGCCAAAGGGTAGCGGCGTTGGAAAGACTCATTCAGCATGCTGATCCCTAGGGGCTTTGTTTTTGCCATTCCCAGAACATTTTGCGTCCGCTACTCAATACTTCGATCCATTTGTATGAATCACCATATTTATCTGCATCTTTTGGCCTAACATGCTCAACCACAATCCATTGTCTTGCGGGAGCGTTAACCAAGCTTCAGGAATCCACAATTGGGCCTGGATTTCTAAAGAAAAGAGGGAGGTCATTCCTAGGAAAGGAGACCTCAGACCTAATCAATGTATCATCCCCCCAACTTGTTCCGAAACACGAGCGGGACAACGATATGGGTGTTGAGATTTTATCCGAACATAGGGAAATGAGAAAGGGTGAATCGCGTGTCCCGAATTCAGAAATCCACGACGGTCGGTCTTCCAGGAAATGCCCAAGACGGCAAGCGGACAATGGATCAATCGACCATACTACTGCAATAGAAGGACCGAAGGTCATCATTCATATTGCAGGAGGCGGATCACATGTCATCATCAATACCGCTTTGGGGGTTCCTTCAGGCACAAGGGTGGAAATCCGGATCAACAGGGCATGCGAAGCGTGGGGCGAAGTGATGATTTGTTCGGACAGAATCTAACACTCCCAAAATTGCGCCACCGTGGGGAAAGCGTATTAGGAGGATGCACTAATCTGGCCGTGAATCACCCCAATTCTCAGACAGAACTTCTTTGACGAGGAAACTGTCGCTTCCCATCATTGCAATGGGGCATCCCGAGCTGAGTCAGGGAGAATATCACAACCGCATCACTCTACCAGAAGCCAGGCCAGACGGCCGGCGACGAGGAGGGGCGGGACTTAGCGATCCCTGAGGCTAGACCCGAGTCGAGATGCCCGGACATTCCTACGTACTCCATCAGGCTGGAGATCAAGACAAACGTAGTTCTGGGAGTGCAGTTTTAACGTCATGCGGGACGTAGAACCCCGTTTGGGGAGATCTTAGTTTAGGGTCGTAGAGCTTGGACCATAGGGGCAGATCTTAGTTTAATGTCTTAGAGCTCGGACCATAAGAACCTCAAAGTACGCCACATCGTGGTCCTATCCCCTGGATATGCGAAGATGCACTGAGGGATAGTGTCAAGAGTGTCGAGGTTTCGCCTGGTCAGAATGGGAGGTGGAAAATGTAATGTGAATCATGCGGCCATTCACTCAAGGACTGGGGGCACCAGCGTAACGATATGGGAGTACTGCCGACCGTGGCGGAAAAGCAGCATCAATATCGCACTGACCGTTGATGGAATGAGGCAGCAAACGAGCATCAACCACTCAAGCGCAGGATTCATATCGATTTGCTGCACGAGGCCCTTGGGGGCACCAGCCCGAGTCGGTGGGAGAGCACTGAGGCATTGTGTCCAGACCGCTCACGGGGGCTCCACCCAGGGAGTAGGCAATGGGTCCGAATGAAAGGGAGCACGAAGCCTGAAAAGTGGAAGGAACCTGACCAAGCTGAACCTGACCCTCCTGGAAATAAACCATAGTACTCTTGACACCGGTGGACCACTGCAAGGGGTCGAAGGACACGCCTTGAGGGTGACCCGAAGGCGGAGGATTCCCCAGAGAAGGGGGAATCTCTAAGAGGTGGGGGCTGGACCCGAAGTTTCAAACATCCGGGCGTTCCTACGTATCCCATAAGGATGGGAATCAAGCCACACGTAGTTCTTGAAGCGCGGCGCAACACAATCGGGCACCAGCGCGGGGAGGGGTGTGGGTCTAGCCTTCGCACCCAGATGAAGCGGCATTTGATATTTCTTGTTTGTCCTTAAAGGTGGATGGTTTTTCTTTGTGGAGCGACAAGCCTGTGATTGAGAAATCCCTAGCGTCGCCATAATAATCAAACCATGAAAGGCATTGATAAATGGCGTGGTTGTTAACCAGCACCCAACGTGAGTGTCCCCTGAGGAGAACATCACGATGCAGTACCGTTTCTCATCGGGTGGCCAAGACGATCACAGTTCACGGTCGTGTGGTAAGACCAGGCAACGCAGTTTAAGGTCGTGTGGTTCGGACCATGGAGGAATCCGCTTATTGTGATACGGCGGACCCAGCGGAGGTGGGGACACATCCCAGCCCTGCGGTCATGCACGATTCCAGGAGAAGGATCCTGGGATAGGGGCCTGCGTATGTCCATCACCCGAGGGGCAGAGATGCTAGCCTCCAGCTATACTGGGCCCAGAACACGATTGTTCGGGCGACTCCTTCCTCCTTATAGGGACGGGGGTCCAGCTGCACATGGCCCTTAGGGAGGAAATCAGCATATATCCTTGGTGCTTAGATCGTGGGAGCCTCGAAAGACACCATTACCCTGGTTGGCCTGCCTAACATGTAGAGGTGTACTGAAGGTCAGTATGAGGAGAGTGTCGAGATTCCACTACAACGCACAAAGGAGGAGTGTGATAAGGACTGCGCAACCAACGTTCAGAGCCTGAAAGAGCCGACATGGCGATCAAGGATGTCGCTGACCATATTCGCAACACAACATCCGATCGCGTCAGCCTAGGATGAGGCAAGAAAACGAGCATCAACCGCTCAAGCGCAGGATTCATATCGATTTGCGGCCCAGGACCCGCCGGTAAATCGACCCGGAGCGGTAGGAGAGCACTGAGGCAACGTACCCAAGCCGCTAACGAGGATCCCTTTGAGTGAAGGCTCGAACAAGAGGAAGCGCGAGGCCTGACAAGCAACACAGGACTTGTCGGGATTGAATCTGAAACAACGGGACATAGACCGAAGTACCCAAAACATGTTAACAGATCACCGGAAAGGGTCGGAGGACTCACCCTGAGAGCAACCAAAAGAGGGCAGATCCCCGTAATCAACCAAGAGACGGGGCTGGACCTGAAACACAAGCGTCCAGGCGGTCCTACGTATCCCATAAGGATGGGAATCAAGCCGTACGTAGTTCTGGAGAGGCAGTTTAACGTCATGCAGGACGATGAGGGGTGTGAGGTAGTCCCACACACGGGGGAGGCGTACGGCGCGACCAGTAGACCGACGTGAATGAGGACATGATCCCTCGCTCACGCGTTACGCCTCGCACAAAAAGGAGGGAAACTTGGGCCAGAGGCCCAACGTGGGATAGAGATTCCCGGGAAATAGGGCTGGGCCTGAAACATGAATGTTCAGGCGGTCCTACGTATCCCATAAGGATGGGAATCAAGCCGCACGTAGTTCTTGAGAGGCAGTTTAACATCATGCAGGACGATGAAGGAAAAGGGGGGGAGCGGAAGGCATCCCCAAACGTGGGGGGCGTACAGAGTGGCGAGCAAACCGACGTGAATGAGGGCATAGCCCCGCGTTCACACCATACGCCGCATACCCAGAGGCACTTGGGACAAGGGCCCGAGATGGGATGGAAATTCCCGAAGGATGGGGCTGGGCCTGAAACATGAATGTTCAGGCGGTCCTACGTATCCCATAAGGATGGGAATCAAGCCGCACGTAGTTCTTGAGGTGCAGTTTAGCGTCATGCAGGACGAATGGTGAACAGTTTAACGTCTTGTAGCTCGGACGTGGTGCAGTTTAGCATCATGCAGGACGATGTACAGTTTAACGTCATGTTGGACGACGTATAGTTAAGAAAAGTACTGCTTGAGGAACCTAGTGTTGGTGGGAGGAGTGACACGCTCACCATCCATAGTCACTAGGGAGTACGCGCCATTGGGATAGACCTTGTGGATGACAAAAGGTCCCTCCCACTTGGGCTCCAACTTGGGAGGCTTCCTGCCGGGGATCATTGGTGCTCTTAGGGCCAGTACTAGATCACCCTGCAGGAAGGAGCGGAGGCGAACCTTCTTATTGAAAGCTCGATCCATTCTGCTTTGATGCCTCTCCAAGTTGTGCAAAGCGTGAAGCCTATTCTCATCCAGTGCTTCCAACTCGACTAGACGGGCTTCAGCAACTCTGTCCGGTGCTTGCTGGTCGTAGACCGCAGTGCGCAAGGACGGTAACTGGATCTCGATGGGTAGGACGGCCTCAGCTCCATATACCAGGGAATAAGGCGTCATCTGGGTGGAATTGCGAGTCGTCGTCCGATAAGCCCAGAGGGCGTTGGGGAGGTTGTCCGGCCAACTCTTCTTGTTCTGACCAACCATCTTTTGCAGAATGTTAGAGAGGGTTTTGTTAAATGCCTCAATCTGTCCATTCGCCTGCGCATGATAGCGAGATGTATGGTTCGAGCGAATGTTGTACTTGGCGTACAACTTCTTCAACTCGGCTGCTCGGAAATTGGCTCCGTTATCCGTGAGGATGGCGTGAGGCACCCCAAATCGATAAATGATGTTGGAGGTCACGAAGTCAGCGATAGAACAGGATTTGACCTCTCTGAGCGGAATCGCCTCTACCCATTTGGAGAAGAAGTCTGTGGCGGTCAGAATGAACCGGCACTGGCGAGCTGTCGCCGGCAGGTAAGGTCCCACAACGTCCAGTCCCCAGACTGCAAAGGGCCAAGAATACCTGGTGGTATGGAGAGGCTCCGGCGGCCGATGGACAAAGTTCGCATGAACCTGGCACACATGGAACCTCCTGGCATACTCGATGCAGTCATGGATCATGGAGGGCCAGAAGTATCCCAACCTACGAATCTGGTGGGACAGCTTCGGCCTAGTCTGGTGGGCGCCACATGAACCAGCATGAACCTCTTGCATGACTCGTGGGATCTCAACTCCCTGAAGGCAACGGAGGAGAACACCATCAAATCCGCGTCTATAGAGGATCTGCTCCAGGCCGGGACTGCTCTGGAGGACAAACTGCGATGCGCGGCGTCAAACTCGCTCGCGCTCGGCCCGATCCGACGGGAGAATGCCATGCTGGAGGTACTCAACCAAAGGCGTCCTCCAATTAGGGGCTGGTTCGACTGCCATATTTGTGGTACTCGGGGCTCCAGGCACAGGGGAAACCACGGTGAGATTAATTACCGATGGGCCGCGATCTCCCTCCGGGATAACGGGAGCGATGAGCCTGCGGTGCGTCACGCGGATGATCAGGTTGTCCTGTTCAGGCTCTGCGAGTGATGCAGCAAGGCTGGCCAAAGCATCTGCTCGACCGTTCTGCGACGGGGGAATATGGACAATTTCTGGCCGAGAAGGGAACTGGGCCATCAAGAGGAGGGTGCACTCCAGCAATGGCACAAGTTTTGGCTTCCCGACAACATAGTCGCCATCGATCTTCTTAACGACCAGCTTGGAGTCCCCTTTCACACACAGATGGGGCACGTCAATCTCGAGAGCTAACTCGAGGCCAGTGATGAGGGCATGGTATTCCGCCTCATTGTTGGTACAGCCCTCTGACAACAGGAAAGAGTATGGCAGCACAGCTTGCTCTGGGGTAATGAAGACGATACCCAAGCCCACTCTATTGAGTTTAGGATTATCGAGTCTTCTACCGGTGGGGCTCCGGGAGGCACCGTCAAAGTGCATCTGCCAGCATGGATCGGTACGATCGACCGAGAGGACAGCCTCATCAGGAAAGCCTAGATCCAGCGGCTGATCCGCGGAGGTCGGGTGAGCAGCCAGAAAGTCCGCCAATGCTTGCCCTTTGATGGCCTTCTAAGACACAAACCTGATGTCGAACTGCTGGAGAATCACAGCCCACCACGCTAGATGGCTAGTCAACATAGGCCGGCTCATGATATATTTCAACGGGTCTACCCGAGAAACCAACTGTACCTCATGGTGCTGCAAGTATTGCCGTAATTTCTGTACGGCAAATACGAGCGCCAGGCAGCTCTTCTCGATGGGGGAATACCTAACTTCCGCATCGAGGAGCATGCGACTGAGGTAATAGAGGCTATTCTCCATTCCCTCGTTGTTCTTTTGGGCGAGAAGGGCACCAAGGGACCGTTCCAGGGCGGTCACATAAAGGACCAGCAGCTTCCCGGATACAGGCGGCATCAGAACCGGAGGTTGCAGCAGGTACTGCTTGATTTCCTCGTAAGCGGTCTGACACTCCTTATCCCATACATAGGTGGCACCTTTCTTCATGAGCTGAGAAAAGGGCTTACACTTGCCGGCCAGATTCGCGATGAATCAGCGTATATAGGCTAAGTGGCCTTGGAACCATTTCAGTTCCCGGATGTTACCTGGGGGAGGCATCTGGCTAATCGCCCTGATCTTCTCTGGGTCGATCTCAATACCCCGGTATCTTACCACAAAGCCAAGAAACTTCCCGAAGGTGACCCCAAAGGCACACTTCAACGGGTTCATCTTCAGGCAGCGAGACCGGAGGAAGCCGAACACTTTCTCAAGATCTTTGAGATGGTCCTGATGCTGGCGCGATTTGACCACCAAGTCGTCGACGTAGCGTTCCACCAGTGTGCCGAGGATTGGCTTGAATATGCGGTGCATCGCCCGTTGATAGGTGGCACCTGTATTCTTCAGGCTGAAGGGCATGACCCGGTAACAAAAGATACCTTGGGGGGCCCTGGAGTCAGTGAACTCCTCATCCTCAGGGGCCATCCGAATTTGGTTGTATCCGGAGTATCCATCCATGAAGGAGAGGGCTTGGAACCCTGTCGTGGCGTCAATCAACAGCTCTGTCACCGGAAGGGGAAAGTCATCCTTCGGACAGTGGGGGTTGAGATCGCGGAAGTCGATACAGACTCTGATCTACCCATTCTTCTTCCTGACCGGAACAATGTTGGCCAGCCATTTGGGGTACTGAACTTCCCTCACGAAGTTGGCTTTGATAATCTTGTCAACTTCGGCCTCAACCATGGCACCGTGGGATGGGTTCATCTTCCTGGGAGGTTGCTTGAACCTGCGATGGTTCGCCGGGAGACCAAGGCGGTGGACGGCTACCTGAGGATCTAGCCCCGGCATCTCGTCATAGCCCCAAGCGAACACATCACGGTGCTGCCTGAGAAAGTCCACGTACTGTTGCCGCTCCTCAGAGGGCATGGCGGCACTGACCAATGGGGGTCTTGGATCTGCCTCGGTTCCAAGGTTCACCTGTACTAACTCATCGACCGTGGCGGAGACGCCCTCCTCAAAGGCTGGGGGTGCATCTTTCACGTCCTCTCCACTCGGGGGGGGGGGTGAATCGTCCACGGGAGAGACTGCGTTGGAAACTGCATTGGGGCTACCAGATCCTGCTGGGCCGCTAGTGCTGGCACGGGCGGTCGCAGTCATCTCATCAGGAGACTCACAGGCCATCGAGACCATGGCTACGTCCAACCGTTGAATCGGGAGGACGTAAGCGTCATCCAAACTTGCCCAGGGATCACTTACAACAGCGACAGGCTCAACCTCACCTACCAGGATCTGCTTATCCTTGCTCTTGTAATAGTCCGCGTCCAGATAGCAGGCTTCACATGAGGCAAAAGGAGAGGCATCTCCCTGAAGCACGCCTACTCGACCATTGAGGGAGTATTTAAGGCATTGGTGGTATGACGAGGGAACCGCCGCATGAAGGTGGAGCCATGGCCGGCCCATCAATGCATTGTACGCAGTGTCCTGAGAGACTACCATGAATTCGGTGTTGGCAACCAGGTCACCGAACTGGGTCTTCAAACGTATCTTGCCGACCGGAGTTTTCTCGGTGCGGTCGTACCCCTGGATCCTGAGGTCGGAGGGGACCAAGTCATCCTCAGACAACCCCAATCTCCGGAGCGTCCGAGTTGGAATCAGGTTAATCCCAGACCCCATGTCGACAAGACAACGCCGGACTTCAAGGCCATTGAACTGGCCAGTAACATACAGCGGACGAATGTGCCCCTGTATAGGAGGGTCTTCATCCTCAGCAGAGAACGAGATAACTGCCTGACAGTCGGCGTCCTCAATCGTTTCGGCGTGAGAGGCCTCTGCAGCCGCAACCTCCATCTCAAACTGGAGGGGGCTCTTCAGTGCTTCAGCGAGCGCCTCACGCATCTCAGGTGATAGGCGCAGAGCCTCAAGGATGGAGAGCCTTGCTGGGATGTCGGCCAAGTGCTTCAGGACATCATACTTTCTTGCCAAGCGCGAGCCCCTGGTTGCAGGAGGTTGCTCTGCGGTCGGAGGCATGACGGGCCTTGCCGGTTGGACTGGCGGCCGACTGGTGCTTGGCGCATCTCGCTGTTCACTGGTTGAAGCCCGGGAAGTAGTCACCGTACTAGGGCCAGGAGGCCAGGATGGACTCGTGGCAGGACGGAGCTGGTCGCGACGCGGCTGAGGCGGTTCTGCCCGGTCCCACACCACAAACAGTGGCGGAGGTGAATCTGTCATCCCCGGATGGGGGGCTGCGCGCGCTGAGCTCGGTTTTGAGCCTGCTACCTAGTCTCAGTGGCATGCACGGCCTGGTTGGAGGTACCAACTGCTGTGCCCTAGTGACTCCTGTTGTTGCGGTTCCTCCGACGGTGGCGACGATCGGGGACATTAGGGAGGTCCACCTGGTGTTCTTCAACGTCGGGAACCGAAAAGGGATTTACCAGCTCGACGGTATTAACCGAAGCGTACCCAACACTGTCATCGGTCGAATCATCCATCACCGGACGGATCCGAGGAGGGACCCTCATCTCCGGGGGCATGAAATCGCCGAGCGTGCGGGATAGTGGCGGAACTGGCGGGGCGCGCTCTTCCTTCTTGCGCCGCCGCCGTTTGCTCTTCTCGGAAGAGGCAGGCTGGGATGACGATGCCGAAGCAGCACCAGCAGAGTCTGGGGGCTCAGGCTGATTCAAGCACGCATGGATGATTCCATGGGCGCGAATGGTCGTCTTTCGGGCCATCCAGTTATTATACTTTTGGGATCCGCGGTCGGAGACCAGCTGCCATTCATCCTCGTTGCCACCATCGTCATCTGATCCCACGAACACACCCGCCACTTGTGCTGGAGCTGGGCCCAACCTGATTACATTGTTGTTAATCTAGTCTTGGAGCCAATCCTTAAACACGTAGCACCGATGGATGGTGTTCCCCAGGGCCCGATGGTAAGGGCAGTAGCGGGGGTTATCCGTGAGATGCGCCTCCTCTGGCCTCCAACACTCAGGCAGTCGCACAATCCTCTGCTCCAGGGTGCTCCGGAAGTAACCGGGGACCTGATCCTCGTTGAATGAGTAAGTCAGGTATCGCGGGCCCCTTGGAGCGTGGTCTTGACGAGGGGCTGGAGGGGCCTGCCGAGGAGGTTGACCCTGATTGTCTCACCTGGGTTGTGGCGGTACATTACGCGGAGGGGCCTGCCGGTTCTGGGGCTGCCGCTGCTGGGCCGGGAACTGAGCCCGTGGAGGCGGATTCCTGTGAGGCTGTGGAGCTGGCCTCACCGGCAGTAGCTCCAACGGCCTGGGGGCCTCTATCTGGGCAACAACAGCGGGCTCATCCCTGCTGACTCTCCTTGCAGGGATCATATGAGGCAGCGGGTGTGACTGACTGGCCTGTTGCAGGGCTTCCTCGAGACATTGAGCTTTGTCTGAGAAGTCCCTGAACCCTCCGGGGTAATTCTGAGTGATCAAGAAAGGGACCAGATCGGTCTTGACGTTCCCGACGCACATTGTCAGCAACTTCTCCTGAGTCAATGGCATGTCAAGGGAATACGTGAGACCCTTCCATCGGGCAACGAAATCTGCTTCTCGCTCATCAGGCCTCTGCTTTCACTTGAAGAGGTCTGCGATACTGGTCTTCTGGGTCGTGGAACTGAACTGATAGAGGAACTGTCTACGAAGGTCCTCCCAGCTTGTTATCGACCCGACGGGGAGCTGGCTGTACCAGACAAATGTTGGCCCTTCCAGTGTCTGGACAAAGCAGCGAAGCTTAGCGGCCTCCTGCTGCGTCGGAGTTCCCAACATAGGCCCGCACCTCGAGTTGAAATGGGCCAAATGCTGTGGCGGATCACCAGTCCCGTTGAAGGGGGCGAAAGTGGGATTCCTGAATCCTGGAGGTGCCGGCATGTCATCCACCCATGCTGGGTATGGCTTGCCGTCCGGTGGGATCGCCACTTGCCGAGTCTCCAAGGCTTCCAAGCGGGCGATGAGTGCCGCCATCGGATCGTCCGGACGTGGGTTCCAGTCCTGGCGAGGATCTCTAACCACGAGCGCATTGCATGACCCTTCAATCGGGTCGTCGACCGGGTCGTCGAACTCGGCAGCTCGTGGGATGGTGGGCGGAGCGGCCCTTGGGGCAGTGGGAGGAATCCGAGCGGGGTCTCTCAGGTAATCACGCCGCTCGGGAGGGTGCGGTGAAACATACCGCGCCATCTTGCCATAGGCAATGGCCTCTCCCCTGTCGGCAAACACGGCATAATCACGGTTGCCCGGGAGAGTCTCGTCGAGGAGTGGTTGTTCCTGTCCCTGCTGTCCTGGCCTAGGATCACAGTAGTCAGGCCGCTGCTCTACAGCGCGCTCGGCGAGGAGCTGGTCAACTAGCTTCTTCTGCTCGGCGAGCTGTTGACGTAGCGTGACCTTCTCGGGATCCTCATCCGCCCTCTGCATGGAGGCCGATGGGTCGGCGGGCTTTATAGCCCCGCCGTGCTCTTTACCTTTGCTGACGTTTCGGCTCAACGTCAGTGCTTCAGTGGGTGTGGGGAGACCCAGGAGGTTCCTCTGGTGATGAGTAACTCTCACCGATGGATCCAACAACGGCTTGTCTTCAGGGGGAGAGCCCCCGTCGAGAAGTTCCAAACCGTTCCCCTCTCCTGACAGGTCAGCCATATTGACCGTTTCCGTCCCTGGGGATGTACCCTCAGGGCCACCCAGCGAATCGGGTTGTCGGCGAATCGCACTGAAGCGTAGGGCAGCGTACTGCCCCCATCCACGGATATACACGTGGGGGGCGGCTTCCTCGATAACCTTGCGGAGTACTTGAAAACACTCAACGCATCGTTGTCGGAGGGCCTCGTGATGCCCAAATGACCCGGGGTGCCGAACCGCGGGGAGCGTGGCCCGGTCAATCTGACGGCACTGCTCACCAATATCCTCCAGGTGCACTTGACTCCCGGGATATGGCATTTGTAGGCGGTGAAGACGGGAGTGAGTCTCCTGGAGAGTTCGGCGGAAGCATTCGAACTCATCCGGGGTGAGTGATTCGGGTGCATCAAAGTCCAGTCCTGCGACTGGCCAAAACTTCTCAGGGAAGTGGCCCTCTGCAAGGACGGTCCAGAAGCTCCATGACTCAAACTCGGGACCCAGGTCTCCTTGGTCCTCTTTAACGACTGGGAATGGACGGGGAACCGAAAGTGGTGCCGAGGCGGTCCGTCGGGCCGACGGGCTGGCCGGCGGTGAATACGGCGAGCAGGCCGATTGGCCTCCATATCCGGGGCTGCCTTCTGAGGATGGCGGTGCCCCGGCTACCACATCACGATAGGATGGGTCAGCGAGCAAACATCCTGTCGTGGCGTCGGTGCTCGCCGAGGGTGCACTAGATCATGGTTCGACCGTCGGTCCCCAGAAAAAGTCTCCGGCTTCTCCGATCGAGGCGGAAGGCGCTTCCGGAGGGGATGGTACCAACCGCAAGCTTGATCCTTGGGGGTCTACCAGGCCCTCGCTACTCCGGATATACCTTCGGAGAGAAGCGGGGATCACATCGATCTCGCTCTCGGGGAGTACGAGGCTGACGTGCCGCATTCCTACCCCTGCCCTTGAATGGCGGGATTGGGGGGAGGGCTCTGTCACTGAATCGTACTCCGCCTCTGTATCAAAGAAATGAACCGGTCGGATCTCTGTCTGGAATTCCCTAACATTCCTCCCTCGGCGTCGACGCCTCGCCTTCCTGCCCCTGGGTGGTTCTTCGGGGCATGGCTGATATCTGTCCCGGCGTCCTCCGGCCGCACCGGTACCGGGGCCAAGAGGACTGGAAACCAAGGTGCGAGGAGCACCGGGACAGATATCAAAGGGGGCGTGGGGAGAGATGATTCCGGGCCGGGATCGGAAGGTGGGATGACTCATGCCTTTTGGATCGGCCACACGGAGTAGACCCTGGTGGTGAATAGCGCTACCGCGAGGTGGTCCGCGGTGGCTATTGCCTGTACCAGCAACCGGGAGAGTCGACCCAACCTGCCTTTGGGGCGGTCGGGGCCTCGATCTAGGTCGGGCATAGAAGTGCCCCTGCTCAGGATGCGCAGGGGCCTGGTGACTGGAGCCAGCAGTGGCTTGGGCCAACGCGGCCGCTGTTGCTAGGGCCCCAAGGTGGGAATCCTCTTCCGCTCGTGCCCGACGTTGGCGTCGGGACAGACGAGTCGGGATGAGCGGCGCGGGCAGGTGGAGAGCCCGTTCTTCGACTTGAGAGGCATGGCGGCGATGTCGCCGTGGCCTGACAGGAGCCCTTATCGCGGATCCCTGGAGCGAATCTCGGATAGGGTGGTCCCGGGCATCTTCCACCTCATCCGCATAGGGAAGGGAGCTGTCGGAGCGTTCCGGGGATAAACTCCCGAAGCGGTTGGATGTCAGGGTAGGCAGCAGTGCCTCCCTGCGCGGCCCTCGGGGGCGGTGGTGGTGGCGAGGTGTAGCTTCCTCGAAGTCTAGGCGAGCCATGTCCCTGGTGGGGATGACTCCCTCTTCCTCATATCTCCGCACCAAGTTGTTGATCACCCTTCTCTGGATGACCTCTGAGGGGGAGAGAGGGCGTGGTTGTCCCGCAGTTGCGGCTGCTGGGACGACTGTGGAACGGGCGGGAACGCGCGGAGTAGCCGTGTCGGTGTTTCCCCTACCCCTGCGCCAGTGGGCCGGCGGCGATCGGGCACTAGATCGGGCGACCTGATTCCTGAAAGCAGGGAGAAGAACCCGTTAACACTGACAGGAAAAGGAATCGACAACCGACCGTTAGTGCCACGACGCCTTCCGTGGGGGGGACCCAGGCCATCGACGTCGTGAGACGGAGTGCCCGATTTCCTTTCCCCAGCCCCTGGAGGGTAAAAACTGAATGCTCAGTCGGGCAACATGCTGGTCTTCCAACACCTCTGAAAGCTATCGGTCTTCGTATTGAGGAGAAGAGATTCACGTCGGGTTCACCATTTTTCTGTTTCGGTGCGGACGTGCGTCGGGCTTCTGTTCCGACGCTGTTCCGCCAGGATGCGTTCGCGCGTGCTCCCGTCGACCCGAGGGGATGGGAGCGCGGCTTGTGGCCCCGCAGTCCCGCTTTCCAAGGGCGGGCGGCATCCGTCCCTTATTCAGGGACGTCTGCTCCTTGATCGAAACCGGGATGATGGGATGTCGGCTCCTCCTTCCGTGGACGTCTCCTCAGAACTCGTCGCCTAATCCGGGTCTCCCTCATAGATTTAAGAATGTTCGTGAATCTCGTTCCCGGCGCCATATCTCTATGGACACCGGTTAATTACGCTGCTTCCGCCCAGACGCTCCAAGGAGTCTGGTCGGGGCAGCAACCTGCGGTGAGGAGACCGGGTGGCTCCGGGTGTTGGGGGCTTGTCTTAACACTGCGGCTCTGCATGTCTGCCTTCTGTCCCTAATGGGGCTTCTCGAAGGCGTGATGGCCTGAGGCATCCTGCGCTGGGTACGGGGAACTGTGTTACCTGAGGTTTTCCTCAGCTTCCCATGTTTAACACGGGGTATGCCGCGAGTTTAACGTACAGCGGGGATGGCATCAGACTGATCAACACGAGGAGTGGATCAGATGACAGAACCCCTTGCGGGGAACCTCCGACGCTGGGGCCAGCACATGGGCGGCTTCCCGAGTGAAGTGGAGGGGAATGAAATGGCATGACCCCACCGGGATGTGGCGGCCCGGGTAAGGATCAGGATGGATGATGGAGTGAAGAGCTTGGACCCCGTAGGGGCTTCCTACGTACCGTGCGTTAGCATGGATCAAAGTCAGCGTAGTTCGGATATACAGTTTAACGTCATGCTGGACGTTGGCAAGCCGACTCACGAGGAGGTCGAGGCTGCCGGGCGGAGGATTGAACCGAACCACCTCGCACAGAGGGGGATGGAACGGCCGGGTGGATCACAGTTTCACGTCATTCTGGACGTTGGTGTTTGGGGATTACACCCTAAGGAGGCCCATATGCGGCAAAGCTCAGTTGGAGAGGAACTTGGGCCGAAGGTGAGAGACGCCTCGATCCCTGTCACGCCCTCTACTGGCTTCGGCAGTGGGGAAGCAATATGGAGATACACATGTGCAGTCTCCCACAAGGGCAGATTCATAGGTGAATCGACGCGAATGTGAACCCGGGAGGGGTCCAATGATGGACGAACCGACGTGAATACGACCGGGACGACCAGGTGGTGGGCTTGAACCTCTGGGAGGCTTCCTACATACCCTGTTTAGGAGACAGGGATCAAAGTCCACGTAGTTCGGATATACAGTTTAACATCATGCTGGACGTTGGCAAGCCGACTCACGAGGAGGTCGAGGCTACCGGGTGGAGGATTGAACCGAACCACCTCGCACAGAGGGGGATGGAACGGCCGGGTCGATCACAGTTTCATGTCATGCTGGACGTTGGTGTTTGGGGCTTACACCCTAAGGAGGCCCATATGCGGCAAAGATCAGTTGGAGAGGGACTTGGGCCGAAATTGAGAGACGCCTCGATCCCTGTCACGCCCTCCACTGGCTTCGGCAGTGGGGAAGCACAATGGAGATACACACGTGCAGTCTCCCACAAGGGCGGATTCATAGGTGAATCGACGCGAATGTGAACCCGGTAGGGGTCCACTGATGGACGAACCGACGTGAATATGACCGGGACGACCAGGTTGTGGGCTTGAACCTCAGGGAGGCTTCCTACATACCCTGTTTAGGAGACAGGGATCAAAGTCCACGTAGTTCGTTCTGTCAGGACTTACGCACTGAGGCAACCTGAGTGCGGAAAAACTCAGTTGGAGAGGGACTTGGGCCGAAAGTGAGAGATTCCTTGATCCCTGTCACGCCCTCTACTGGCTTTGGCAGTGGGGAAGCACAATGGATATACACACGTGCATTCTCCCACAAGGGAGGATTCATAGGTGAATCGACGCGAATGTGAACCCGGGAGGGGTCCGCTGATGGATGAACCGACGTGAATACGACCGGGACGACCAGGTGGTGGGCTTGAACCTCAGGGAGGCTTCCTACAAGAAACTAGGGGTTTTTAATACCATACCCCCGTGGGCGAAGGCCACTCCAATCCCGACATCCCTGCAGAGATGAGCGGGTGGGGGCCACATCCAAACCGGGGGGGACCCTGCGTGCGAGGCACGAGATCAGGTGATGCGGACGGTTTAACGTCTTGCCGGACGAAGTACAGTTTAACGTCGTGTGTTCAGGACGAAGCGGACGGTTTAACGTCTTTCCGGACTAAGTACAGTTTAATGTCGTGTGTTGAGGATGAAGCAGACGGTTTAACGTCTTGCCGGACGAAGTACAGTTTAACGTCGTGTGTTGAGGACGAAGCGGACGGTTTAACGTCTTGCCAGACGAAGTACAGTTTAACGTCGTGTGTTCAGGACGAAGATGCTTGAAAGTTTAACGTCTTGAAGCGCGGACGTGGTGCAGTTTAGCGTCATGCAGGACGAATGCTGAACAGTTTAACGTCTTGTAGCTCGGACGTAGTGCAGTTTAACGTCATGCGGGACGAATGATGCCTGGCAGTTTAACATCCTGCAGCGTGGACGAAGATGCTTGGCAGTTTAACGTCTTGTCGCGCGGACGATGGAGGCTAGGCAGTTTAGCGTCGTGCATCTTGGACGTTGTAGTGCCGCCAAAGGGTCCGTGTCACTTCGCGCGAGCCTGGAGGGCCGCATGGGAAGACAACGCACGATGCGGGGCACCCGAGATGAGGATCATCAGGCGCCACGTAGGCGGGTACCCTCAGGGGGTCAAAGGGGGCGACCCTAGCGGTTTGCGCGCAAAAGAGGAGCTTGGCGCGCAATACCGCGGGTCGGCGCGCAAATGGGCAGGCTGGCGCGCAATTGGGCCAGCGTTTTGCACGCGGAAGATGGAGATTGCGCGCAACGAGCCTCTGATAGCGCGCGGGGGCAACGGCCCATTCTTTAACGAATGGCCACTTTGAAAAGGGGGGGGGTGCGCGCAATCGGGCTGGATTGCGCGCACCCAGGGGGCAATTGCGCGCAAGAGGCTTCTTTTGCGCGCGAATGCCTTCGGGTAAGGAATTGGTCAAAGGAAAGGAGCCAAAGGGATTGCACGCGAAGGCAAACCCCGAGGCTTTCGTGCGCGAAAGAAAGGAGGTTACCTGAAGATCGGCATTGCGCGCGGAGGGGGTTGGATTGCGCGAACGAGCGACCTTTTGAATTCCGGCAACCTTCCTCCAAAACACCAACCTTTAAAACATCAGGGGTCGCCTTATATTTATAGGCATCCCCGGGCGCGGAATCTCGCCGCCGGCGCGCAATTTCTGGCGGGGGCGCGAAATTTCCTTCGCGGGCGCAGAATCGGGGCCCCGGCGTGCAAGGGATTCGCGCGGGCCGCGGGCGCGCAAAAATTGCGCGCCGGCCCGGCGCATTGCGCGCATTCCGGGAGGATTGCGCGCCGCACTTCAACTTTGCGCGCGGGCTTCCAAAATTCCACGCAAGGCCTCCGGGCCTTCCGAAACGTGCCTCTGACTCCAAATATGACCTCGCTTTCCGCATCCGGAGCTTCGTTTGGGAACAACAGACTTTTCCGGCGTCTACAATTATTTAATTTATTTCTTTTCCACTTAGTGTAAAAATGAAAAAGTTGTTCATGTGTGTGTACAGAAAATAGTCTCCAAGAAATTCCATGACTAATATTTTATGATTGAATAACATGGTTAGTTTTAAAAAGATATTTAATTTTTAAATATAATAATTATAAAATTTGTAAGTATCTAGAGATAATAGATGAAAAACTTATTTGAACACGGTCAACACATTGATGTTATTTTTTAGGTTATGAAACGAATTTCCTCAAAACACCTATCATGAACATGACTAATTTTGTACAAATTATAACATGGTAATAATTTAAATAAATGAGGTAATGATAATTATATATCATGAAAAATATTCTTAATCATGTAAATGTTTAATATAATTTTATTATTCTGGACTTGGAGTATGTAAAAAACTAGATGTGACTTAAGGTATGCGATTTCTCATCTCAATTTCTTTTCTTTGGGACTCATGAAATTTTCACCACATGATTTCTTTTGTGTGGTTTGTGTACATCCATATGATTACATTTTATCAATAATTTTCCCATTTTAATGTTTTTTACAAATACTTTTTGAATTCTATCATTCAATTTACATTTGATTTAAAAGTTGCTAAACATGTACGGAACATTCCATTAAAAACTGTTTTAAAGTATTAATTTTACATATTTCCCCCATGCTCTTTTTAGTGTTTTCAATAATGTTATTATTTAAAAATAAAATATTTTTAATGTTCACATTGAGTTAATTTATAATTTCATTAAATTGGTTTCAAATTTTATGTTTTTAATATTTTCCATATGGGTCACTTTTTACTCTTTTTACTAAAGGGATAAAAGAATAATTTTTAACATATTGGTCATGAATATGATTTAAAACCATAATGTTTGTTCTTTTTTATAAATATTACTATTTTTTTCATTTTTGACCAATAAAATTCAATTCAAATTTATGTGGGGATTTTTTCATTTGAAGAGTTTTCAAATAAAATGGTATTTGTTCTTATGTTTATTTTAAAATGGAATTTTTTTTCTTATGGGGTTAAAAATAATTATCATGTAGTTTATGTTGAATAATTGTAAGATTAAATTTTTTATTTCTTGATACATGATTGTTCATTGTAGGTAATGACAGGGTGAGTCACATATAGCTCATTATGATGTGTAAGCCTACTATATCTATCTAATATATTGTGTAATGATTATTCATTGAAGGAAACTAATGAGGGAGATAACATGATAGGTTACTACTAAATAATTAACTAGGGAATAATTATTTATTACTTGGGATAATGATTAGTTAATATTGGTCATAAATATAATGCTAAAAGATACCGATTTTATTATTTAAATTTTTTTTATGGAAATATTTTGATCTCGTGGGGCAAGGAATGTTTGTGAACTTTTAAAGGTAAAAGGATATTTTTTCAAAGAATTTTACTCATGATTTATCACTTTCCCCATGAGGATTTCATGGATTTATTATAATTCATAATGGTCCTAAATGGTCTGATATAGTTAATGTATTATTTCTAATGTGGATATGTATTATTATGGTTCTGAATTATTTATTGTGAAAAGGGGTAAACATTTTCATGGGTTTTCATGTTCATAACTAGACTAAAGGGAATTAATTATCTTTATATCCCTTATATATATTTTTATATTTTAATGGGGTTTCCTTTATTATCATTACATGTTTTTAAATGTAATTCTCATAGACTAAGGATTATTAGGAACTATTATTATGTATATCACAAAACAAAGGATATTTTCATTTAATTTAGAATGTATGTCATGAATAAAACGTGAAATTAAACATTAGAACCCTATTTTTGTGTAAAAATGGAAAATGTGTGTCATTATTTCCAATGTAATATAAAAAATTACATAATTATATAAAACTATAAACCTAAAAGACCATAGGACTGTAATTTTTTGAAATCCTAGATATAAAATTCATATAAATGGATTGATAAATTAATGGTGAATTATAATAAAAACAATGAATTAAAGGTTAAGGTCTTTAAAATATCTCTAATATTGAGCTTCTCATCCCAGTGGAGGTTCACCATGATTTTCTAAAAAAAAATTCACACCACGAATCTTTCACTTTTTATTCCCTCTCCCAAGTTCTATCTTGGAGCCTTCCATACTAAAAAATGGATCAAACCAAAAGGTTTACATTACATATAATACTTTACATCTCTTAGTGTTGCTGCATATAGAATGGTACACATAGAATGTATAAGATTCAATCTTGATAGAGTGCTATTAATTTACAATAGTTAGTTCTTGTATATATTTACTCAGTTTAAAACATGTAATGTGATGTGTATTGTGATAAATCTTAGCAGAAAAATAAGTTAGTAGGAAACTACCCTAACTCTAATCAATATTTTAAAAGTTTTGAAAAATATTTGGTTCAATTTTCCTTAATTACCCATTCATTTATGTACCAATATTTTTGATACCCAATGAAATATTTCATAACCCACATTGAATTCAAAGGGTCACCTATGAATATTTACATATGTATTTTTCCAAATGTGTATGTTCTTGTGAAATTATTTAATTAATTTCACTTTCCTGGTCATCTCTTGAATAATACTAGACCTAGTCATAAATGAATTTATTATATTAGAAACATATCGATAAAAACAACATGACCTTTCATATAAATCTTAATATAAATTCATCAAAATAATTTATTGGTTTATATTGTTATAAGATAATGCCATCGAGGAGAGGTAATCCTCCTAAAGAACCCAAATGGATAAATAGATATGATTTTTATATTTATTTTCAATATATTTTGGTGATGTAGATTAAATGTATATTTAGTTTGATATATGGAAGAGGATCCCTGAAAAGATAATTAAGAAGCTATCATTTCAATTATTAGGTAGATCCAATATTATAATGCAAAAAATTAGTATAATTAAGATTATTCTTATTGAGCATCCCAAAACTACTAATTATTGGAGATATAATATTAATGTAAAGATTATTACTAAATTTTATAATATGTACTATCGAAAATAGTTTTATGAATTTGAGTGTTATGGAAGGTGAAAATATTGTGAAAATATAATTATAGAAGATATCAAAGGATATTAAAATTTTTAAGGAATATTGGATAATATTTTAGAAATCATTAATAGATTTTTTAACAACAAGGATGATGAATTTACTTTTAAATATATCTTGGATGAATTATTGAATAAGCATAAGTGAAGTGGGAAATGATAAGACAATGAGGTTTATGGTGATACACTAAATTGAGAAATTACATAATACAAGTCTTTGGGAATCAATCTCAAGATCCAAAGAAATGTTTATATATTTTCCAATGTTATTTAATTTTATTAAAGTTGATTATATTAATATATGAAAATACATGGGATGTTTTGAAGTTATTAGGATTCATTATAAATAAATATTAAATTCTATTATTGAACATGAGAATTTGAAAATACAATACTCTGTTAGAGTCATTCACACCTCATAAGAGTAATTTCAACTTTGGAATTAGAAAATTGAAAAACTCATGAAAATTTAGTAATATTTTTATTATTTATATGAATATTATTGAAATTAAATAATATTCATGGATATTATTTAAGATTAATTTTAATTTTTGTAAGTATCGACAGAATTCCATAAGAGTCATCAACATTTTCATAAGAGTTATTGAGGACTCTATAATAGTAATTTTATAATCTTTTAAAATTACTTGAGATTTATATGGGTATTATTGATGATTATATACGATTCATTTTTAATTATGTTATATATATTGATGTTGAAAATGGAAAATGTGGAGATCTTCATTGAATAACTTATGAGTCATTTTACTGTTATGGAAGTCTACTTTCCATATAAATAATTTATAAATGCTTGGAACTAAAAATTAAATTATTAGAGTCATTTTACCCTTATAAAATAGACTTATAAGAAGATTCATAATAGTTATATCCTTTGAAAATATACAAATGTTTTAAAGCATAAAATATTTGAGAAATTAATGAATTTAATATTCTAAAAAATAAAAATATAAGTTAATGTAATAAATATAATATGAGATTTAAATACCATGATTATATATTAAGACATGTTATAAAACTTGATTTTAAAAATATTAAATTATAATATAACAATTATATCACTATTTAATTAATCATAGTTGTTGAAAATCAATATTGTTTATGAAATTTAAAAAGCATAAAAGATCTAAAACCATAAAATACTCAAATTAATTTTCATTTAATTAAATATCCAAAATGAATTTTCTATTTAAGTAGAATGAATTATAAGAGTATCATTACATTAATAAGAATAATATCATGGTGATATATAATCCAAAAGATAGATATTAAAGATGAAGCCTATAATAGCGTTTCATATACACTTGCATCAGGAAAAATGAGCCACACCACAACAGTATTATTAATATATGTTTTTAATATATCTAGAGAGATTAATTATTTTTTTATATTTTGGTTTTTCAGATCCAATATCCCATTAATTTTTACTAATTTATATGGTTATTTATTTGACAGGATGAAATAATAAATTGGTGTTCTTGGAATTTCTATTGGGGCAAGTGGTTGATGAAAAAGGGATCTTCTTGAGATCATGGGAGAATGAAAAAAGTAAGGAATTAAGTAAATATTTGGATACCATGTCACCAAATATTATATAAAGTCGTTTCTATATAGAAAATATATATTCTGATGTCAAAAAAAATTTGAAAGAGGATAGAGAAAAATAACTCTATATCTATCAAATATGTGAAGATGAATAGATAATGATCAGTAATGAATAATTTTTTGAGTAGTGGGGAGGAGGAAGAAGTAAATGAGGTTATGAGATTATATTTAGTTTATTATGAGATAATAAGAAGTATAATATATATGATATCCATGTCATAGAAGATGATTTTGAAAAAAGAATAATAAATTTGAGAGAGAGAATGGCATAATTGTTTTTTTCTCAATCTACGTATCGATCCATTCAAATTGAGGAGTTATTATATTTGATGATCACAGATGGATTTTGATATTACGATTATTTTGATAAAGGACATTAGATAATGTTGATGATGTGATGTCATATAAAAATTGGATATCAATTTCTAGAGGTTATCAGAGGTTTTGTAATCTACAGTGAGAAACTAAAAATCTAGTGAGATGATGGAGATTCTTATAAGTATAGTGGAATGTTGTGTAATAGAGGGATGAAATGTAGGTTTAGGATAATAAATAAATTAACTAATTCCAACTATTAGTATGATTTTTAATTGACAATTGGTGACTTGGGTGGAATAATCTATTACAACAAGGAGTAGGTTTCCAATGATAATGTTGATCCTTGTAAAAATACTATGAGATTCTCTGTATTATATTATTTTAATTGTCTATCATATTTTGTGCTAGGTAAAACCTTAAAAGATCCATTTTTATAAACCTAAAACATTGGTTCAAATAAAATTGGGGTAAAAGATTATAAGAATAATTATTATTGTAGAAAATATATCTATATTAATTCCCCCTCTAGTGCACATGAATCCAATTCTGGGAACGTTAACTTATATCAGATCCCTCTAGTTTGATCTACTTATTTAACCTAGGTTTTTATTATATTTATATAAAATTAATAATTTAAGAGTTTTTAGAAGAAAATCATATGTGAAACACTTTTGTAATTCATATAGATGAAAATGTAGAGGATTTGTCTATAAATGTCAAAAACAGGAATAAGAAATAGAATTTAAATCTAAGAAATGCATCAAAAATTGATGGGGACCTACCACTATCTGATGGAAATTACAGTGGTAAATCTTTTGATAATTCAATTTAAAATGATTCTAATAAAAAATATTTTTATTTTTTGGATTAATCTGTATTTAATGAGTCACTCAATTTTATTATTTTAAATTTAAGTATAATCTTAAAATCTTCCATTTTGACGTTCACACAAATATATTTTTATATATCAAGTAAATATATTATTAAAATTCATAGAAAACATTATAACATGATGAAATGGAATATGAATTAGTTGAAAATGTAAATATATGTAACACAATAAAAATAATTATTAAATATAAACAATAATATTTTTCATTTTTAAATGGAATAATAAATATGGTTAAAGACGAATTGAAAATGAGTTTTTACGATAAATTTATAAATAGAAAAGTTATCCATGCATTAGAGTAACTATGTAGAGCCGCTATAAATGTAAAATAAACTTATATGAATGTTAAAAAAAAGAAAATAATTATCTAGATATTTATCTTCAATTTTCTAGTCAGATGATTAAAGATTAGATTCAAAAAGTTAAAGGTAAATGTGAAAATCAGGTGAGATTGCAAGAAGACAAAAATGATTATCTACATATAAAATTTTATGTTTTTAGGTAAAAATGTCGAATCTAGAAAACACATAGGTCGAATCATAAAAAAATAATAAATAAATATGTGTTTCTAAAAAATTTATGATAAGTGTATAACTTCTAAATAGACTATCTCTAATGGAAAGAAGAACATTAAATGTTATAAATATTCATCTACTGTATGATCATTGATGAAGGTGACCAAAAATCATGAGAATATGTTCTTCAATAATATATTTTTTTCTAAAATTATAGGATCAACATCAATATCCTGAAAAACATGGGTGAATATAATTCTTAAAAATCCACCACAATATTAAGGCGGGATACAAGCAAGAGTAATGAAAAAATTACCCAACTAGTGAAAAAAATGACTATGAATCTATCGAAATATGTAAATGTGTATAAGATATAAAATCTAGACAGATTATTACTAAAGACAAAAAATGATAATTTTTTTTATAATTCTCGTACTGTTGGAGAGTTGGGTATAATGCTATTTAGTGATTTCATAACACTGTAGTGTATGAAAATAATAGAAGCCCAAAATTAATGGGGAGAAGTATTAAAATTAAAATAATAGATTATGAACTAATGACTCCCCAATCTCTATCCAGCGCAATAGAGAATGAAATCATGTCCTATGAAATTACTCAAATAAGGTCATCCCAATGGATGATTTATAACTGTTATTTTATGTAAACTAGAATAATGTTAAGATCCTTACCCATGACCAAACAAAGTCTAATATTCAAAATAATAACTTATCATCTAGCATATGGATATTCAAATACATCTACCAATCTATCTGAGGTTGAAAATAATTTTTTCGGTACAACAAGGAGCCAAATTCATACTGAAATACCCTCCAAACTCAGGATGTAAAATGATGATCTTGATCAGAAAATTTGGTACTCACTACCCCCTGAAGCCAAAACAAATCACCCACATACTGCCACACCAAAACATCGAGGTTAATTTTCTCATGGATTACCAAAAATGGATCTGACTTCATCAGTTGGTCCACTACCATCCAAATCATATAAAAACCTCCCCAATACTAGGAAACCTAGTGATGAAATTCATTACCATGTCTTCCCATTTAAACTCAGGAACATCTAGTAATTGTAACAGTTCCCCAAGAACATGATGCTTTGATTTCATATAATGATAAACTAGAAACCTCTAAACAAAATCTTCCACTAACCTTGTCTTCCCAAACCACCAATGATTCCTCCTCAAACCAAGTTATATATTTTTTACGCTGGGATATACAACTAGGTTTTAGATTTGAAACCCATAAAGAACACCCTCACGCATTACATACGGAATGAACTACCTCTCATGCATCAACATCCAGCTCTAACCACACTCCGACCACCCCTCATGTGTGTCACCATGTCCAACATGGTAACACAACACATTTTCCTCTAAGTATACCTACTAATACTCCTCTACCTAATGCATCATGGATGAATCCACAATCATCTAACAAAGACTACCTTGGTCCCTACTCTCTCTAACAACATGACATATCACTGCAAGATCCTCCATCCCTTTATAGAAACCCAAAAACTCCAAAAAACACATATTTTGAAGACTCCAATATCAATGCATAGAAAACCACATTCCCCTTTCATAGGGTTCAAGAGATATTATTATCAAAATCCTGGAGAAAATCTATCCACCTCGGCTAGAATATATTCAGATCCCACAAATAGAAAACATATCACAGGCACTTGTGGTCTGTTATAACCACAAAGAAAATTCCAATGATGTAATTCCATAAAAAAATATAAAATAAAAATGATTTAATATAGATCCAGATCATGGGATACATAGTTACTCTCACGGAGACAAAATTTTATCGAACCATAAGAAATCACCCTTATCCACTCCATTAACGCACATCACAATCCAAGATGAAAAATGTCTCATAAAAACTCAAACAACACACCCTCATCAAGAAACCATAGCACTGAAGCACTAACAAACTCCTCCTTCAGGTAACTGAATTCCACCTATCACTGATCAATCCACACAAAAGCCTAGTCCATCTTGGTATCTTTATTAGTGGGTCTATAAACCAGGGAAAAATAGAGTAAAATCCTAAAATAATAGAATAGAATATCGAGGAATCCATAACCCTCTACCATAATTTTTGGGTTCCTTTAAAGAAAAAACTACCTTGACCATAGACAAGTCCACAGAACAACCCTACAAAGACACAACATATTCATGGAAATGCACTTATTGTAAAGACCCGTAAATTTCAAGGACATTTTTTTCTTAATTTTCTTTGGAATTTTACAAGAACGCAGATTCTGATGGCACCTGATTCCGAGGCCCGGTGTGCCCGGAATCATTTTCTGAAGTTTGGCTCCGGTACGTTCAGTGAACGGATGAGCGGGTTTTTCTAACTTTTGAACCGGTGCCCAGAATCAAATTCTGAGGGCACCGATGGAATCACAGTTCCGGTATTTTCTTAGAAACGCCTCTTCCGGAGTTGCATTTTCTCGGTTGTGGTTTTTAATTTTCGGGCTTAAGGTTAAGAAATAAAATAATTGTACAACAAACTTTATTTTATTTCACTTAAGCCACTTGGAAGCCACTTGAAGTCACTTAAAATCGGCTTAAGCTGATTTGATCCGGATAGGAGGCTATCCAGAAATATCCTACCCTCTTGGTAGGATATTTGTGAGGTGGGACCCACACGAGCCCCACCGTTTCTTTTCCACTAAGTAACGCACCCGCGAAAACCCATCATTATGAAAGTCAACTGACGCGTTCTCTTAAATTCATAATGCAACATTTAATTGGGTGGTCTTATTCGTTGAATTAAATGGGCAGTTTCTTTTATTGAGTTAATTATACGAATTAATGGGTTGTTACTTACCTCTTATTCGTTTGTTGGCGTAATAATAAAATAAGACCAACACCATCTTTTGGAGAATTACACGTTGAGAGGTTTTGACAGAAGTTCTTGTGCCTTCACCCTTCTTCGCGAAGAACGCGAAGAATGCGAAGAACGCGAAGAACGCGAAGAACGCCGGCCTCCGACAAAGAACGCCGAACCCGCGGAAATTGACGACGTGACGCCGTGTGCCGCGACGCCGACGTTTCCTCCTCCGCGACGTTCTGCTGCGACATTCCTTCTTCCGTAATGAAATCTTCGAATCATCTGTTTGAGGTAAGAGTTTCAGGTTTCTTTTAAAACTTCTTTGTGGTTTATAACAACAAACAGATTTAATTATTTATAAATAAATCTGTTTTTTCTTGGTCCTTGGAGTTCGTCGACGCGGCGCCGGTTACCGCGACGATATCCTCCTTCGGCGACGAACCCCTCCTTCCGCGACGATCAAATCCGCGAAGAACCCGCGGGCGACGACTTGACGAGGTAGAGATTTTATTTTGGAAATGCCCTTATTCCCGTGAACATTTCTTTAAAATTTAAGAACTGGATTTAAATGAACAATTTTAATTTATTAAAATTATTGTTTCATGTGTGGAATTATTTCTCCCATTTTTTTATCTAACGCGGAGGGTGCGGGCCAAACGAACACGGCCCGACAACCCTCCGTTGTTCTTTGTGATTGTGCGGATTTGGCGGGCGATGAAAAAACGTGACGCCAGTGCAATTTTTTGATCTCACAGTGAAGAATGGAACCCGGTACGAACAACGGCGCATACGGGAAGGAAAATGGACCACCGGAACGACTCCAGTGGCCCGCAGAAGCCGCCGGCGGCGCCAGCTGCCGGAGGCGGCGGCGCCCCGGTGCGCCGCCGGATAGAGCCGCCGCCGCTGAAGCCGCGGCGCCATGCCACGTCCGTTCAATCAGCGGGGCCCTTCGAGGGCCGCGGCACCTCCAGACCGCGGGGGCAGCGCCCCGCAGCGCTCGGCCAAACCGAGCCAGGCCGGTCCGACCGTCCGGGCCGCGCCCTGGCCGGACCGGACCGGGTCGGCCTGGGCCCGGACCCCCCATCTTCGGATCATTTTCGGTCAAATGCCCGTAACTTGAGCTACGAGCCTCCAAACGACTCGCCGTCAGCGGAAACACAATCCTTGGATCGAGACTGTCTTTTCGGTTTATCGCACTCAAGGTTTTGGAATACTTTGAGTTCGGCCGTGTTGGTTCGTACACGAAACCAACCGGGCCTTCGGAGCGGAAACACTCATATCTTGAGCTACAGACATCCGATTGACGTGCCGTCAGCTTTGTTGAATTCCTCTAAGTGATAAGGATCTTTTGGATCACACCGCCCGAGGTTTGGACGCAGTTGGAGTATGGTCGGGTTGGTTTTTCCTTAAAAACCAACCGGGCCCCTGGGACGAAAAAGCCAATATCTCTCAGACCGGGCGTCCGATTGACGCGCCGTCTGTTGCGTTGAGTTCCTGTTGACGACACGGAACATGTGGATACATCAACTTCGGGCTATGTGACAGTTGATGTATCAGCCTTTCGGCTCGTGGAGCGGACCCTCCCGAACGAGCTTGCTTTGTGCGGGAACCCTAGAGCTGGCTGCGACTTCGACGACGACGACTGTGCAAAGATCCTCAGTGGACTGCGATGATGAAGACAACTGGTCTTGTATCCTATGTGGGTCCCAGCCGTGCTGGTCTTGTATCCTATGTGGGTCCCAGCTTAGATGATTCAATACTAGTCTTGTATCCTATGTGGGTGCCAGTATAGATGAATCAATGAAGACAGTCGGTCCTGTATCTTATGTGGGTCCCAGCCGTGCGGGTCTTGTATCATATGTGGTTCCCAGCTTAGATGATTCAATACTGGTCTTGTATCCTATGTGGGTCCCAGTATAGATGAATCAATGATGACAGCTGGTCTTGTATCCTATGTGGGTCCTAGCTGTGCTGGTCTTGTATCCTATGTGGGTCCCAGCTTAGATGATTTAATACTGGTCTTGTATCCTATGTGGGTCCCAGTATAGATGAATCAATGAAGACAGCTGGTCTTATATCCTATGTGGGTCCTAGCTGTGCTGGTCTTGTATCCTATGCGGGTCCCAGCTTAGATGATTCAATATTGGTCTTGTATCCTATGTGGGTCCCAGTATAGATGAATCAATGAAGACAGCTGGTCTTGTATCCTATGTGGGTTCTAGCTGTGCTGGTCTTGTATCCTATGTGGGTTCTAGCTGTGCTGGTCTTGTATCCTATGTGGGTCCCAGCTTAGATGATTCAATACTGGTCTTGTATCCTATGTGGGTCCCAGTATAGATAAATCAATGAAGACAGCTGGTCTGGTATCCTATGTGGGTCCTAGCTGTGCTGGTCTTGTATCCTATGTGGGTCCCAGCTTTGATGATTCAGTGCTGGTCTGGTATCCTATGTGGGTCCCAGCATAAACGAAACAATGAAGACGGCTGGTCTTGTATCCTATGTGGGTCCCAGCTTAGATGATTCAGTATCTATGTCTGGTCATCTCTTTCACCTTTTTGATGATGTATACCTATGTGAGCTGGATTACTGTTTACTCTCCTTTGCGGATTGTGTTATGCTATCCTCTGTGGATCCCATTTTGCTTTCCTTTGTGGATTGTGTCATGCTATCCTGTGTGGATTTACGTTTTTCTTTCCTTTGTGGAGTGTGTTGTGCTATCCTGTGTGGATTTATGTTTTCTCTCCTTTGTGGATTGTGTTGTGCTATCCTATGTGGAATTACGTTTGCTTTCCTGTGTGGACTGGGTTGTGCTTGGTCTCGGATGTTGGAGCTGAACAGGGATTGATGACTTAGGTATATGTATGGGCATATACCTAAGCAGTTTCAGTTGTTACTTCGTGATTGTATCTTTCCGTTGTGGTTTATCCTTTGTGGATTTTGGGAGACCTTCAGGGGTCTCGGGGTCCCTACTGAGTAGCTTATACTCACCCCTGCACGGGCTATGCCCGCACTACGTTGTGTTGGATGAAGACGACGGACAGCGTTGATCGTGGTTGAGGCTTGCAGAGCAGGACAATACCTGGAGGTGGACCACTGGGCGGGACGTACTCGGAGTGGACGGCGGGACCCGAGGAGCAATGGAGCTATCTGTACCCACCCTTCAGGTGGGATTTCTAGAGGACGGCCCGATGCTGTGGCTTTTCTTTTCAGTTTCTGTTTTCCCCTTTCAGTTGTACTTTACAGTTGGGCTTGTATTTCCGGCCTTTTTTTACTTTTAGGACAGCTTGTTACAGTTTTCACTTAGTGTTTACTCTTTTCGCTTGCTTACTCTGTGGTGGTTATTTTCTTTAAAAAGGCAATGCCTTCCCTGTTTATCGGTATTTACGCCTTGGTGCTAGTCGCCAGCCCCTGGCCTATGGAAGGCGGGCTTGGGGTAGTCACGACACAGGCCCCGTGGTGGGGTCGTGACAAATTGGTATCAGAGGAGTTCGGTTCTACCACAGACTCTGATCTTTCTTCTATGTGAAGCAATAGTGTTTAGCGTATTGGGTGTGGTTATCAGTCCAGGGTGTCCAGTGTTGGTGCAAACGCCGACGTCTCCGTACACCAGGACCCTGACTTCTGATTTCCGACTTAATGCACGAAAAAACTGATTGCATGTGTGTTCAAGTTTTCTTTGTGATTACTTGTGTTAGCTCACCAGGTATACAATTCTGACTGTGGCGCACCTGCTTTTTTTCAGGATGGCCCCACGACGGCAGCCAACTAGGGTTCCGAGAGTGGAGCGTAATGACAGCCCACCGAGCAACGAGGCCTCGGTGTAGGGCTCCTTGTCAGCAGAGGCAAAAATGGTACCTTTACCCACCGAGCCACCGATGCTACCAGCCCCAGCCGCTGACGATGCACGTAGCCTTAGCGCGCTGCACGAGTTTCAGCGTTAGCGACCGCCCAGGTTCTGCGGGGAGATGGACCCCCAGGCAGCCGAGGACTGGCTGGAGGCAGTGGTGCGAGTTTTTTGGCTAGTGAGGACACCAGCAGGCCTCATGGTGATCCTCGCGGCGAGCCTACTGCACGCAGCAGTGGGCTGATGGTGGAGCTTGATGCTCCAGGTGCACGATGAGACATCTCTTCTCTGGACGGACTTTGAGATCATCTTCTGATCTGAGTTCATCCCAGCCACCCTTCGTGCGGTGCGCATTCAGGAGCTTCTTCAGTTGTGGTAGGGCAACTTGACAGTGGCCCAGTACTCGGTGAGATTTAATGATCTCTCGCGCTAATCCACAGATATGGTACAGGACCCGTTCTTCCAGGTCCGGACCTTTGAGCAGGGACTGAGGCATGAGACCAGGGATTCGATGATCTCCCTCAACATTCTGACTCAGGCAAAGGTGTTGGAGAGATCCCTTCTAGTGGAGAGTTTTCTCTCCGAGCAGGCTCCAGTGACAGGGCCCTCCGTAGGATGGCCCGTAGCAGGGTCTTCTGCAGCTGGCAGTAGACAGGTGACGCAGAGGTTCAAATGGGCCAGACCATCAGATGGGCAGTCTCAGGATGAAGATTCGGTTGTCCGGGGCACTCAAAGGAGATCCAGCTACACGAGGGGCAAGCATTGCTATGCATGCAGAGGGCGAGGTCACATGGCTCGAAACTGCCCAACTCGTCTTACAGATGAGCAGCAGGTGGTAGAGGGACCTCCCAGACAGAGGTTCGGCCACGGTGGTCCGCATGGTGCAGGCGGACGAGGCAGAGGAGCTGGCCGAGTAGCCGATGGTGGGAGACACTTCGAGGTGTTTCCACCACCACAACCAGGAGGTCCACCCCTACTGTAGGGAGTTGGTGGACATGGGATTGCTCAGCTTCAGGCAGTTGAGGCCTTCGATCATGGAGCTCTGGGAGCTAATGGACAGGAGCAGAACTAGTGGATACGTCCTTTGTACTTCTAGTTCCTTGTTGTTATTGTGTAGCGTCTTTGTATTATGAGATGCAATAATAAACGACACATACCTTTGTGATGTTTTTATTCCTGTACTCATTTGTGTTGTTACTACGAGGTTACAGTTTTGACTGTTGACTTGACCCTCACTTGTGAGACATCTACTGGAGGAGACCCAGTTACCACACACTGATGCTGACAGTGTGACTCAACCCTTGGAGGCGAGAGTAACGGTTGGATCTCTTGGTAGTAGCGTCAAGGCCTTACGACGTCATCCTTGGTATGGATTAGTATCATCCATGTCATGATTGACTGTATTAGGCAAAGAAAGTGGTTCATCCATGGGATGAGACCAGATTTCTCTTATCGACAAAGAAGAAATCACAGCAACTCTTGTAGGACCAGAGAAGGTCCAGGTCATCCAGGAGCGGATTAGGATAGCTCAGAGCCGGAATAAGTCTTTTGCTGAGAGGAGGCGGAGGGCACATGAGTTCGAGGATGGTGATCACATCTTCTTGTGTGTCTCACCTCGACATGGATTATGGAGATTTGGTCGAGGCGGCAAGTTTTCTCCACTCTTCGTCGGACCCTTACAGGTCCTCAGCGGGATTGGCGAGGTGGCTTATCACCTGGCTCTACAACCTCAATTGCTCCGGGTGCACGACGTCTTCCACGTATCTCAGCTGAGGAGATACGTGCATGACCCGACGCAAATCTTTGACCATGGAGAGCTGGTCTTTGATGATGGGACGACTTTTGCGGAGGTCCCAGTGGAGATCGAGGATCGATAGGAGCGGGTCCTACGTGGATGATCGATTCCTCTAGTGCGTGTCAGATAGCTGCACGGGAACCTCCAGGAGAGCACTTTGGAGCGGGAGGCTCAGTTGCGTGCTCAGTACCACCTTTGTATCCCTAAGTTTGTGGTGAAACTTTACGGGGACGTAAAGTCCTGTGGTGGGATTAATGTAAAGACCAGTAAATTTCAAGTATTTTTTTTCTTAATTTTCTTTGGAATTTTACAAGAACGCAGTTTCTGACGGCACCTGATTCTGAGGCCCGGTGTGCCCGGAATCATTTTACGAAGTTTGGCTCGGGTACGTTCAGTGAACGGACAAGCGGGTTTTTCTAACTTTTGAACCGGTGCCCGGAATCGAATTCCGAGGGCACCAATGGAATCTCAGTACCGGTATTTTCTTAGAAACACCTCTTCCGGAGTTGCGTTTGCTCGATTGTGGTTTATAATTTTCGGGCTTAAGGTTAAGAAATAAAATAATTGTACAACAAACTTTATTTTATTTCACTTTAGCCACTTGGAAGCCACTTGAATCACTTAAAAGAAGCTTAAGCTGAGTTGATCCAGATAGGATGCTATCCAGAAATATCCTACCCTCTTGGTAGGATATTTGTGAGGTGGGACCCGCACGATCCCCGCCGTCTATTTTCTGCTAAGTAACGCACCCGCGAAAACCCGTCATTATGAAAGTCAGCTGACGCGTTTTCTTAAATTCTTAATGCACCATTTAATTGGGCGGTTTTATTCGTTGAATTAAATGGGTAGTTTCTTTCGTTGAATTAATTCTACGAATTAATGGGTCGTTACTTACCTCTTATTCGTTTGTTGGCGTAATAATAAAATAAGACCAACACCATATTTTGGAGGATTACACGTTGAGAGGTTTTGACAGATGTTCTTGTGCCTTCACCCTTCTTCGCGAAGAACGCGAAGAACACGAAGAACGCGAAGAACGCGAAGAACGACGGCCTCCGACGAAGAACTCTGAACCCGCGGAAATCGACGACGTGACGCCGTGTGCCGCGACGCCGACATTTCCTCCTCCACGACGTTCTGCTGCGACGTTCCTTCTTCTGCAACGAAATCTTCGAATCATCTGTTTGAGGTAAGAGTTTCAGGTTTCTTTTAAAACTTCTTTGTGGTTTATAATAACACACAGATTTAATTATTTATAATTAAATATGTTGTTTCTTGGTCCTCGGAGTTCGTCGACACGACGCCGAATACCGCGATGATCTCCTCCTTCCGCGACGAACCCCTCCTTCCGCGACGAACCCCTCCTTCCGCGACGATCAAATCCGCGAAGAACCCGCGGGCGACGACTTGACGAGGTAGGGATTGTATTTTGGAAATGCCCTTATTCCCGTGAACATTTCTTTAAAATTTAAGAACCAGATTCAAATGAACAATTTTAATTTATTAAAATTGTTGTTTCATGTGTGGAATTATTTCTCCCATTGTTTTTATCTAACACGGAGGGTGCGGGCTAAACGAACACGGCCCGACAAACCTCCGCCGTTCTTTGTGGTTGTGCGGATTTGGCAGGCGATAACAAAACGTGACGCTAGAGAAATTTGTTGATCCCGCAGTGAAGAACGGAACCTGGGAGGAACAACGGCGCAGACGGGAAGGAAAACGGGCCACCAGAGCGACTCCGGCGGCGCCGACAGCCGGAGGCGGCGGCGCCCCAGCGTGCCACCGGACAGAGCCGCCACAGCTGAAGCCGGGGCGGCGGCAGCCAGCGGACCCGCGGCCGCGCGGGTCCAGCTCGCCGCACGGGACGCGGCAACATGCCGCATCCGTTCAATCAGCGCGGCCCTTCGAGGGCCGCGGCACCTCCAGACCGCGGGGGCAGCGCCCCGCGGCGCTCGGCCACTCGCCCGCTCGGCCGAACCGAGCTAGGCCGGTCCGACCAGTCGGGCCGCGCCCTGGCCGGATCGGACCGGGTCGGCCCGGGCCCGGACCCCCCGTCTTCAGATCATTTTTGGTCAAATGCCCGTAAATTTAGCTACGTGCCTCCAAACTACTCTCCGTCAGTGGTAATGCGATCCTTGGATCTAGACGGTCATTTCGGTATATCACACTCAAGGTTTCGGAATACTTTGAGTTCGGCAGGGTTGGTTCGTACACGAAACCAACCGGGCCTTCGGAGCGGAAACGCTCATATCTTGAGCTACAGACATCCGATTGACGTGCTGTCAGCTTTGTTGAATTCCTCTAAGTGAGACTGATCTTTTGGATCACTCCGCCCGAGGTTTGGACGCAGGTGGACTACAGTTGGGTTGGTTTTTCCTTAAAAACCAACCGGACCCCTGGGACGAAAAAGCCAATATCTCTCAGACCGGGCGTCCGATTAACGCGCCGTCTGTTGTGTTGAGTTCCTGTTGACGACACGGAACTTTTGGATACATCAACTTTGGGCTATGTGACAGTTGATGTATCAGCCTTTCGGCTCGTGGAGCGGACCCTACCGAACGAGCTTGCTGTGTGCGGGAACCGTAGAGCTGGCTGCAACTTCGACGACGACGACTGTGCAAATATCCTCAGTGGACTGCGACGATGAAGACAGCTGGTCTTGTATCCTATGTGGGTCCCAGCCGTGCTGGTCTTGTATCCTATGTGGGTCCCAGCTTAGATGATTCAATACTGGTCTTGTATCCTATGTGGGTCCCAGTATAGATGAATCAATGAAGACAACTGGTCATGTATCCTATGTGGGTCCCAGCCGTGCTGGTCTTGTATCCTATGTGGGTCCCAGTATAGATGAATCAATGAAGATAGATGGTTTTGTATCCTATCTGGGTCCTAGCTGTGCTGGTCTTGTATTCTATGTGGGTCCCAGCTTAGATGATTCAATACTGGTCTTGTATCTTATGTGGGTGCCAGTATAGATGAATCAATGAAGACAGCTGGTCTTGTATCCTATGTGGGTCTTAGCTGTGCTGGTCTTGTATCCTATGTGGGTCCCAGCTTAGATGATTCAATACTGGTCTTGTATCCTATGTGGGTCCCAGTATAGATGAATCAATGAAGACAACTGGTCTTGTATCCTATGTGGGTCCCAGCTGTGCCGGTCTTGTATCCTATGTGGGTCCCAGCTTAGATGATTCAATACTGGTCTTGTATCCTATGTGGGTCCCTGTATAGATAAATCAATGAAGACAGCTGGTCTTGTATCCTATGTGGGTCCTAGCTGTGCTGGTCTTGTATCCTATGTGGGTCCCAGCTTAGATGATTCAGTATCTATGTCTGATCATCTCTTTCACCTTTTCGATGATGTATACCTGTGTGAGCTGAATTACTGTTTACTATCCTTTGTGGATTGTGTTGTGCTATCCTGCGTGGATTCCGTTTTGCTTTCCTTTTTGGATTGTGTCATGCTATCCTGTGTGGATTTACTTTTTGATTTCCTTTGTGGAGTGTGTGGTGCTATCCTGTGTGGATTTACGTTTTGCTGTCCTTTTTGGATTGTGTTGTGCTATCCTGTGTGGATTTACATTTTCTATCCTGTGTTGACTGGGTTGTGCTTGGGCTCGGATGTTGGAGCCGAACAGGGATTGATGACTTAGGTATATGTATGGGCATATACCTAAGCAGTGTCGGTTGTTACTTCGTGATTGTATCTTTCCGTTGTGGTTTATCCTTTGTGGATTTTGGGAGATCTTTGGGGGTCTCGTGGTCCCTACTGAGTAGCTTATACTCACCCCTACACGGGCTATGCCCGCACTACGTTGTGTTGGTTGCAGACGACGAACATCGTTGATCGTGGTTGAGGCTTGCAGAGCAGGACAGTACCTGGAGGTGGACCACTGGGAGGGACGTACTCGGAGCGGATGACGGGACCCAAGGAGCAGTGGAGCTATCTGTACTCACCCTTCAGGTGGGATTTCAAGAGGACGGTCCGATGCTGCGGCTTTTCTTTTCAGTTGCTCTTTTCCCCTTTCAGTTGTACTTTACAGTTGGGCTTGTATTTCTGGCCTTTTTTTACTTTCAGCACAGCTTGTTACAGTTTTCACTTAGTGTTTACTCTTTCCGCTTTCTTACTCTGTGGTGGTTGTTTTCATTACAAAGGAAATGCCTTCCTTGTTTATTGGGATTTATGCCTTGGTGCTAGTTGCCAACCCCTGGCCTATGGAAGGCGGGCTTGGGTTAGTCACGGCACGGTCCCTGATGTCGGGTCGTGACACTTATCACATCGATAACTTACATATGGACAACTTCCAAAAGAGATGGTGGTGTTGTCAGACCTAAAAAAAGTTATGAGATATTCAACTCAGTCCACATATGACTTCAAGTGGATCAATATTTCATCAATGGATAACATCACGAACCATTCAAGGAACTCATGAAACATGGAGGTCATAATCCCCATGAACATGGTTGGTGCATTCGTAACACAAAAATATATGACAAAAAACCAGATATGCCCATATTTTGACCTAAAGGATGTATTCAGAATATCCTAATACTTTACCCTAGACTAGGGATATCAATACCATAGATAAATCTCTGAGAACCATCTAGTCCATCCCAGCTAGTTTAAAACATTGTTTATCCTTGGAATAGGGCAATGGTTCTTGACTTATCTTGATTCAACCACTGATAGTCTATATAAAATATTGTAATACCATTATTTTTCATATAGAAAAACAATGGTTCACCCAAAAAAAGATGAATTAGGTCAAATGAGACCCATATTAATCAAATCAACCACCTAAAACCTCACCTTTTATATTTACATAGGTGTCATCCAGTCAGGATCTATCGAAATTGGAGATGAACCCAACTGTAAATTGATCCCAAACTCAAAGAACCATCGATGTGGTAGTGCCATAACATTCATTGAAATAACTTCTATAAATTTTCCACAAACCTGGGAACATTCCCCAACATGACATTCTTCCAAAAAACCCTCTGACTAAGAAAACATTTTATCCACCTACCTACCACGCATCTAACGACTTCTATCTCCAAAAAATTCTTCTCATCGGCCCTCCACATTGGAAAATAAAACTCTCCTCCATAAGAATCCAATTATTTCACAAAAATCATAGAAAAAATACATCCTAAGGATAACATCATATGGTTATATATTAAACAAGGGGAAGCCTAAAAAAAGATGGGGATTCCCCATCACCTGTCTATATCTGCATCTTGAAACAAACCATGAAGCACGACCTTCAAATATAATAGATATCACCAAGGGTACTAGAATTATATACACATCCTATATCAGTTAATGGAATAAATTAAGAACAAAAAAGTATTCAGAGGCTCTCAAATGAAAAAAAATTTCACATATAAGTAGATGATATACTAATAATACTTCAGAAAAAACCTTTATCCACTGGGATGACCACCTATAACACATGCTTTTGACCACACCCAACTCCCATGTCTCTCTATTTCTAACCTCCATGGATGTGATATTTACTAGGTCCCTGTTTATAGAGACCATCATAAGGATTCCATTTGAAAACACCTTATACTCTTGGCTATTGAACAAGAATCATGACCCCCTAAGAAACTACCTAAGAGGAAACTATTATTATTTCTAGAAAGGTGCCTAAATAGCCACTTGAAACTAGACTCCATGAATTGTTTGAAACTAGTCTGGTTAGATCCCATTCCACTATAGTAATATCATGAAAAATGATGTCCCATGGTAGGTTCTCAAAAGACACCTTCCTTGTATGGACGAGAATAAATTTTCCACAGTCGGTTCCCCACTAACTAGAACCCTAATTATCAAAACACCCATGAGCCACTACTTAAATTTCTAATCCTCAAAGAAACATCATGGAAACTCTCTCAAGTCCAAAATCCTTGATAAAATATCTAAATTATATCCTATGATTTATTTTTCACCTCTAGATATATAGGTAACATAAATGGAGTGACTTTATACATGATCATTGGGCATGAATCCTCCACTTGATTTCATTATCTAGAATCATCATCTGAAAAAAAAATATGGTGAAAAGTTTAAGAGGTCCTTCAACATGATACCAAACTCCCTTAGGATCAATATCCCATGACGAAGGTATAATAACATCCACCTATTGGATTCCCTCCTCATTGAGAATAGGATCCCAGACGAGAAATATATTTGAAATTCCATCCAGAAAACATCTTCCTCCTTGTGGTCACCATGAAATAGTTCCCACCATGGATGTGTAACTCCCCACAACTGAATAACTAATAACAACACCCCAAACCTAGATTGTTCTCATATATCCCAAAAAGAGATTTCGAGACCCTTCATATTATTATTCATATATAGATTAAAAACTATCCCCTCTTACATTCCCAAACTCAGCTGCTAAAAGGCATGAAGTGATCATTTCCATGCCTCAACCCCATTTATCTTGTCAACCCTTCCAAGATCAACTAGACCAGCATACAGAACCTCAACTACCTAAGAAACTTACTAATGATTAACATGGTCTATTATTTAAAATGAAGATAAAATCCCAATACCAATAGCATGGAATGTTAAAAAAACTTATTTATTTATTTTATTTGTGTTTCCACAACGACCCAATTTAGATACAAAAAAATCAATCGTAATGCATGTTCCTCTCTTAGGTTTATACCAAGATAATAGTTCTACCTCACCTGGTCATTCAATATGTTCATTGTCTATGTATTGGATCATAGGGGTACCTAAAATCTCATTCCCTTGCCAGTCACCCAAGCCTATTTAATGGATTAATAGTAAATAGAACCACTGTGCTACCAACCCATGAAATCCTCAGCATTATTAACTCCAAACTCAATCCTATATCCATATCATCAACTCTAATACAACTATATCATAGACCCTTCCCACCATAGACACTATAATAAAGGGAGATATATAATAACCCACCCCAAGTCCCACCTCTGTTGGCCCTAGTTTGGTGAATAGCACCAAGGTTATAAAAATCACAAATATGGGAGGCATTAACCTCTATAATATAAAATAGTATTTGGATATTGTATGAAAAACCACAAAGAAAATATAATAGATAATATGAAATTAAACCCATAACTACCCCCAAATTCATCAAAAAAATAATATAATAGAATAATTTCTCTAATATATACCAAAAGAAAAGTACATCATAATGAATAAAAAACAAGTACAACCCAACTAGTAATGTATATATCTACCAACAATTATTTCCTAGAAATCCAAAAAAATTACATAAATAGGGTGAGCATGCAATTATACCCAGTAGGGACATAATTAAAATCTCAAGTACCCATTTCAAAAGAGCATGTTAATGTGCCAATGTAGAAATAGTAGTACCAACAAGAACCTATGAAATCCATCAAACCAAACCAATTATCACTATGGCTTTGTCACAAAATCACATATTAAATATAAAAATATAACATTGAGATCATAACAATGATAGGTGACTCGTTACCACTTTCCCACTGATTTACCACTCTTATGACCAACATAAAACATCATTTGTTCTCATTCCTTCCATACACATCAAATAAAATTATAAAACATCACTTCAAATCTTCCTTAAAGACACCTCAAACATATCTGTCATGGGTCAAGACACATCTTTACATTCTACATCCTCAAAAATTCTAGCATCATGTGATAAAATTAGGAATCACCACCCCACGTATCACCCGAAGAAACATTAACCATCATATATCATGTAATCACATAAACAGAGTAGTATGGTATCATGAACATGAAAGATATCAAACTATTTTACTCCTCCTACCATGCATGAACCCAACCACATATCACATCTCATCATAACCTCATCACATCTAGTATCACTCAAAAACACCTGGTCCATCACTGAACACCTTTCCTGATGAAACCTAGTGTATCACTTATACTTATGGAAGAGTAGGAATGAGGGGATGGCCAGGTATTTGTGTCACCACCATCTTGGATTTTGGAAAAAACATCCAAAACCCCTATCATCTAAGAATTTGTAAGTTTAAAAAAATCAGTCGGTCATGTAAATAAAAAACATAATAATTCATGATATATATATATATATATATATGTTCCACACAATACCCAACCTTTAGGTTCATATAAACTGCAGTAGCTCACACCCCATCACCACAATTGTACAACACATCAACTATCCCAAATATTTACCCCACAATATGCCACACCGAAAAAATAATAATACAGACAACATTTCCTAAATTAAATTATAAGTTTCACCACCTTTACCCATACTCCCTTCCATTTTTCATTCAATACATTTAATAAATTTCACTGATAATTCATTTCTAGATTATCTTTCTAATTTATTGGCCAATTTTTCTTTTTATCCCCACAATTTATTCCAGAGAAACCTAGGAAACTAACATAACCACACCACACTAGAAATTTTCCATCTCTCACAACCATCACCATAATATTTCTCATGCATAATCATCACCATGAAACATCACCCAATCCATCTCATCAAAAAATCCACACATCTTAAATCCCAACCACACACCCCCACAATGCAACTTCCACTCACAATCACACATCACCACCTCAGGTTAACACCACACATCATCAACAATGTGCACCATAACTACTAAGCACTACGTCACACAACTCCCCACAACACATTCCTTCCAACCAACCACCACATTACAAAATCATTCACCACATAGCCTTTCTAGTATCTATTAGTACCGCACGAGACCCTACAACACACAAGGAAACAAAACAAACATGAACAAACTGGGTAACACAACAAGAAAAACCACACAAGGAATCACTTCTTGGATTCCATAATTTATTTATGGGATTTTTTCTCATTAATTACTTATTTATAATCAGTATTATAAAAAAACCAAAATCAAGGTGAAACTGGCTTATTATCCAAATATTAATTCATTATCATTTCATTTTGGATTTGGTCATAGGAAAATACAACAAGGGTATAAAAAATATTAATTGTAGTACAATAAAGACTTAAAAACACTATTATTTTATGTATTTTAATAAAACATGGTCAACTTCATCAATGAGATATATCAATGTTGTAAAGAATCTGACATCTGTCCATACCCATAAATTTCAATTATTTTAATTATTATCTTATTATCAAACACATCATTATCTATAAAAATGAGATGAAAACCATGTAGTTATCACATATATAACTTAAAATAAGTGAGAATAGGGATCCCCTACATCAAGGAAATATTTCTGATCTTTTTGAACACCATAGGTAGAAGAAGATAAAAAATTCCAATGATAACCATGTAAGGAAACATTATATCATCCTAAACCAAATCATATGGTAATCAACAACACAACCCAAATAAATCCTAAACCAATGAAACATCACTACAGTATACACTTGAAATAATAACAGAATTAACATTGTGGGGGATGTAGAAATACTCACAATGGATCACTAGAACATGATCATCAAACCCCAAAAATTGAATAAAGGGGAGACATTCTTGAATACCTTCCAAAATGCCTAAGGTTATTTAGTCAAATGAGAGAAATATAGGTTGATTGAGGAGAAAACTAAATGAACATGTTTTACAAAAAACATGTAATTCACCCCTTTCACATCATGATTTTCATATTTACAAGTTTAATTCCATGGTCCCCATGTATTATAGTTCATGAATCCATTATAAGGCATGAAACCTTTATATCTTTGGTTTCTTCTAAAAATTATTTATAATCATCTCAAATTAAATACATTATTTTAATTACCCTTTATGGAATGAATCCATTTCGTAAACCCCCATTATCATATTCAATCCATGAATACAATAGCTACACAAGATGTGAATTTCCAACTCATGGTGTAAATCAAGATCCTTTCATGAACCACCTACTGTAGTACTCCTGTATCCCAATCCTCTATAGAACCTCCTTAGACCCCCACCAATCTTCTCTAACTACTCAATTTTGAAAATTAATAAGATCGGAAGGCACAATCCATTAAATATTAGGGGCCTAATATGGTTTCTATAACAATTTAAATTTTTAAAGAATGAAAGGAAAACACTAGTGAAATCTAGGGCTAAAAGTGATACAATTAAAATAGAATATTCACACAAAAAATATGGTTAGGCATGTTCCAAAAGAGTGTTTAGACATATTAATAGACAACAGAGAATTGACCATTACAATACAGAAAGATAAGAAAAATATTTTCTCTTTTTAATTGAAAACCCAATTAAAACAATGAATGAAGAAAACGAAAGAGAGAAATTTGTTCTTCCAAAAGAAGGGTGGATTTTTAAAATCAAGGGTTTAATTGGCATGAAGATTCCTCAGTATTTTAAATCCATAAGGAATTTAATTTCTTGGATAAAACCAAGTATCCGCCTTTTTACACTCATTAATGAGATAATAGAAACTAGTCTTATTCTCATAGTTTTCTATTTCTACTACTTTTTATAATGAATTAATTGTGAAACATGAAAAATGATAACTATATGGATGTTGTGATAATTATATTGTAGGATTCTCATACAACATTGAATACTTTAATTTTCATTATATTTTATCCTTGAAAAATTACATTTGAAACAACTCAATTAGTATCATTATTCCAATGGTATTATAGATGATTGGATCTAGTACTAAGGAAAACTATACACAACGAATTCTACTAAATAGAAAGACTTTAGGGGGATATATAAGAAGGGTGAAGCAGATAGAATACTATCTTTGTATTTGAATCTTATATTCTAGATATATATTAGAAAAATAATGTTGTAAGTATGATGATCACCATTCACATTATGGTTTGGATTATATAAAATCATTTTCTAAATGGGAAATATTTTTAAACCAAAAAAATAATAAAATTTTCACTTGAATGTTTTGACGTGTAAGATGTTGTTATGTGTAGGTTCATATATTCTCTTGAAAATTTTTTATATAGCCTCTATGTGAAGTTAGTGTTGGTATCATATTGTGGGAACTATATAAAAATCATTGTTGACTACATTGACCACTCTTATTTTCAATACCAAGAATGAATCACATTGATTTATAGTTGATTAATTGATGGATATTTTCATTGAAAAAAGTGGTTTCATCCTTTTCACATGTGTAATTAACTTATTATCTCCTTAAGTAGGAGAAAAAAATAATAGGGTAATAATGGTGTAAAATTTGTAAATTTATGATAATGTTGATAAGAATGTTTCTACTACATTCACCTTTGTATTAATTTTAAATAAGTGGGAGATTAATATAATTAGAATTAGAAATGAATTAGTGGGTTCAGTATTGAAAAAATCTAAAGGGGGATATGAAAGATCACTAATGGATTAATGGAGTTGTTTTTTATTTATTGTCAATATAGATTCATGGAGTAAAGAGAATGTATATTCATCTTGAGTTATAAAATAATGTCTCAATGGAGGAAATTAAGAATCATTCATTTCATGTATTATGAATATCCCTTATGATTTTATTAAAGGAGTATAATTGAGTGGCTTCTTGGGGAGAAACCCAAAAAATTGGATAACTAGTGGTCTGATCATCATTTTATTGATAAAATCTACTATTTCTAGATGTAATATCTATAAAAGAGTGATGGATTTAAAAGAGATATTAATTAAACATATTCTAAATATGTGATTAGAGAAGCGATAAAATGAGGCATAATATTATAATGAATTCTATTAAATGTTTTGTGAAATGTTTTATGCAGTATTCAGAATCTATGATTCTAAATTAATTGGTGAATATATCTTGGAATTTGTTTTCAAGGATCTAAAGTGAAGAAATAAATTATTAGGTAGTGATATTTATAATGATACATTAAAATGAGAAATTAAACATTTCAAGTGTTTAGGGAACATTTTAATGAACTGTAGAAATGTTATTATATTGTCCAAATCCATTAAAAGTAATTCTTGTTAATTTTGAGAATATTTTAGAATAATTAATATTATTTAAAGTAATTATAATATGATTTGAAAATATAATGGATTATATTATTAAATAATAAGAATATAAAATGAATGACTCAATAAGAGACATTCTCAACACATAATAGTATTTTCATCTCTAGAATTGAAAAATTAATAAGGGGATATTAATATTTTATATGTCATGATAGTTTCATAAATTTCAATGAAATTATATAAGAGAATTGGCTATTTTTTATGTGTAATCAGGATTTTATAAGGGTTAATTATCTTCTTTAGGAGTCATAAATGTTTCTTCAAGAGTCATTGAGGAATCTATTATAGGAATTTAAGAATACATTAAAAGTCATTTTCTAGTGTTGGTTCCCAAGAATTAACTTCAATATACCTTTTCATTACAAATATTCATGGTTTTATAATATTAATAATTTTCTTATCACATCCTGATTATTCTTTTTTTACATTTTATTTGATAATTTCTAAAGAGTACATGTCTTTTTCATAAGAATCACTGATGGCCTCCACATCCATAATGGTTGAGAGTGAATTATTATTGTGTACATGATTTCTAAATGTCATTCTCCACTATGGATTCTTACCAGTGATGCCCTAGAATGCACGTGGGTCAATTTGATTGGATTTTGGGCTCATCACACCCATTAATGGGGAAATATCGCATACTTTGATACTCTATTATAAATTTATGATATGTACTTAAATCGATTCCAAATCCCACTATAGGACTGATTACTGCTATTCCAATGATCTAAAAGAAATAATGTATTTTATGGGAACAAAAATATGACTTATAGGTTCTCTAGTTTTCTTATATTATCAGTTATGATTTGACAAAGCTAGGTATTCTGGAGTTTATCACCATCTACGGTAGTGATTGGTGTTGTGGATTTGGGATTGGTCCTCAAATATATGTCCTTCATATCCCAAGACAATATGAATCAGAATCTCTATAGTTTATTGTCACATAATTCTATATGTTGTATCTTTTAAGGATTTGTAAAATGGACCAACCCATGATGTTTAATTCCATGTTGTATGGATGATTGGATTAAAGGTTTCTTAAATGGTTGTTGTGGTACTCATGCATGAGCATCCATTTCTAGGTCTTCAGGTTTATTGGTAACTATATATGAGAAGGTATGTTTGGGGATCAAACATAGTATGTGTCTTATTTTTTAATCATCATGTCACGAAATAAGGGAATCTCTTGCTTCTTAGATGAGATATTGGGGGGGGGGGTCTTCCCTAGCAAATTACGATAGGCATTATTGGATCATCACTAGAGGCATCCGTGGATAACCATAATAGTAATAATTAGATAATCATCCGAGATATCTCTATATCATCACTATATAAATATTATACACCTCATTATCATAAATATGATGAGATCATATTCTCATCACACAGGGAAATATTGACTCTTCACTTATGTAATGTTGATATTGATCACTTTAGGATTACCACTCAAGGAATGTATGGTTAACTCCATAAATAGGTATATAGTTCTGGTTAGGGAATAAAATATGTAGGATTCCCATAAAATATACCTTTTCTATAAAATTTGTAACAATAGGTGGCTAAAAGGAGCTTATGAATTAGCCACACTATATATATTCAAATGTTTTAACATGTGTAAAAATAAGAGATGAATAGAAACTATGCATTACTGTTACCCCTAAGATTCTATTTTTTTCATGAAATGTGAAATAATGTGAGACCATGTGGGGATAACACATTTTTTATTCCCTCATGATGTTCCTGTTTTGTGAAAGGTGTGATAGGGGGAGATTAACAAGGACTTATGATTTATTGTTTCCTTAGTGGGTCACTTTTTTCTATTAATAACTAGAAAATAGGATATGTTTTTTGGTAGTAGGCCTTGGATATATATAGATGTCTTGGATTTGAACCAAAAAGAAGAATATTATATATTCAAATTTCTATGTATCAAATCCTATATAGTATGTGTGATTTATTTTAAGGTTAAATGGAAGGAATAATACAAGTCGTTTAGCATCAAGATGTATGGATGTGAATTGGGTTGTTTATGGTTAGGTATCTCAGAATAAATGGTGTTCCCCTTGATACATCATAATTATGCCAACAAAATGATCAATTAAACCTATAATCCAACTTGATTCATGATCGTCATGATAAACAAGAGATAGAAGACCAGCCGTACTGCATTGGAATGAAAAATAGGGGAAGGATTAGGGATTATGAATCATCTGACCAAGTGAGATTCTTATCCCATAAAAGAGGAGATAATATTAGTGATATAGGGGATTACAAATGAGAAACCCTAAGATTATTGACTAGTTATGTGAATTAGGTGAAGGAAAGAACTATCATGGATTACACCTAGTTGGAGGCCAATACACAGTTTTTTGGTTCCCATTGACATGGAGTGATTGATTAGATGGGGTGAGTAGTCCTTTTAGAAAATAAATTATCCTATATAATTATCTGAGTAACATAAATTTTAATTGTGAAGTTGAAAATAAAATAAATAAAACACATTTTTTATAGAATTTCATATTTTATTGATCATACTCTACTTTTTAATATTATATACTCAGTGTGTGGACTTTTATTTTCTAATATCTAAATTTTGATAAAGAGTGGTAGCCCAAATACATATAGACAAAACATTTTATAAACTTTTAATAAATCCCCAACTGACTTTTATAGGATTTACAACCTAGTAGATTTTTATATTTGAGACATAACCCAACCATCCATTAGGATAAGATGAATAACCAAGTTAAGTAAATTTTAGATTGAAAAAACAGAAAATTACTTGAGAATTAGAAACAAAATATACACAAAATATAAAATTATAAACTAGATGAAATTTAAGATCATTAATGGAGTAGATTATCAGTAACATTGATGAAACTCTAGATCTTTGATCATGTGGATAATCAAAATGATGAATTTCTTCATGATAACAATAATGGAACACAAGTCGTAATACAAATATAGCACTTTTCAATTCTTATATGAATGTTTTTTTCTCTTTCATTGAATGTATGAGTTAGAGTCCTCATCAATCTCTTATATCTAAATAAATTATTTCAAGTTTATTTTTATCACATTTTATATATAATTAAAATGCATAACCCCATGTCATTAATTCCAATATATTCTTGATTATGATAGATAATCTAATTGATCAATCAAATAATACCACAATATAAAATAAAAAATTCTTGAAAAAATATTGTGACGTGTAATTTGAATTACTACTTTCACAATAAGATCATTCTCATGCTATTTTATCCTATTTATATCCTTTAAATATATTTCTTTTGGATTAGACTGATATCTTTCACACTTGTGGAAAGAAGACATAATATTAAGGCTTTATAATGTCAAATAAATTAGGTCACAAATCATTAATCTATCAATTTTATCATTCATAGATTTACATGATTCACCCACATCTAGTTTATAATTATTACTCATTGGGGTTATCAAATATTTATATGAATCATTATTTAAAATTTTAACCAAATATGTATCACATTTTCTTTTATTTTTAAAAATTCCATTTTTTTGTAAAATTTTAAGACTAAGGAAATTTTTTAATTCAACCATTTGGCTAATATCAAATTCATTTATTATTAAATTATAATTTTTTTTACTAATTATGTCATTTGTAGATCCAAATACAACATCATCAACATATATTTCTACAATTAAAATATCAGTTTAAAATTTCTTTTGTAAATAATGTCGGACCAACCATTCCTTTGTTAAAATATTTTATCAATACAGATATAGATATATTTTCATACCAATACCATAGAGACAATTTTATATAATTAATTTTTTATACAATTTTAAAAAATTATTTTATAATTCATCATATTTGAAACTAGATGATTTATTAACATACTCCTCTTCAAAAATTCCACATTTTTAAAATTCACATTATTAGATTTGTTTTAAATAATTTGAAATTTTGATAAACTATAAAATATAATATCATATGAATTTATTATATCCTGGAAACTTGTAAAAATTAATATTTAAAATTGATACCTTATTATTGTAAATAATCTTGGCTAACTAGTTTATCCTTATTTAAATCTAAATTAATAGCCACATCCATTTTATTTTGAAAAATATATTTGGTTCTAATAGATTGTTTCCTTTAGAAAACAAAAGAATATTTTATCCTTTATTTCAATCCAAATGATTAGGTTCTTCATTCATAAAGTTAATATAATTTTAATCTTTCAGTACTTCTCTAATATTAACATGTAAAAATTCGTAATAAAGGCAGAATTAGCATGAAAATTGAAAACTAATTTTCTACATCTTATATTAGATTGAACTTTTTCAATTACATTTTATAATGAATTATCTTAACGTGTTTCAATTCATAGGATCATAATGGGAATATTTGTGATCCTTTCCAACTAATTGACAATCATTTTTAGTTTTATCTTTTTCAAAGTTGAATTATTAACATTCTTCAATAGGATTATCAGATTCTATAATCTGATTTCCATTGTATCCAATGAAATTTACATGTAAGGATTCTTTCATTAATATGGTTTTGTTGTTATATACTCTATAGGGTTTTTTATTTCAATATCCTTGAAAAATTCCTTCTTCAATTTTAGTATTTAAATTTTCTTAATTATCATTTGTATTTAAAATATAAATTCTACAACCTACTTTGTTAATGTAACCAATTGTAGGTTTATTTTATTTAAACAATTCATAAGAAGTTTTATTTATCATAGGTCTCATGTAAACTCTATTTATTATATATTAATCAGTGTTAACTAATTAATCACCAAAATATTTTTGTGTTTTGAATTCATTTATCACATTCTTTTCTATTTCATGAATAGCTATACATTTCATGTATATAACACCATTTTTTGTGGTGCTCTAGGGGTATAAAAATTATAAAAATAACCATTATCTTCAAAAAATTCTCAAAGTCTATGTGAATAAATATTCCTCCATTATTACTAATAATTGATATTATTAAATAAATTTTTTGGTTTTGAATCATTTTATAGAAGGTATCAACATTTCTAGTGTTTCACATTTATGGAAAAAGAAAAGAGTCCATGTGAATCTACTAAAATCATCTATAATTTGAAACACATATCTCTCACTACCTAATACATTAATACTCATGGGTTATAATAAATCATTATGAATCGGCTCTAAACATATACCAGTTATGCCATTAATAACAAATCTAAAACACACTTTGTGCTTCGTACCCATTAGAAAGTAATCACTGATAAAATACATAGTTTCTTTAAATTTTTGAAGTACAAAACCTTTTACATGTTGTTCCAATATTTATATTTATAGAAGATGAACATGTATCTATATTGTATGCTGAGGAATATGGTCATTCATACAATATTTAAACACTTAAATTGTGATGAGTTAGATATGAAAAATATATTAAGTAGATATTATAATTTCTATTAGGATAAAATAAACTAGTATTATACTTATAAAAATATACTTATTATCTACTAATTTAAAAATCATTCCATCATCCAGAAGTTGTGAGAAACAAATAAAATTTTGTTTTAATACATCTAAAAATAGAAATTTTGAAATTATAATAGATTTTATCATTCATACTTCTCCAAAAACTTTTACATTTCCTTTAGAGTTTTCCTCAAAAGTGACAGTGTATCCATCACAAGAATTAAAAGATAAACTTTTATATGTTTCACTAGTCATGTTCCTAGAGTACCCACAATCCATAGAGAATGTATCATTAGAAAAGTGTAGGCATGTATCCTATGAAACATGTTAAGTAAATAATTATTTTAGTACACAAGATATTTCAGGTCCAACTATAACAATTATTAAACTCTTAGAAACCCTTAAAATTTAAGACAACTATTGGGGGTGGTAATATAAAAGATATATTCACAAAATTAAATTTTTTGGTGTTTCCTAATTACTGAGTAAATCATAAAGAACATTATTTTTATTAATTACCTTTTAGATTTCATCTAAATTACATAATAGGTAGAACATTACATTTACTTAATTTAATAATACTGGTATTATATATTTTAGGAATCAGACTATTAAAAAAAAATCTAGTATTATCTTTATTTCTTTTGTTCATAGACCTCATCTTATCAGGTCTTTATTTTCCCTAAAAAACAAATAATGTTTCTTTTAAATTATTAATTTATATTTTAATATTTTCATTCTCTTTTTTATTAACACCCAAGTCATCAATAATCTTCATAGTTGGGATTGATCTTGTATTTATAAATTTTTAATTCTAATTTTTAATATTCTTTCATTTCATTTCCATTTTATCTAAATCATCATAAACTAATTTAAATATTTTTTCATGATATTTATTGGTTTTTAACAAGAAATATTTTACACTTTATTTATCTTATTTGATGTTACTTAGTTAAAAATCTAGAACCCTTTTAACTTCTGTATTTCTTAATGAAAAAAATTTCATTTTCTTAATATCTTTTCAAATAATCTTATTTTATGTTTGTTATTATCTATATAGTGCATCAGTTCTCAAAATATCACTTTGAAAATTTTCATTTTTATTTGTTAATTATTTAAATTTATTTTCAATATCAATCAGATATCTTAATGTTCAGTCCGAATAAATTTTTACCACATTTATTGTTTTTTTTCAATAATAATAGATTGCATAATTCTTTTTCACTCTCAGAATCATTTCTACCCAATTTTGACACCTCTGTGAAACTCCATCCAACATGATATTCACGTTTTAACTCCATGAATTTCTTATTTTTCCCTTCTTGTTTCAATTTTGGACAATATTTTTTAATATGTCACCTTTTTTCCCTAATATCATTTTTATTCATAAAACTATACTTACTACTATTTCCTTTATTAATTCCCATTCTATCATTATTTTGTTGATCTCTTCCGGGAAGATTTTAAAATACTCTCTTTATTTTAATTTATGTGTAGATTCATTATTAAAATCTAAAATTTCATATTTCTCTATTTACTGTAACTTAGAATCATTTTAATTATTATGAAAATAATTATTATATTTGAATTCTATAACTATTTTTTGTCATGATATTCACCATCATTAATCCTTATTTCAAACTGATATTGAACAAGTGATCATATTAATTCATCCATTTAATACTCAGGAAATCCTTGCATGATTCAAGTTAAACCTTCGTTCAGTTCCATATTTTAGTTAGGGATTTATATATTATTTCAATAAGAACTTAATTCTTCATGGTCTCCCTGAGAAAATCCATGTTGTTTTTAATTTTGGAGAATATATTTTACATCCCATTGATGTTATCTTAATAATTCATTCTAGATTCTTAAAACTCATCTATCTTAATTCTCAACTAGGTTATATATAAATTATGAGTTTTTAATGAGTTACTTTTAAAGTTCTCAAGATGTAATATGAAATTTTACTTGAATAAATATGGATTTCTATATTTCTAATTTAATAAAAATATATACAACTCATAACATTATAGTTTATAACACATTTTTTAGAATCATATCCAATTAGAGTTTCTAAATATACATTAGGTAGTTGATAAGGTTTTGAAAAAATATCCGAAAATTCAAGGCCATTTTTTGAAATACCTATATTTGAGACATCCAATAAAAATAATCACTAATATTCAAGTGAGGTGGTCTGATAGGATTAAACATAAAAAATTCCCTACTTCCCATAATAAAATTGTGGAAAATTCATTAGAATATTATGTATAGGATAAGTGTTTGTTAAAAAGATAATGAAACAGTAATAACCAATTACATAAAATAAACTACCCTTAGATACAAATGTTATTGTCCCAGTGATATGGAAATATTGGCTAGAAGGGGGAAAATATACCTTTCAAAATTGAATCAATATAATATAATTATTGGAGTAATAAAAATATTAATTGTGAAATGGGAAATTAAAAAAAGAAAAAATAATGTTTTTATAGTAGTATAGATTACCATGATCCCACTCTACTCTTCAATATTCCCAATGTGGTGAGAAGATTGGTATTCCCTAATTCCCCAATTTTGATTCGAAGTGACTACCTAATTAAAAATAGACATACCCTTTTATAACTTGGTAGTATAACCCTGGAATAATTTTATTAGAGTAACAACCCACATAAATTTCTTTCAGGGAGTCAAAACCCCACCTTATATTTGTAAGGGATGGATTCACTAGTTAAATTTCTTTTGTATAGGAAAATATTAAACTAAATCTTGAAGAATAAATAGAAGATATAAAAAATAAAACTTACAAATAATAGATAAAATAAAATATTAGTAGTAGAGAATAATATGATGAACATCGATGCAACCCAGTATCATCAAAATTTTTGATAGGTAGTTATCAAAATAATTAAGTCACTCATGATCAAAATAATGGAAAAAATAATAGACGAAATCGAATACAACAAATTGATTAAAAGAGTGTTGTATTTGTTTATTAGTGTATGTGCTGTACTAATAATCATTTCCTAGTATCTTAATAGAATATTTCATCTTTTTTTATCACATTTTATCACATTCAACAGATAGTCCCATATCATAAATTTTAGGATATTCTTAATTACAATGGAGTATCTAACTAATAAATCACATAATTCAACATTAGAAAATAATAAATTCTTATAATAATATTGGTACCTATAATTTGAATAATAAATATCATAATCATAGAGTCCTCACACTCTTTTATTCTTTCATGAGAAATATTGGAAACATGTATACTATGATTGTTAAGATAAATGTGAGTTTTATAGATTTTTAAAATAATTAAAATAATCTCTCCTTAATTTTTTTAATTTGATAATTCAAAAGATATAAAAATAGTGTTTAAAATAAGAAATGTGAAAAATTTTATTTCCTTATATATTTTTTTGATATAAAATTAACCCAAACCCAGTATCCCAGAGCCGGTGGAAACTTTTTTACATTGGTTCTAGATAAGAGTGATCAGATACCAATGTACCAAATATTTTAGTAGTATTGGTAAACTAGATGCATACAAGATTCTCAAATTACATTTTAATAAAAAAATTATAACATAACTTTTTTTCAAAAATATAATTATTCCATCTATCATATCCTTGCATATAAACCATAATACACTTTTTGGATTCCTTTCAAATTCAAAAATAATGGTGATATGGAATTATTAGTAAGTGTTACATATAGTGGAGGATATAAAGTGTAAATAAATAATTATCAATAAGGAATAATCAATATGGCAAGGTAAATAATGGAACACACATGACATTTAATCAATAAATTGACTATCATAATTATATCAGAAATAACTAATATAGAATGTTAAATCATTGAACACACATTCCATTTAATTAATAACTTGAGACAAAAAATCATCCATGGATAATAAAAATAAAATAATCACATTGATAATAATAACTGAGCTCTTAATGAAATAAATTCTTAATATTGGTCATCATGATATCAAGAATCATGATAACATTACTGTCAAGACCTTGTACAAAGATAGTTTTACTGATTGGTGTAATACACTAGAAACCCATTTAAATAAGTTGTTGGTCGGAGTGGAAACTCAAGAGGGGGGTGAATTGAGTTCCTAATTAAAATTTCTATTAAAAACTATATGATTAAGATCCCCTCATTTTGAGACATCCCAGTTAATTAAGGCAGTAGAGATATATATTTTTATATGGTCAAAATTATTCTCAAAGGGTGATTAGTCCCCAATTTAATTAGTTTAAAAAACATCTTCAACTTTTGAAATTGGTCTACTGAAATAAAAACATACACACACTAACCAGAACTAACTATTAGAGTTAATGTAAAACAGTTTACTATTTTTAAAATTATAAGCAGGGGAAAATAAAAAAATAGAGTATTACTAAATATAGTACAAAGTAGAGTTAATCAATAGGTTCGGTCTCAAGTCGAGACTTAATCCTATACACTTGGTGATCACCTGCCACCAAGCAGTTTATATAAATAATGAACTTGATACACAACCTGTATTGGGATTTACAATAGTTTTCCCAAAATGTCATGGGATCACACCCTCTAACACATTTCTTCTTGGGATAAACACACAAAAAGGCCACACATGGCCTCTTCCATTGTTCTTTGTGGGAAACAAAGGAATAAAAGATGATTGGTGTGATTATTTTCATTATCCTCCAGCTTAAGCATAGAAGATATTGTGTGTAACAAAAAAACACACACTTCTCATAAATGTAAAATAAAATAAAAAATTGATCTAATATTATAATATTGAGTTTAGAAAGCTATTTGTGTTTTCAATTAAGATCATGACTCTTTAGAGTAAAGAAATTATAGTTCCAATATTTCTCTATATGTTGTCCTCAAAACAGAGTGTCACAACTCCAGGTTTTTTCTTCCAAGTAATGAGGTGTTCTGATTCTTGGTTTGACATAGAATTTATGTAATACAGAAGGCGGAGATGAATTTTTCCCATTTGATAATCTTGATGCTCTTGGGTTTACAATGTAAGTTCTAGATGGTACTTTCTTGTTCTCTTTGATCTATCAAGTATGCTCTTTCTCGTGAATTCCTCTCTCATTCTTTTCTTCCTCCTATTTCTATTTTATATTTGAGGTCTGACAATAGGAACAAGTAAACCACATGTGGTCCTACTTGAACCTCATTCTATCCCCAGATACGGTCTCTTGATATGTCTACTATCAACATTAATTAATATTAGAAGCATTAAATTTACCATATATAATCATTAGAATAATATTAAGAATTTGACAAATTATGGTGTAGAAGAGTGGGCATTGGTAGACTAGTATCAGCAGCCTTATCAACTGTAGTATTCAATAATAGATTGCATTGGTGTCCTTCATTAGTAGCCTTCAGAGGTAACCTTCAACAGTGACCTTCTATCAGTGACCTTCTATCAGTGACCTTCATCAGTAACCTTCATCGGTGACTTATATCGGTGACCTTCAATTGGTGACCTACAATCAGTTACCTTCATAGGTGACCTTTTGTTAGTGACCTTCATCAATAACCTTCTATCGGTGACCTTCTATTTAGATAAATTTTTCAATGGAATCTTAAACAAGACAACAATGAGATTAAATATTCAAGGTTATCACTTGATAAAAACTAAGAATATGAATGAAACATGAGTATCATAACAAAGAATCCAGATTTGGGATTATCAAAATAGGTGAGTATAATAATCAAGCCTTTTTGATAATCATAAGTTATGTCAGTGAAATTTTAGATTTAAGTATTATTGAATCTAGGTTAAGCACATTTTCAAATTTCATCAGAGGTGTGTAAAAGTAAAATTGAACCATGTTTATGGTGGAAAATATAGATAGTTTGTATATGAAAGGACTCTAGTCAACTTAAAACATCTACCCCTTTGTGATTAATAAAAAGAATTTATGAAGAAAAGAGAGAAAAAAGGATTTTATTATTAAGGAAGCTAGAGTAAAATATACAAAAATAGTAAAATGATCCCTATAAACTAAGACATCCCACATATAGTCCACATCGGAAATGTCCAAGGGAGCTTTGTCATTGGAAACCGAGGAGGCATGTCCAGAAGATGGAGGGATAGGTCGAGGTATGGTAGTAAACAGTGTAGGAGGAGCTGCTACAGAAGCATCAGTAGACCGATAGTGAGTTGGTCTCTAAGGAATCATAGATGTTAGGCTTTTAATGGCCTGTGTAAGAGTCGTTAATGGGGAAGCACTGGTAGAGCATGAGGCAGCTGAGGAAGATGGTAATGCTGGGTGAATAATAATAGGAGTGTAGTCCACATGGGGGAAGGGTAAATGGAGATTTATGAAATCCATAATAATGTGTCCTCCTCTTTCCATAATTGAGATAAAATCATCCTTATTCGCCGTGAATTTTTCCAGGGCAGGAGTCAGTTCTCTATGCCTACTAACTTGATTCTTATATGCCTGAGTGACAGGTGGGATCCTCATGTTTTCCAACAATAGCTGGAAGTGACCATCCATATGATGCTTAGTTTTCACCCTTTTTAATAGAAATCAACTTTCTCTTTGATGGCCTTCTTATCTTGAGCATCTTCCTATAGATAATCTGCCATAAGTTTATGAATTTCTCTAGTAGTGGAAATGAACTGAGTCATAGACTGAGGGTCCGAGGTACATACTCCTGAGAACCTCTCCACTTATTATCTAACAACGGACTTGAAAACATCTATATCAATAGGAGGAGAGGAAAAAGTGGAAGCAGATGCACACAAAGGTGGAATTGTGAAATACACTATCTCCTTAAAAGACTTGGTCAAACCACTTATCAACATATTCTCATCATCATCCCATCCAATCACATGTTCCTCTATACACTTTGTAATGTCCTAAAACACAATGAGCATCAGCTGAACTACACTATTAACATACTTAAGGTCTTTGTCCACTTCAAACTTTGAAGCCATATAGGACTCTAAAATGAAATTTGATTGCTTCACAGATTCAGTAGGCTCTGCCAAGGTTCTGACCTAATTCTGACAATCCTTCACTTCATGTATCAAATTTGAGTGAGAGGTAGAAAATACACTTTCTAAGGAAGATGCCACTATTTCTTGATTGAGATCCAATTTTCTATCCATCTCAATATATCTCTCATCAAATTGTATCTAAAAATATGATTTTAATGATTCTAAATCATACTTCTTCACATAGTCTCAAGGTAAAAGCACTACTTGATATACAATAGTAGTTTCTAAAATAGAAGAAATTAGAGGGCTTCTGTTAGGCATGCCATCATCAGAGTCTCCATAGTCTATGCCCAATACATTGAATCCATGTTTTTATGACCAATCTTCGATTCCATGAGAAAAAAACAACTAATCCTATGGCAACAGGATCCTCCCACTCACTTGGAGCATTCTCCTGATCAATTTCATTCTTCTATACTATAACTCCTTGGTCAACTACATCAACAAGAGAGTCCACTGCCACTTCTTCTACAGAATCATCAACTACTACGATTGAAATTCCATATTCAACCGATTCAACAACCTCTTCATCAACACTTTAGAACATTTTTGTATATCCTATCATAGGACTAAAACATAGACATTACTCTTCCTTTCACCAGACGTTGTCTCAAAATTATCATGACTAGATTCAGTTTCATCCTCCTCCTTTGAGGTCTCTACAATGTCTCTTAAGACATTTTCTTCTCCTTATTATTCACTAGTTTCCTCATCGTCACTATCCATTAGGACAACATCGCTTCTAGGAAATATTTTTGGTGGGCTAGGCTCACCAAAGGATATAGAATTAACAAGGTGATTTGAGAGAAGCTCAGGATCACTCCTATCATCTATATGAGAATCCTCTATTTCTTGCACAAAATAAACCTCTTCTTCTTCACTTGAATACACTAGATCCACTTTATTAGGCTTTAGATCTGGATCTCTTTTATTCTTAGGCCCAGTAGGGTTTGTGACAGGGTCTAATTATTCATACAGTTTTCCCTCATCATTCACCCATCTTCTTTTCCAGGGGTTCAAGCTTATCTTCATAAATTTTTAAATCATCTTGGTAATGTAGAAGTTGTCCCTTAAAAAAATTGTTTCCTCCTTATTTCTAGTAAATCCTTTTACTTTCAACATCAATGATATCAATCTGGCATGAAACAATGTGTTGGACTTGGAACTAGGTTTTTTCATATCCTCTAATTGAAACACCAATAAACTTTACAGATTTATCTTCTGTCCATTCTTCAGCAGAAACAAAAGAAACATGTCATGACATTTCAAGGAAGAAATATCCCCTCCCCTGTGACTCAAAATATTTTGAAAAAACTTAAAAAGAAACCCGCCTTCTCCTTCAATTTCATCAACAATAACTTTTCTAGGGATCCCATTCCCTATAAGTTTATCCAAAGATTCTTCATAACAGAAGAACTCACTAGTGGGAGGTATCACTCCAAAGTAGTAAAAAAAATCCTTTCATGGGGAACTCTTAAACATTCATCCCATTCAAAGGAGGAGAATCTCGCATTTACTCCATTTGAATTTGAAGCCATTCAGTTCTCATTCTCAGATATCTCAAACTTTAGAGACTCATAAAATTTATTCACTAGCTTTGAGTAATAAGGTGTAGTGTTAATTTAAAATTCATGTGCCTTAAACACCAAAGAAATACATGAAAGCATCCATTCAAAACTCAATTCCTTCTCGACCCAACTTACCTCTTCAAAAAATGTGGATTGATCAGCTTTTCCATGACCTTGCTTCCAATACTAGTCCCAGCTCAAGGTCTCTTAGGGTTCGACACATCTCCTTCATCTCAAAAAATTAGTCTCTTCAATCTTTCCATGTGATCTAAAGCAGTTCAAGGGTTTCAGCAGTAGATTAGGTTCCAAGGTTATGAAGATAGAGGTTCAGGAGAGGATTGAAGTGGATTGAAATGTGGTTTGTACTTTATATCTATCATTTAGGGATCAAAAAACAGATCAAGTAAAAGAAATAAATAATTCTAAAAATGTTTCGGCATCCTGTAGAAAAATGAAAATTCCCAAAAAGATAAAATATCGGTAAGGTGCCAATGATGAGGAATTATCAGTGATGTCTAATGGTGAGGTCTCACCAGTGAGGTCATAACGGTGATGTCCAATGGTGAGGTCCAACGGTGAGGTCTTAAGGGTGAGTTCTAACGGTGAGGCCCTAATGGTAAGATCTAAAGGTGAGGTCCAATGGTGAGGTCCAACAGTGAGGTCTTAACCTAACAGTTTATCATACGTAACTCATGTTTGCTGTAATTTATCCTCTCATGACTCAATGTTTTTGTGAATATATCAACCAATTGATGTTTAGTGCCAATGAATTCAAGAGTTATATCACCTCTTTGATAATGATATCTCAAGAAGGGATGTCTCAAATTAATGTTCTTTGTCTTATAATGAGATACTGGATTTTTAGTGAAGTTAATATAACTTGTATTATCTTAGTATATTGAAACATGTTTGAATTTTTATCCATACTATAGTAAAGTGTGTTTCATCCACATAATTTGAGCACAAAAACTACAAGCAGATATATATTCATCTTCTGTAGTAGATAATGCAACAAAACACTATTTATTACTACACCATGATACTAGTGACCTGACCAAAATGTGACATGTTTCATAGGTTCTATTTATATCTAACTTGCAACCATAAAAGTAATCATCCTAAAAACTTATTAAATTAAATGATTTTCCTCTTGGATAAAATAGTCCTATGTTTGTAGTATTCTTGAGATATTTAAAATCCTTTTAACTACAGTTAAATGAGACTCTTTGGTATTGGACTGAAAGTGAGCAAACATGCATACACTAAACATAATATAATGTCTTCTGCAATTAAGGTAGAGCAGACTCCCTATCATGCCTCTATAATTATTTTGATCCCATGATTTACTAGTTTCACCAGCATACAACTTACAAGTGGTACTCATATGTGTATCACTACCTTTATTTCAATCCAAACCAAAATGTTTCAAAATATCCTTAGTATATTTACATTGATTAAAAAAAATACAATTTTTATTTTTAAAAATTTGAAATCCAATGAAAAACATTTGTCCCCCCATTAAAATAATTTCAAATTCATCTTGAATCATTTTAGAGAAATCAGTACATAGATAAATTTTAGAGGATATAAAAATAATGTCATATACATAAATTTATACTACTAAAACATATTTGGAAATCCTTTTTGTAAAAATATTTGGATAATATATTCCTTTAGTAAAACCTTTTTAAATAAGAAAAGATCTAAGTTTGTCATACCAAGCCATTGGAGCTAGTTTTAGTCCATATAGAGCTTTAGAATGTTTAAAGACATGATTTTAAAAATGGATATTTGTAAAAATATGGGGTTGTTCAAAAAATACATCCTCAACTATATATCCATTTAGAAATTAACTTTTGACATCCATTTGATAAAGTTTGAAATTCAGATGAGTTGTATATGCAAGTAGTATTCTAATGGATTCTAGTATAGCTACAAGTGAAAAGGTTTCCTCATAGTCTATTCCTTCTTCTTGACTGTATCATTGTGAAACTATACATGCCTTGTTTATAACTATGTTACAATATTCATCAACTTTATTTCAAAACACCCATTTAGTGCCTATGGCCAATGTGTCTTTAGGTCTTTCTACTAATTCCCAAAAAAATTATTTAAAACTAATATAATTCTTATTTCATATATTTTGCCCAAAATTCATCACCTATAGAATCATTAATATTTTTGGGTTCAAGTTGTGAAATAAAGGATTGATGTTCAACCTGGTTTCTCAAAGAAGCTCTAGTTTTTGTTCCTCTCTTTATATCACCTACCACAACATCTATTGTAAGATTCTTGGGAAATCTAATACCTATAGAAATAGTTAAACTAGACTCCTCATGGATTTCTATAGGTTAAGATTCACCATTATTAGATTCTAGAAAATTTCCAGAACAAGTTGTTTTCACTAAGGGGTTATTGTATTTATCATTAAGGTCTTGAATTAACAAACATTCCTCAAGTTGTTCCATGGAGGTTTTGGGTTCATGTGGATCAGTCTAATAAAATTTGAGATGTAGTGATTCTTACACAAATTGGGTTATCTTATTGAATACTCTATAATCTTTACTAGAGATTGAGTAACCAAGGAAAATTCCTTCACCACTCATAGAAGAAAACTTGTCAAGATTATCCTTAGTGTTGAGGATAAAGACATTGAAACCAAAAACTCTAAAGTAATTAACCTTAGGATTCATATTATTCTAGAGATCATAATGTGTTTTCTTATGAATAGGTCTAATGAAGACTCTATTGGTGATGTAACCAGCTGCATTAATAGCTTCATCCCAAAAATAGATTGGCAGGTTATACTCATTTAGCATAGTCTGGGAAATATCTTGAAGGTTCATTTTTCTTCTTTCTACAACTCCATTTTGTTTAGGTGTTCTAGGAGTAGAGAAACTGTGATTATAGAAATTTTTTAGGAAAAAAAATCAAACTCCTGATTTTCAAACTCACGATCATGATCACTTCGCAAGGTATTAATTCTAAGTACACTATGATTTTACACATACATGGAATATTTAATGAAGTAAGAACATGGTTCACTTTTGTGATGTAGAAAGTATACCCATGTTTATCTAGAAAAATCCTGTACAAGAACATAAACACAGTGCTTCCCATTTAAATTTGAAACTCTTGATGGTCCAAACAAAACAATGTGAACCAAATCATGTGGTTGAGAAGTGGAAACTTATTTATTTGGTTTGAAAGAAACATTGTGTTGATTTCCCTTTTAAAAAGGATTAAAAACATTGTCATGTGGGAATTCCAATTTAGGTAAGTCTTTAACTAAACCATTACTAGTTATCTTCATATGTGAGTGCACATAGCAGTGTCCTAATCTTCTCTGTCATAACCAGGATTCCATATGAAATGCATTTAAACCAGAAAAAATTTTCATAGGTAAAGAGTTTAAATCCACAACATATAAATTTTCATTTCTAAGAGCAGTAAATATTAAATATTTTTTACAATTAAAAAAATTTCATATATCATTTTCAATTTTAAAATTTAAACCATCATCTTACCACTGAGAGATACTTAGTAGATTGTATTTTAATCAATCAACAAAATGTACTTTTGAAATTAATATAATATTAGGGTTACCAATTTGGCCTAAGAAGATGATATTCCCTTTAGAATTATCACCGAATGTAACATTTCCACCATTAACTTTAATTAGGCTCTTGATTCATGAATAGTATCTTGTAATATGTGTCGGACAACCACTGTCCAAGTACCATGGATTTTTACAGGAGATATTTAAACAATTTTCCTAAAAAACAGAATAAGTGTAGGGTATCTTTGGTACCTAGATTTTCTTGGGTCCGGAGAGTATAGAAAGTAAATCTTTTGGAACCCATAATTTTTTTCATGGGTTCCCTATAATAAACAAGTATGTTTTGAGACAAGAACACTTTGTTTGGCCCGTTAGAAATTTTTTTTTCAAAATATGGTCCAAAACATGAAATAATAGTGAACTATCCAGATTTTAGAACAAATTTATTTTAAATAATCCTTCTCTGTCCTGGTTTATATCCTAGAGCAGTTGTGTATTTGGAGTAATTTGTTTCCCTAGAAACTGAGTCAAGATATCTCTACCTACAGTAAACTTTTCAATATCCCTTTTTAATTGATCATTTAAAAATTTATGTTCAGGATTTGTTTTAACAACTGAGCACATTTTTCATTCCCAGTATCTAGATCATACTTATAATTAGAATTTAAAGCATGTTGTATTTTCAATAATTTATATTTATCTTTGAGTTCCTGAAAGGTATCCTCAAGCATTCCACAATATTCGAAAACTTCCTCCTTAGTCATATTCTCATAATTATTTGATCCACTTTAATTCCTAGAATAGTAATAATTATTTATAGGAGGATTGAGTGTTACCTTATATGTTTCTGTCATGAAAAAAAGGTTTGCATGTTTGTTCTCCTCAATATCAGAAGTGCCATATCCACGGGAGCTATCTTCTGAAGCACTCCAAGTAGCTTTCATAGCTCTTTTATATCCCTTTCCCCTGTCTTCATAATTCTTCTTATATTTTAGCATGTGGAAATCAGTCTTCACTTAAACTTTTTGTTTAAATTCATATCATACTATCTCATTTGTGTTGTCATTCCATTTTATGTTCCTTTTCCACTTTGCTTTACTATCATACATGCCTTTATAGTTTTATTTTCTAAAGAAATTCTTCTTATGGTTGAACTTCTTGGATATCCTTGCAAGATGATCCATCTCATCATCACTGTCATAAGATTAATCTTCAATGGTGGAAGTGTCTATAAGAGCTTGAAATTTTTATTTATCTTTTCTATTTGAGGTAGCAGTCTTCAATGCTATAGATTTCTTTCTTGGTTCTTCATCTGCTTCTTGATTTACCTTAATCTTTTCTTCATACATCATAAATTTTACAATTAGTTACTCCACCGTTAGTTTGCCTATGTCCCAAGATTCTCGGATTGGAAAAAAATTTCCTCTCCATCTGTCAGGTAGGCATCGACGAAACCTCATAATCTGATACTTTCTATCTACTTGTTTCCAAATAAGACTCATGGTATTTTCTATTTCATTGAACCTGTGATAAATTTCAGATATAAGTTCATCAGGGTTCATTTTAAAATTATCATATTTAATAGTATAAGTATTTAATATCATTTATTTAACAATGGTGGTTCCCTCCTGAGAAACAACCAATGTATCCCAAATTTCATATATAGTTTTACACTCAGATATTCTATTGAATTTCTCATAACCTAGAGAATAGTACAATGCATTAATTTCTTTATAGTTATTGTTATATGTAGATTTAGTCAACAGAGACCATGTGTCCCTAGAAGTAACAGGAAATGCATGTTGTTCTTCAATTATGTCCAAAATTTAAGGACCCATGCTCTCTAGATACATTTTTATTTTTAATTTCCACTGAGCATAGTTATTACCATTAAAGAAAGGTGTAATGTTAGTTGCAACACCCTCAACTCTTTTATCCATTTTTAATTAGAATTTTATGAACTGAATATTTAGATATGATAGAAATTTTTAGATCTTTAAGATACAACAAAAATCACAGTTGAAAAGAATTTAAAAACTTTTACAACAGTTCAGATGGTAGAAATAAAAATTTAATCCTTTTATACCATATTTTAGTCAGAGTGGAAACTCATGGGGGGGGAGAGAATTGAGTTCCTATATAAATTTTCAGTTAAAATCATTATGATAAAGATCCCCCAATTTTGAAACATCGCAGATAATTAAGGAGGTAGAGATAGGAATTTTTAGTTGGTCAACAGGTTTCTCAAAGGGTGATTAGTCCTCGGTTTACTTTGTGTAAAACACTTCTCCAACATTTGAAATTGGTCTTATGAATTAAACACATACACACACTAACAGGAACTAACTATCAAAGTCAATGTAAAACAATTTTATATTTTTTAAATTATAATCAATTAAAAATAGACCAAATAGATTATTAATAAAACTAGTACATAGTAGAGTTAAACAAGAGGTTCAGTCTCAAGCTGGGACATAATCCTTTCTACTTGGTGATCAACTACCACCAAGCAGTTTATATAAATAATAAACTTGATACAAAACCTCTTTTGGGATTTATAAATGTTTTCACAAACTGTCTGAGGCACACACACTCTACCACAATTCTTTGTGGAATAAACACACAACCAGTCCACACACGAACTCTTCCATAGTTCATCATGGGAAATAAAAGAATAATGGATGATTAGTGTGTGGAATTTTAGTATCCTCTAGTTTAAGAACAAGAGATTGTGTGAGTAACAGAAAAAAACACACTTCACAAATATGTAAAATAAAGTACACCATAGAGATAATATTATAATATTGAGTTTAGAAAGATCTATGTGTTTTTAGTTCAACTCTTGAATCCTTGGAGTGAGCCTATGTGTGCACTATATAACTTATATTGTACAAACTATATCAAAATGTGTTCTTTTTTGTCATTATTTCAATAATACATGCCATGTTTTAGGTTTTATACATATATATATGTCTAATTAATTTTTTTATAATGTTCATTTCTGCATATCATATATAATTTGTATTATAGTTATTACTATATTCTCATTGAAGAATTACATTCTACGTAAAACCCATGTGTTACGTGTGATAATTATGTTGATATTACACTCTATGAAAATATTTTATAAGTCTTGTATTCCACATGTCGTAAAATTAAACAATATATTAGTTTAATAGATGATGGGTAGTTCTGAAGGGTACTCACCCTGTTTCCTCAACGGTATATTTTTCTGGTAAATAGTTTTTTTTAAAAAAAATTATTGAATTTGGGTAAAATTATGAAGGATGACAATGTCAAGAATAATTCAGATAATAATCGAGAAAAAAATAATTGATTCACTAAAGAAGATAATTAATTTATTTGAGAACTATTTGTATAAAAATAAAAATTATTAGATGTGAATGAAAATTTTATTAAATATATTATTCATTTCATGAATGGGGATGATCATGAGCCTAGAATTGATCTTTTTGTATGATTGGTTTCATTTATTTTATTATTAAATATCCTTTTATCAGGCATATCATCCCGCCTTTAATTATGAAATTTTTTGTGTGCCCATGGTTTATATAATGTAAACTCCATAACCAATCCTTTGGTTCCCCTCACCTACATGTCAATAAATGAATATATAATGGATAGAGCTCAATGTAGAGTGGAAGCAATTCTTGTTTGGAGATGAGGTGATACCAATGCAGTAGTGTTACAAAGGTGGATATGTGTAAATATACAATATAAACAATAAATTGTTCAAGGGGTTTTTTCCACTACGTTGAAGGTTAGTTTATAATCACGCTAGATAAACTAACCAATAGTAAAACATCGTGATCATACAAATTTATTATTTTATTAATTTGAGGTTTATTTTTTAACTTTATTATTGATATTTTTTCGTGATAACATGAATTGATGAATTAACAATCATGAAATATAAAACTAAAATAAATTGACTTATACATAAAAATTTTCTAATACACATTTAGTCACTTAAATAAATCCACGTAATATTAAAAGGAACATAATAAAGGTAATAATTGGAAATTTTGGAATAAATATAAAATCCATCCATTATATATATTAATTTGGTATATACTTCTACTACGTAAGTTAAAATCATACCATAGTTTAAAGTTATTGACCAACCAAATTTTGGGTGCTTTTAATTATCGGGGAATTCTAACATTATGTTTTCGGTTTCCTTAACTAGTTCAAAAAATGGTTTGACTACCAAAGCCAAAAATGGTGTAAATAAGAATAAAAGGTTGAGGAAATCCTATTTAAGGATTTTAGGATTGGGTAGTCTACTCAATAGATCAAGGAAATGCAAGTTAATTCAGTTGGTATTTGGACTGCCTACCTAAAACCATTCAAATCAGATTATCCACAAAATTTGGGGTGATGATATGGGAAATATAGATCCTTTACACTATAATTTCTAAGAAACATGATATTCTTGATCTAATGGGGAGGTCTACTAGGTTTTGATAAAATATTTGGAGTTTAAAAAATATAATATTTATTTATGTGTCTACAAATTTTCGGATAATGTACTAAAACACCTTTAATATTATTTTTTGATATAATAATAAAAATGACTTTAGAAATATCACTATGATCCATATTTGAGAGAGGTAACCTTTACACTGACATAATTTTTTTAAGATTGGAATAGGTGTGTATGAAAAATGTTATGTATTGAAATGAAATTTTATATACTAGAAGAACCCATTCTTTTTTTCTTGAAAAAGAGTCCAGTGAGGATGATTTATCTCTATATGAGAATCATTTGAATGATTAAATAGATGTTAATTATTTCATAAAATCATCCATAACTAATGAGCTTCTAATGTAACTTGAGGAAATGTAGGGATATAAAATAATGCCTTACATTCATGATAATAATCTGGAGTACGAGAGAAAAGAGAGATATAATACCTCCATTTCTATTTTTATAGCTAGTCTTTGAGATTTTGTTCCAGATGGGCCTCATATTGTCATGATCTTTTGCTATATTGAAAATTTAGATATCATAGGGATTAATTTGTGAAATTATTTTCATACAAATCTCATACTTTCCTCACTACCCAAGTTAATCTCATGCTTTAATGTTAATTATAACATGATCAATAATGAAAAGAGTATTTCAAAACTTTGTACTCAAACTCTCTATGTGGATTAGGGAATGGATCATGACAAACCATTAGAGCTAATAGTTAATAAAAAGATTAATAACACGGTTAATGGGACCAATAATCAAAACAAGTATAAAGATCCTGAGCATTATCCTTCCAATTTGAGTAATATCTAGATACATAGAAAGGAAAAAAAGTAGTATGATTTTCATGTTTCAAGAAAGGCCACTGGAAGAGTAACTGAAACATGAAGCAAGGGGAAAGACATGGTGAATTTTGTACCATTTTTATCTTTCAATGTCTAAATATTTGGTTTTAGATAGATATTTTGGTGATCACATATATATCCAATTGAAAGTACTGTGTGCATTAGAAAAGACTGAAAGAGGATATGTGGATTTGAGAGCTTCCAATTCTATGGTTCCAACTACTCTAGCCATTGGTGACTATCACCATTCATCTCCGACAAGAATTATATTGGTTTTAAGATATTATTATTATATACCAATAGTTACCAAGTACATAATTTCTATATCCTTCCTAGATAAAAACTATTTTATTTCCAAATTTGGAAATAAAAGTTGTTTATTTTATAAAGAAAACATATATTATGGTATGATACATTTAAATAATGATATTTATGTACAGAATTATGAAAATCAAGTATTGTAAAAAGATAAAAATCATATTCTAATAACTCAAATAACACCTATCGATGGAATCATCATATTGGTCATGTGAATGAGAATCATTTGATAAATCTTAATCAAGATAGTTATTTAGGCTATTTTGAGATGAGACCACATGGATGATATCATGCTTGTTTATTAAAAAAATTGACAACCTTTCATTCAATAGGTAGGGAAAAATATAAAAACATATTTTGCGATTGGTATACACTGATGTGTGTGGACCATTTCTATTAGAAGATATAGTAGGGAATTATTAATTCAAAACTTTTACCGATGACTTGATTAGATATGTCTATGTATACATAATTAGGTACATGTCTGAGTCTTTTAAGAAATTCAATGAATTTAAGAATGAATTAGACAATCAACTTAGGATGAGGATAAATAACCTTTTAACGGATAAAGGTGGTGAATATCTAAACAAAGATTTTATTGAAATTCAGTGATATTTAGTGATTCTATCTCAACTCGGTCCAACTTACACACCACTGTGGAGTGGTGTTAGTGAAAGGGTGAACTATTCAATTTTAGACATGGAAAAGTAGATAATGATTCATAGTAATGATCCATTATAATTTTGGGGATATTCATTCCAAATGGTGGAATATAAACCAAAATGAGTACCAACTAAATTGGAAAATGGAATTCCCACTGAGTAATGAAGTTGAAAGAAACCTATTATTAAACATACACATTTTTGGGGTTGTGAGACATTGGTTAAGGGCTTCATAGACAACACACTAGAACCACATGGGAAAATATATTGTTATATGGTATCCTTATGAAGAAAGGGATACTATCTATAAAAACCATTAGGCAGGAAAGTGATTGTCCTCTGAACACCATTTTTTCTTGAGAGGGAGAACATACTCAAAATGGACCGCGGGATCAAGATTGAATTTGATGAAGCTGATGCTCAAGATACAAAAGAGTTAGTAAAAGTCTAGATTCCATATGTCCCTTAGAATAATTAGTTAATAAAACACAAGTACTATATATAATTACTAGAGAGGTAAGATAACCAGATTGATATGGTATTCTAGTAACCAAATATGGTGAATAATTATTGGTTGATAATGATAAACCTCCATCCTATAAAGAGGTACTATAAAACTTAGAAGATGTATGATTGAAATAAGAAATGAATTTAGATATGTATTCCATGTATCCAAACCAATTATGGGTACTGGATGATGCACCATTTGATGTAAATATCATAGGGTGAAAATGGGTATTCAAGAGAAAAATGGGATTGGAAGTTAATGTATATACCTATAAAGAATGGCGATTGGATAAAAGGTTTGAAAAGAATTAAGGATTTGACTAAAAGAAATCATTTTCACAAGTTTCCATGTTCAAATACATTATAATTCTACATGCCATAGCAACTTACCATGAATATGAAATTTGAAAAATGGATTTCAAAAACAATATTCTATAATGGGATCCTTCACAAAGATATATATATGACACAACCAGAAGGTTTAGTGACTCCATGTAATGAAAAAATGATATGCATGTTTCAAAGATCAATTTATGTATTGAAGAAAGAATATTGGTCATGGAAAAATAGATTTGATTAATATATAAAATATTTTGGTTCCATTAAAAACTAATGTGGTCCATGTGTTTTCAAGAGGTTTAGCAGGAATATGTTCATTATCCTAGTAGTATATGTTGATGAAATATTACTTATCAGAAATTACATACCATTATTACATTATATTGAAGACTATTTAAATATGCATTAATCAATGCAGTATTTAGGTGAAGAATCTTATATTTTATGGATCAAAATCATTTTTCATATATTCAAGGCGCTTATTGAACTAAGAAAAAGTACATATATTAAATAGATACTAAATATATTTAGTATGTAACAATACAATATGGGATTGGTTATAGTGTAACATTGTACATGTATTTCTAAGAAAATATTTCCCCAAACATAACATGATAAAGATAAAATAATTATGATCATATACACATCAGCAGTTGGATCATTCATGTATACCATGTTACGTACTATACATGATTTTCCCTATGCATGGATCATGGTAGGATGATATCAATACGATCTAGGATAACAATGTTGGTATGCTATTAATGAAATACTTAAGTATTTGTGAAGAAATAAGGATATGTTCATGGTGTATGGGGTGAGGATTTAGATATCATGGGTTATAATAATTCTAGTTTTTAAATACATCATAATTGTCTTATGTCACAGTCAGCAAATGTTTTTTTATCAATGGTGGAGTATTTTTCTTGAAGAGTTAAGAGTAGATAGTTTTCATATATTATATTGTCGATTTTGAGAATATAGTGGATTCTGATGCATCCATGGAATGTTTTGGACATGAGATAGTTTACAAGACCATTATGTGTTACCAAGAAGTAAATAACCTATCACAATTTATTGTGATAATACCACAGTGGTGGATCTTTTAAAATATCCAAGGTCACAACCACCAATAAATCACGTACTAATTATGTATCACCACTTAAGGGATTTTTGCTCAAAGGGTTGAAGTTAAAGTAAGATTATTTCCCATAGAATAATTTTTTATAGAACCCTTAACTAAAGGAATATCTCATAATAATCATGAGTATAAATAAGATTTAAGAGAAGGAATATATTATATGATCTTATAGAAATTGTTCAAGAATAAAATACCAGATGTTTTGTTAAGCCAAGATTCAATCCATGATATAAATAAGATTTAATGAGAATAGAATTAGGATACCACTATTTTATTAATCATATATTTTCAAATATGGAATTTTTAAAATCAATACTACTCTCAATGTTGAAGAAATTCATGGAACTAGAATCAGGTGTTGATGGAATATATCATTACTTATTTAAATATAACAAAATAATTTTTTATTCAAAAAGAATGAATGTGAAGATAATCCCTATAAAAAATATATATGAATATTAATATTAGATATAATCTAAATGTTAGATATTAATGATGAAGTCTATACTGGTGTTTCAGAAACACTCATGTTGTATCGAAATGAGCCACATTGTAACTGTATTATTGTGATATGTTTTTTATGAATGTTGATAGATTGTATATTTATTGATTTTATAATATTATCTTCAAAAATAATATCACAATATTTTTATCCAATTTATATATATACTAATTTATCTAGAATGAAATTTGATCGAAAAGATGAAAGGGTATTCCTATAATTTATGTAGAGTAATGAAATTGATGAAAATGGAATATTCTTGAGATCATGGAAGCGCACATACACTAAGGTGTTGAGGAAATAATCACAGATCATCATTCCAGGATTTGATGAAGATATTTTTTCTATTGAAAATAATAAAATATACCATTTGATTTTGTATATAAAATATGATAATAATATAGATAAAATTATCTCCTTATATATCTCTAAGATTAAAAGGGAAGAGTTTTTAGGGAAAAAAAGAAGAAAAATTGATACTACTTAGCGAAGAAAGAATTTATGAGTACTAAGGAACAATATATGTTGATGAGAATATGATATTATATTTAGTTCATTGAATTTATAGGAATTTTATTAATTCATACGATATTTATATAAATAAAGATGATTTCGAAGAAAGAATATCTTTGATAGAGATACCAACATAGTTTTTGTTTTAATTCATGGTATTTTTGTCGAGCATTTTAGGATGAGGAGATACAGGGTTTAAATATCATAGCTTTCTCATCAGTTTAGAGAAGCATGTGATCAAATTCTGTGAATTGTCTATGATTTTTTATAGATATTTGAGGACATAATTTAACGATAAATATTTAGAGGCTGATGAAGACTTGTTCAAGAAGATCATAAATTTTTAATGTAGTGAAAAACTATTAAAATTAGAGATTTAATTGATGATTTTGGAAAATGTTTTTTAATTGGAGGTGGGAATCTATGGATATGATGATATTTTGGATATGTATGGAATCATAGTATGATATTTTGTAAGAGAAGAATTTTCTATTGGTTCAGGATAATAAATATCTAATCATCATTTATTTGAGAATATTATTTTTAGTTGGGAATATGTAACTTTATGAGAATAAATATTTTAATAAGGACTAACTTGCCCATAAAGTGGTGTAAACTTGTATAAATTCCACATACCACTCATTAGATTATTTATTTAATTTATTATGGTATTCTATGCTAGGTAAAATATTAACAAACCCACTTTTTTAACCATCGAGTGTGGTTTAAATTAAAATGGGAGAAAATGTTTATAATACTAATTGGAATTTTGAAAAAATGGGTCTAAAATAATACAACACCCCTACTTTAGTGTTCCTAGACCACTTCATGGGTATTTTGACTCGTTCAAGGCATAGTAGGTTTCCTCTAGTTGAATTTAGTTATTTTAACTAACTATTTCTATAATATTTATATGAAGGTAATATTTGGAGTGTTTTCACAATATCCTCAAATTTTATTATATTTTTATAACCATTTATTTAAAATATAAAGGTTCTAGAAAATAAACTAAAAATAGGAAGAAGATATATGAAAATATTCAAAGAAGGGGTTTAATAATTGATGAGGATAAATAGTTATCTAAAGGTTATTATAGTGTTAAATATTTTGATAAATATGTTGAAAATGATTCCTCTAATGAATGTTGATTACGTTATGGAAAATATATATTTAATGAATAACACTATATTTTTTATTATATAGATTATAATTATCTTAAAATAGAACCTATTGATGTTTTCATATATATATATATATATATTAATTTATAAAATGAATTTAAAATTAAAAGTAAAATTTTGAGTTATATTATAATGAAATAGAATATGCATTGGTTAAGAAGGTTAGCAGATATAAGAACCTCTCAATATCTTTTGAGGGAAAAGAATAATTTATATCAGTGTTCTGTGAAATAATGCATAAAATTAAAGAATAATTAAAAATTAGTTTTTAAGTGAATTTTTTATTAATATATTGATACATAAACAGAAAAACTATAAAATAACTCAATGAATGTTAAAAAATATCTCTTTTAGGTTAAAACAAAGAGAATAAGAGGGCTAGATATATGTTCAAAATAGGTCAGTCAAATTAATTAGGTTTACATTCAGAAGTTAGAAAGTGAATATTATTATAAGAATATATTACTTGAAAACTATAAGAATTTTATAAATTCGAAATGTATTGAGTTATTGGTAAAGACGATAAATTGAGAAGACACCCAAGAAGAGTTTTCAAAAATCGATAAAAGAAGATTTATTATCAATAATATTTATAATTACTGTATTACCTATAAAAATAATTTTTCTAGTGGAAGGTGGACCTTGAAATCAATTGAAGATTCATCTATTATATGCTCATTAATGAATGTAACCAATTTTCACAATAAATATATTTTCACTAATGAAATTTTTTTATAATTGCAAGTTCAACATCAAAATATAAGTAAATGTGAGGGAATTAAAGAATTAATAAAACCACCATTGTTTATGGTTTGATACCAGCAACTGTAAAATTATCTATTTCCTAGATAGTGCTCAAAATATTGGTGTTTATATCTGAAAAATAGAAAGTTATACATAATAAAAAATCGGTCATGACTACTCTTAAAGACAAAATATGGATATATTTTGTCTAATATTGGGGTTATTAATGTGTTGATCACAACTCCATTGAGTTCTATAAAAACATATCTATGTATAGAAATAATAAAAAGCATAAATAAATGTGGGTCATATTTTAAATTAAAATAAAACACACTATATGAATTTATTTTTCACATAAGAGGATAAATATATCAAGTATGAAATATTTGAACCACTAAATAACTTCTATTATTTTTATAAAAAAAGATTATTAATTTAATATAAGTGTGTTGGAATGTACTAACCATGCATAATTAATTTTTTAATTTGAATATAAGAGAAAAGAAAAACATTAAGGTGGTGATAGAAGGACATTAGTCTTTCTTGAGGAGTAAATAGAATAAGCAAGTCAAGAAAATACTTCCAAAATATCAAAAATTAAATTACAAAAATATGTCCCATTAAAATGGATGTGCTTATGAAGTGGCTGGAAATACACATTATAAACTATTACAAATTAGAAATGATAATCAATGATAATTAAATAAGGTATAATTTTAAAATTTTTAAATCTAAGAGATAAATAGAGTGATATTTTTTGTGCAATACGTCCTTAATTAACTACTCAGAAATTTTTCAAAGAAGGTAACCAAAAATTCTACATGAATTTTTTTTGGAAGGGATAAAATATCTCATAATATATCCATTAAGTTAATGAAATTTCTATTAGAACAATATAAATTATTAAATAAAAAAGGGAAAGAACTAGTAAATTCTAGTGATAATAAATTTGTTATTAAAATTGAATATATACATAAAAATAAGGTTGAGAATATTCTAAAAGAGTTCATAAAGAAATGTCCAGAACAATATGAATTGGAAAGGAATATAAAGAATGAATAATAGAATAAAATTTTATTACCTAATATAGGGAAGAATCATAGTCCATAGAAGATGAAATATTAAGAATGTAAGAAATAAATTATACTTAAATAATACTTGATTTATAAAATCACAGGTGATGTTTGAATGAACAGTTTTCAACATTTTGGAGCGGAAAATAAAAAAATTTATTTAGTGACATCCATGTCTCATCTATTTTACTCTCATTATAGAGATTATGGAAATCATCATATTCCAAAACATTTCTATTTGTACTTATTTGTACTATGAGTATAATGTAAAAAATGAGAAAATATAACTATATTAGATTTTTGATCATAATATATCTATAAGACTCGTCAATCATTTAATACTTTATCTTTTATTATGTTGTCTCTTTGAAACGCATCATTTTTAACACCATAATTATTATTATTCTATAGTTGGTATCAAAAATTAATTAATATTTTCTTAAATAAAACAATTCATGATGAGGTCTATTAGACTGAATCCATTCATGGGAGAAATAAAAAGGGTAAGTTAGTCATAATTATATCTTATAATGTGAATATAAAATTCTTGAAATACATAATATAACTGAAGTTGGTGTTATGAGGGTCACATTTTTAATTCATTTTTAGATTATGCTATATCTTTTAATTAATTTAGAATTATTGTTATATTTAAATATAATATACCTTGAACATGATTTTTTTGATGTATTTTTGTAATTTGGGTGCAAGATCAAATATTCTCAAAAAAATACGTTTATACAATCTATATGAAGGGATGTTTGTGTTGGTGTCATATAGATAAAATTAGATAGATATCCTCTTTCCCTCTACTGATCACTCTAGCTTTATAAACCAAGAATAAATCATGTAGACTAAAATTTGATTAAATGATGGAAAATTTCATTGAAAAATCTGTCTTCATACTCCTCTCGTGTGGAATTGATCGATTATTTTAATAAGGGGGATTATATAATTAATGGAGAAAAAATGGGGATAATTTGTTACTTTATGATAAGAGGGAGAATATTGATTCTATTAAATTCAATTTTTTTATTAATTTATCAGAATATATTGAAGAATAACAATGACTTTATAAATAAATTAGTGAATTGAGTATAAAAAAAAATCAAAAAGAAGATATTGAATTATCCTAATATACTTAGGGAGATTATGTTTTATCTATGTTTAATATATTTTTTAATTTATAATCAATTTATATTGAGAATGAGTTGTAGAATAAGATCCAAATAATGATAAATGATATGTTATCATTTCATTTATTAGAAAGATACAGTCCATCATTGTAAAGGGGAGTATAGTTCAGCTTCACCTTGGTGAGAATCCCACATAGTTTCACTATTGCTAAAATGATCTTCAATTGAACGGTAATTGTTGTGTTTTTTGAGAAGTATTTTCCAGAACTATGTTATAGAGATGAAAGATATGAATGATTAGAAGATCGTAAAGTGATGATTAGAGAGTAGATTAAATGAGGTTCAATTTTCTGATGAAATCTAGATGATGCTTTAAAAAAAAATACATGTATTATTTAACATCTAGGTTCTTTAATATAATATTGTATTTATCATGGGTGAAGGTTTAAATAAGTTAAAGTAAATCTGGAAATGAGAAGGTTGCGAGGTTTATAGTGATACTATAAATTTACTAATTATATATTGTACTATTTTTTGGAATTATTTTAAATATATTTTAAATGTTCCTATATTTATATGGTTAATTAATGTGTTTCAATATGTTTTTATGAAGATTTGAGTATCCCAAAGAGGATTTGAAGTGATTATTTATTGATTTTAAAAAATAATTAATTCAATAGTTAAATCTAAAAATAGATAATTCATAACCCCATAAGAGTCATTTTAACATAAAATGTTCATTTATGATTTATAATTAGAAAATAACCTAGAAATATATATTTTTAATATGTGTTCTAGTTCTATATAAATAATTTAAATTTCCTAAGAGTCATGAATATTCTATAATATTCATCTGGAATTTCTGTAATGGTCAATTGACTTTGGTAACACTAATTCACATTCCTATAACAGTAATTGAGGACTCTATAATTGTCATTTTAGAATATTTTAAGAGTAATATGATGTAGTTAAGTAATTTAAAGTTTTATAAAGGTTCATTTAAATCAATCATAATATATCTTGATGAAATAAATAATAAACACATGAATATTTAGAGAACAATTTAGGTATCCTTTTACTCTTACATAAATTTTTATGTTTTCTAATAATATGCTAAAAGACTAGAACTATAGAGAACATCATAAGATTCATCTTAATATTATCATATAAACTTATATATATAGCTTTGTATGTGTTAGATAATTTCCAAAATTATAAGTTTTTAAAAGGATGAAATATATATGAAAATCAAAAATTAAATATTCTGAAGAATACAAATATAAAATGATGTTTTATTTTTTTATTAAAGATCAAAATATGAAGATTAATTTTTAAACCATGTTTCAATATTTTACTTTTAGAAGATTAAATGATTAGATAATGTGTATATCACCATTTTATTAATCTAAAAATATTAAATATTTAAATTTCAAATTCAATATTAGTTATCAATGTTGAATAAATTCATGGAACTAAAATCAAGATATGTAGGAATCAATATCCATTTATCTATATATCGCAATTGAATATTTTATTTATGTAGAATTAATAACAATAATATAATCACACCAGAAAGAAGATTATCAATATTAGTTATAATATATATGATGGTTTGAGACTGAACCTAAGTCTATAGAGGTGTTTGAGATGTACATGCACCATAAAGAAATGTGACACAATTTAACTACATAATTTCTACATATTCATCATTTAGATGGAGAGGTTTTTTATTTATTGATTACATTGGTTTATTTTGAGTACAAATATCATGGTACTGTTGAATAATTTATATGGGTATTTATTTAGAAGGTATAAAATCAAAAGAAAAAAGAAAAAATGGGATTTTTGAATATTATAAGAGATAATCTATTGGAGAAAATGGAATATTATTAATATTGTGTAGAACAAAATCATTATGGAATTGAGGAAATATTAAACAATAATGGAACACATATTTTTTTTATTTTATTTTCCATACTAAAAATATAGAAAATATATTTTTTTATCCCAAATATAAATTGTGTGAAAGGGGGACTCAATTGTAATTTTCTCTCTCAAATATGAGAGGTGAAGAACTCTCAAGGAAAAAAAATAATAGAAATGGTTACTAATCAATGAATAATAATTTCCTGATTATAAAGGAAAAAGAATAATCCAAAGAGAATATATGACCGGATCTAGACCAATAAATTGGGAATAATAGGATTAATCCCAATCAAATACATATTATATAAGATAATTTAAAATAAAGAAGAATTGTGAGGGAGTAAATTAACTAGTCATTGTTATTCCTTATCTAGGTATTGATACATTAATTTTCAGACTGTAATGCGTTTAAATATCAGAGTTGGATCATGAATTTATATAATCCTATGATTAGATTCTGAGAAAGATATGGAATATTAGTTATTTACAGAGACTGAAATGGATGAAGTGAAGGTGAAGATTTATAGCCAGTTGAAGACTTTATTGATAAGGTAGATCAAATAAAATTAGTGAATTGACATTTTTCACAAGTTAGACATTTAATTAAAGAGGTTAGAAGAAGTTTTGTAACTATCATTCTGAAGCTAAGAATCTGGTCAGTATGGAATATGTATGATATGAAATTAGGATATTGTTTAAGTGTTGGATTCACTATGTGATTAGTATAATAACATTATACAACCCATATAATTTATAACAATATTTTTAGGGGAGTATTTGTGACTCAGGGTTAATAATCAATCACAATATGTAGTAGTTGTCCAATAATAATGATAAACCATAAAAAAACAATTTTTGTTACTATTTAATTTATTTCTTACATTGTTGATAGTATTTTGTTCTATGTAAAACATTAAAATATCTAATTTTCTTAAAATGTAAAATAGGTTCGATTACCTATGGGGGGAAAGGATTATAATAGTAATTTGAATTTAATAAAATAGGTCTATTAAAATTCACCCACCCCCACTCTCAATATACTGGTAACTATTCTAGTGAAATTTGTCTTCCATGAGAAACTAAAATCTAGGATAAAAGCTTGCAACCTATCCCTAAGAATAAAAATGGTTTCATAATGTTCCTACCATAATTACACTAAACGTTGCCTCGAGCTGGTGGGTCACATGGCCTCAAGTGTTCCTCCCTATATGACAGATTCTACTAAATAAAAGCTAGGGCCTAATGTGTGTCTGTGGGAGATCATGCATTCATGCAAGAGTGAAGAACAATGGTAGTAAACTTATAAATCAATAGAGGAAGTAGTAAATAATCGATATATAAGATAAACATCCAATACATGAGTATATAAATAATGCTAAAAGTATCTCATATACAAAATGATGTTTCATTTCTTGTCTCTAAAAATGTATACGATATGAATATAATAATCCAGTATAATATATGTTTCAATATACCAAAAATCCCAAAAATCACTATCTCCAGATATCATTACTAGCCTAGCTTGATCCTATTCTATCTTTCTCCTATGAGTCAAGCAGATCAAGCATTATAATCTAGGTGCCTTCCTTGGCCACTAAATACATCCCTAAAGTCTACCCGATACCCAATAATAGTCTAAATATGGTGTGATATAACACTCAATAGGCCACCACCTGTGGTGCCTATAACAAATCCAAGATATATATAACAAGATAAAATAGTGTTCAATATATAATAGGTTTAAAGGTAATATAACTAATTCTCCAAAGAAATATGTGATAAAAAGAAAGTAATATTGTGCAACCAAACATGTCTCCCTGAAAACAATAGTGTAGTTCCCATTAACACGGGAAGCTATAAAGTATGAATAAATAATCAACACTATCCGTTATAATAACTGTAAATTGATACCCATACCATGGCTACCTATAATAATAGAAAAATATCTACCAAATTTGTTCTATATAACTATGTGTATATCATTTACCATGAAAAAATCCTAATAATCCAGAATATCCCATTCACCCTCTATGAAATATAATCATATTCATCCCCTTTGGCCACACCATGTAATAAAAGGTGTCAGATCACGAAGGCCTATACCCAAGGTATATAAGAACATGGAATTCAGAATGAGTCCCAGGATCATCCCAATGGAAACTTAATATACGCATGGGTGGTGTTTAATAAGAATGTCAATAGAGTAGTCCATAATGTGTCCACACCATCTGGATCCAATGGGTGAAAATTCTCAATAAATCCAATGAAATCTTACCAAATAGAAACAATGTTTGAGGAAATCACTACTAAAATTAGGATCCATGGGAGAGACATTCATGGAATATATAGAATTAACATCAAAGGTATACTAACCAAGGAATCCACTACCATTTATAACTCATAATCTTGTTTCATTCACATTCTGTAAACATCCTATGATTTAATTCAACACATATTGAAATTCTATTAAAAAATTAAATTAAATTACATCTTTTCAACAAAAGGAAATAGAGGTATCTAATCTCTCCTGACAATTTAGATCAATTTAATCAATTTATAAAGGCTTCCTATAACTAGGCAACATCACATGCACCTGGAAAGTGGTACAACAAAATGGAATAGACAAAGGATCATCCCATGGGTGGCCAAGGTTGGTGCACCAACCTCAAACAATCTCAATGAAAATAGAGGGAATTCATAAAAGGTTCCAAATAATTCTATTAAATCATTTAATTAATTAATTTGGTCATGTTAAAATGTATAAAATGTGGGAAAATAACAATTATACTTAAAAAAACCAAACCCAAGGGAAATTTATTAAACACCTCACATATCTCTATATTAGAGCACTCATCTAGTATAATCCATTGATTTAATCCATATCGATAGAAACATTAAGGACAGATGAATAAAATGGAAATATGGAGTATTATGTTGCACTTAAAATATATATATATATATGTTGTAAAATTAATAATGACACAAGATGATTTAATAACTCACTGATGAGGTTCCAATGTGATCAATGATGTTCAAATCTGATTTTGGATGAAGATATGGGAGCCACGCCAATAATGTTTCTTCAAATGGTGATACCACTCATGAGTTGTTGTGAAATAGAGGAAATGAGAAAAGAGGAATATGTTTTAATATTTTTTTATGGTAAAAGTGCTAATTTTTGAAAGACATACAGGGAAAGATGGTTTGTCTGAATGGTTTTTTAAACAGCGATCCCCTCAATGCCCTAAGGGGGCCTCACATGGTTCTTGCACATGTTTTGGAAGACAGTTCCAAAACCATGTATCATATTTGGTCAAAAAATTGAAGATCCCCCAATATAGTCGTTCAGTAGATATGGAATGATTTCCTCAAATTGGGTGACCTTCTACACCCCTTAGTCATGCCCGACATGGTTAGGGGTAACTATGTGGCATGTCCTGCTCGGTTTCTCCTAACCTTGATTCATTTATTTTCTTTCCATAAAGTGGGGAATCCAGCTCTGAAAAATCACTAGTAACCCCTGATACATCAATGATCACATTGGGTACCCACATCCTGATATAAAAAATAACTAAAAAAATATAATATCTATACATCAATAAAAACATGGTATCTTACACTTTTCCCCATTATAGAAATTCATCCCTGAATTTCACTTCCAAAGGGGGTCAATAATTAGCTGTGAATAAATTTTGCAAGAGAGCATGTATGTTAGCCTCCCACTCCCAAGTCTCATACTATAAATGGATATGCTACCATATGACCCTTAATAAAAGAACTGACTGGCCTCAGATAACCTTAATGACCCTTTTAATGATATAAATAATATTCTCCTCAACAAACACATCTACATGTAACTCCACCTCATCCAGATGTTGAGTGTGAGATTGTTCTATGTGATAATGGTGTAATGAAGATTCATTGAAGACATATTCCATGCCCCGGTACCTTTGATTTAATAGAAACTGATAGGCTAGAGGCTGAAATATCTCCATAATATTGAACATATTGAAATATGTGCTGAAAATTACCCTATCATCTAATATTTTTGTATCCCAGCCTAAGTGAGATACATAAAAAACCAGATCCCCAACCTCAAACTCTAGAGGTCATAGATGGTGATCTATGTAAGTTTTTTGTAGAGACTTTTTAGTATCCATCCAAATCCTAAGCAGATAGACCTTCTTAGAATTTTCTTACATGATCTGAGGTCCCAAAATGGTGGCCACAGCTTCCCCTAACCAAAATAGGGGTGATCGTAATGGAAAACCATACAAATCCTCACAAGGTTCCATCTATATAATATCTTGATAGTTATTATTATAGTTGAACACAACTAGGTGTATATTATTCTCTTAAGAGCCCCCAAAATACAAGACACATACTCGCAACATGTCCTCAAGAACCTAAATCATGCACTCTATTTGGCCACCATTTTTAGGGTGGTATGTTGTCCTCAAAAGCACATATTTACCCAATTTCCCATATAAACTCCTCTTGAATCATGACAAAAGCCAAGTTTTTGAATCTAATACAAGAATATAAGGAACCATGTGAAGCTGTAATATAACATGAATATACAAAATCCCAAGATAATCTATAGAAAAGGATCACAAAAATCAGCATTAAATGAGAAACCTTTGTGATCGTATCAACAACAACCCTCCCTACATCACTATATATTTGAACCTTCAAAAACCAGTCATGAAATCCATCACAACATCTTCCCATTTCAACTTGAGAATGGGTATCCATTGTAAAAGTACAGTTATTTGTTGGTTTTCCACCTTCACCTGCTGATAGGTGAAAGGGTCATAAGTCTAAACATTTATGAAATTGTTTAAGTGGAACATTGGATGAGGTTCTAGATATTAATGTATTACTTCACCATGTAATAATTTATGAATATTGGAAAACTGGTTCTAATTATTTTGTTATTATAATAACTAATAGATAAAAAGAATAAATTATCATTCTATTATGGATCTTTGGATCTTATAGTTATTTAGGTGTAAAAAATTCATATACATTTCTTAGAGTAATATATAAATTGGAAAATGATCAAGGCACAACCAATGGATAAAATTGTGATTATGAAATTAAAATAAACCATGTAAGTATATCTTCTCATAAAAATTCTCCAACTTTAGGGTAAGGATATTAAAATAAAATATTATACATTTAACTTCATTTTTGATGAATGAATGGTATTTTAACCTATTTTGGATTTATGGATTGGTGGTCATTAGCTTTCTCATTGCATGTTTTATATCAAACTCTATTAGTATTTGAGTGTTATTTTTATATTTTATGTCTATGTTTTCACTTAACACCTGTGTTATTATATTTATAAAAATAAGAATGTTATATTTTAGGTGATATTCACGCATCTTTTTCTATATTTTCATGATTAACTTTTATAAACAATTTTTATGATGTATATCTCCCACAAAGGGATTTTAAAATGTTAAACCCTTGTTTACGAATCACAAGTTCAAATTTAGAGGAAACAATTTATTTAAGTGGGAAGAATGTCACACCCTACTATTTTGTTGATTTTTTAATAAAATTTAATCTTTTTAATCTTTTAAATTACATGGAAGATAGATTTTATCATCCATTACATGCAGCATAGTGTTTTAGTAAAACACGACATACAATTAATTTTTTAATATGGATGTTATCACCTGTCCTCAAGAATGGTGGTTAAGAATATAATTAACTAAATTACGAAAATACATCACTAAAACATGTATATATAATGAATTATTTGGTTACTAATTAATTAAAAAATAAAATTTAAACTATTTAAAAATAAATAAATACTTTTCTGTGAAAACATTGCACACAAACATGTTATACGTCAATAAATTAAACAAATCAATTTCAATGAATTAATTTAATGAAATTTATATATTATCTATTCAATAAAAATTTTAAAATTCATCTCATGTGTTTTATATACCATATATAAGAATAAAACCAATTTTATGCGTAGATATATATTTTCTTAAAATTGTTTTATCACCTTTTATGACCTTATTTTAAAATTAATTTTCCAAATTTTTGAAAAATTATTTAAAAAATAGTAATAACTTTCTAAATAATAATTTAAACATTTTCTTACGGTTAATTTCATAAAATTTTAAAAAAAGTTAAATGTTTTGACAAATAGGGAAAAATACATATTTTTATAAAAATGCTTCATTTATTTTAATGATTATAAAAACACAAATATTTATTTAAAATTTTTTAAATGTAAAATTAGTTCAATTATATATATAATAATCCAATTTGGTTCCATATATTCAATATAATGTTTATTCATTAGTGGACATATTTTTAATCATTTATAAATTTTCTCTTTAGAAAATAACATTCTCATCGCGCCTACATGATTAATTTTAAATTAAAAAATTTCAATTATGTAAAGGAATTTAAAAATATTGATTGAAATATTTGGAATTATAATAATTTATAATATCCAATAAGGACAAATAAATTTTATTCCAAAATGAATAGCGAAAAAAATATTTAGCATAGTTAACATTAAAATGAGTTTATCAGGGGTTAAACTAAGAAGATAAGGGTTAAAATTACCTACCAAATTATAAAAATATTTTGAGATGGAAATATTTCTAGATTATACTTCATAAATTATAATATAAATTCATTTTACTTATTTTTTTTAAATTACTTTATTATTTTGGATTATTTTGGGAAATTTCCAAGTAATTTCCATGCAGGTTCATTTCCCCTATAATAAAAGGCCAGGACCAACATTTAATTATTCCGACCTCTCAAGAAATATATTTTTTCAGAACCCCATAAAAATACCAACCCAAAATACTTATCCATGTTTTTGAGCTTATGGTCCTCTTAAAAGTCAAGCACTAGGGTCCTTAATAAGAGATCCAAAGGAGGTTCTTCTAAGAAAATGTAATTGTCTTCACTAAGATCCTTATTTTTCATTCTACTTTTCCAAAATTAAATTACGAATTAACACTTAAAATATTAAAACAAAAGTATATAATATACATTTATATTTTATGATGTTAATGTAATAAATAATATGAATATCCGGTTCTTTTCAATGGGTTACAAAATAAACATTCATGTGTACGTCAGACTACCGACTCATGAATCAAGGTCATTCTCTTTACCACTACCACCTATAACAGTATTTTATAATGATAGATTAAATATTTTAATATTTTATTTATGATATTATTATAATTATTTAATTATTTTCTATCATATACCCTCTTAAATTAAATTCTGTGATAATATGATAACATCCCTCATGTGTAGGGTGGACTACCGCCTCGGGAAATGATATGATTCGTTCTTCAAGTACACTTTAAATGGAAGGTATAAAAGATATTTTTTAATAGAAATGTGAGATATATAAATGAAATAAAAAGGATTATTTAATGTTAATATATTATTTTACTATATTTCATTTAATCCATTGAGAAAATGGAAATGACATTCATGCATATTTATGACCTACCATCTCCATGAATGATATATTTCATTTTCTATTTATATATATTTTTGGATTGGTCTAGATACATATATAATGAATATGAATGATATTTATACCTTGTTTAAAATTATGGATATGATATAACTGCGATCAAATTTAAAGGATGGAAAAATAAAAAATCAATACAAAAATGACATTAGAAAATGTTTAAACCACCATTTAATAGTATAACAATAGTTAGTAAAACTTCCCTATATTGCACAATCACTAGTGATTTAGTGGAGATTTTTTTTGATTTTATAGAGGTTTTATTATATGCCACTTTTTGAAAATTTAGTGGCGGTTTCATGTGTATTACTCGATGATTCTTTTATTTTAGAAAATTACGGGGGAATATAAATAAAATTAACAAACCACCATTGAACATACTATAGAACGTTTGTTGTAGATGTGATTAATTGTAACCAATGCTAAAAAATATTTTATTTAATTTATTTATAAACAGTTACTAGAAACCGTCACTAAATAATTTTTTTAAAATATTTAATAAATAACTAATCATATATGTGACATACATTCATAGTCATATATACGAATATCCATAGTCATCATAACCTTAGCCTTAGTCAACCCATACATATATCAAAAAACACCTTGGTCAAAAATATATACATATAAAATATATCCAGTAGTAACTAATTCCCAATATATAACCATGTCCCAACCTCTAATACATCTATCTACCACCACATCATCTCATCAACTAAAACTGACCACATCACCTCATCAACTATAACAACAAAAGAAAACAAAAATAAAAACTAAAAATAATAAATAATAATAATAGTAGAAAACTATAGTAATTTCATTGATAAAAATGACCAAACTCTTACCTACTGCTGATATCTTCCACCTACAATTAAAACTAGAACATTTAAGAAAATACATGCAAAAGAAAAAAGGAACAGAATATATTCAGAATGGTAAAAATTATTTTTTTATCAAATAAAATAAATTTTAACATAAAACAAATAATATAAAAAGGAAAAAACACTGAAAAGATAAAATAACCTATTTAACATAGGATTCAAAACATAAAATTGGATAGGTATAAGTAAATATTCTAATTTATCTTTAAAGAAATGTACAATATGATTGAATTTTATTAAATAAAAAAAATTAAATACTTTGATAACATAGCATGTCCTATATTAAAAAACAACTCAGTAGTGTTTTATAATGATTTCACATCAATATGATGTCATTTTATATGGTTTCACAGTTTAGTTTTTTAAAACCCCGAAAACATATTTACATCCATCACAAGAAAACCATAATTTGAAATGATGTGTCAATAGTATATACATTTCTCAATTAAATATATGGTAATTGTTCCTTAATTTTAGGTCGACATGTTTCCATTTTCCATTTTTTGACACTCTCGACAAATGATTTTAAATGATTTCATAACATGAACAATTGTTCACTGAGTAATTACAACCACACCGTACATTTGATTAAAATTTTGTCAAGATAAACATGTAAAAAATTTGAGTGGCATTTTTCATGTGATTTCACATCATTCTATGATCATTTTATATGTGTTTGACAAATCCATGCATGTTTCAGTGTTTTTAAACACTAAAAACATGTTTACAGCCTTCTCAGACAAATCGTAAGTTGGAAGGAAAAACTGTTGGTTCTTATATTTCACAAATAAATTTAAGGTTGATACCCATAATTTTTGGGCAATCCAACATCATTTTAGAGGTATTTACCACCCGACATTTGTTTCTTAAGACTTCTATACCTTTAGTAAGTGTTTATTGAGTAATTATGAACTCACCACCTATAAAATTTTCTTATTTTCTATTTTTACATGTAAAAAGTACTAAATTATTGGTTTCCACTGATTTCACATCAATATGAGGTCTTTTTTTGTGGTTTTGTGCATTCCACACTTGTTTTAGTGTTTTAAAACACTAAAAATGTATTTATAGCCATCCATGGAAAACCATAATTTTTAATGACATGAATACGATTAATACACATCCGAAAGGACTTATGGATCATTTTCCTAAATTATCAAAACACCCCTAATTCATTTTCTTGTTTTTGATTTGGTCAGTTGTCCTTTTTACTAAAATGGATGCCAATTTTAAGTAAAAAAGACACACTTGGAGCCATTACAGGCACATCGTGTATCAGATTTATGTGTGGTTGATTCTTTCACATAAAAAAATTATAGATTATTTTCCTAAATTTTAAAAATAATTTGAATTAATTTTCTTCAATTTAAGTAGTTCATTTTTCCATTTTACTATAATTAATGTCATTTTTAAATAAAAAGGCTTACATGGAGTCATACCAATCGCATTGTGCATCTTATTGAGGCGTGTTTAATTCTCAAAAATCTAAAATGACTTATTAATAATTTTAATAAATTATAAAAATAATCAAAATTAGTTTAATTGGTTCTGGGTACGTCATATGTCTTTTTTACTAAATTTTCATTTTAAACTGGAAACATGCACTTTTACTCAAACCGATATCATCATGTATTTTTTTACATGATAATGATTCCTACAAATCAAAAATAATTTAATAATAAATTTATTAAATTATCAATAATTTCTCAGTGTGTTTCTCAGTTTTTAGGGAGTGACAATTTTTGAACTGAAATGTTGAATTTAAACTAACAACGAATACTTTGATTCATACCAATAACATTGTGTATTAGATTTATGTGAAGATGATTCTTATAAATCATAAATGACATTTATATCATTTTCCTAGAGTATTCAAAAAATTAGAATTTGTATGAAAGGTTTTGAGTAGGTCAGTTTTCCTTTTCACTTAAATGAATGTCAATTTTAAATAAAAAGATGCACTTAGATCTATACTAGGAACATCATTTATCATATTGAGGTATTTTTTATTCTGACTCATCAATAATTACTTATGGATCATTTTCATAAATCATCAAAACAATACTAATGTGTTTTCTTGGTTTTGAGTTGGACATTTAACATTTTTACTAAAATTGATGTTAATTTTTAATAAAAAGATGCACTTGGAGTCATACCGGTCACAACATACATAGGATTTAGGTTTGGATGATTCTTACATGTCTAAAATGACTTATGTATTATTTTCTTAATGTATCAAAAACATTTCTATTGTGTTTTCTTTGTTTTGATTACATCACAACTCTTTTTTACTAAATTTTTATTTTAAACTCGAAGCAGGAACTTTGACTCATACCGACCTCATCGTGTAACAGCTTGATTTGAGACTGATTTATATAGGTTAAAAATGACCTATTAAACAATTACATAAATTATCATGAAAATATGTGTGCGTTTGTTTAGTTTTCATGAAGGGGAAATTTTTGAAGTAAAATTTCTAATTGAAACTGATAATGAACACATTAAGTCATACCAGGAACATCATGTATCAGATTCAGGTGAGGATGATTCCTATATATCATAAATGACTTATGGAATATTTACCTAAAGTATCAAAACAATAGAAATTCTTTTCCTAATTTGATTTGGGATTTTGTCATTTTTGCTAAAATGGATGTGAATTTAAAAAAAGGACACACTTAAAGACATATTGGGAACATCATGTATCATATTGAGGTGAGTTTGATTCCTACACATAAAAAATGATTTATGTATCATTTTTCTAAGTTATCAAAACAATATAAATGCACTTTCTTGGTTTTTAGTAGGTTATTTTTCCATTTTACAAAAAATGATGTCAATTTTAAATAAAACGATGCACTTGAAGTCATGCCAGTCACACTATGAATCTGATTGAGGTGACGCTGATTCATACATGTCTCTGATGACTTATGTATCATTTCAATAAATTATAAAAATAATATCAATTCGTTTTCTTAGTTTTGAGTACGTTACTTTTCATTTTTTTAATAATTATCATTCTAAACCAAAAACACACACTTTAACTAATATCTTTTTTTAAAGGCCGCTTTTTAACTGGGTAGAGGGAGACCCGTTACATAGCCCGAAGGCCTAGTGGGCTTGTATTCCATTACATAGCCTGTAGGCCCAAATGTTTGGCCTACTGCCCATTCTGTGAATAGTAAACTGGCTGCTACAGTGCCCGCCACTGCTATAGTACCCTATCGCCGCTATAGTATCCTCCCACTGCTACAGTACCCCCCCGATCAACAATACCACCACTGCTATAGTACCACTACAGTACTGCTACCATACCCTATGCCCCAGGGATTTGAACCCCCATTTTTCTTGTAGTAAGAATCTATTTACTAAATTATTGTTAGAACCATGGATGTTCTTTGCAGGAATTGGAGTTTGGTTTCTGTTTGTTGCCAATTCTCCGTGGAAGTTCTGAATGTGTGCCACCAAGTGTTCATACAGTTCAAGCAGACAACAGTATTAAAGGTGGCGCTGTTTCCCAGTGTTTGCCAAATTTTTTGGCCTCAAAATTGGAAAATGATGGCATGGGTTATCTGCAAAAGGATGTGCACACAAAGAGGAAGTGGTGCGCGGAATATAAGGGATGTGCGCGAAATACTTGAGATGGGCGTGAAAAGAAGCATGGTGCGCGAAATAGCGGAGCGAAGTTTTTCGCGCAAGTAGTGTTTCAGAATCAAATCGTCGAAAAATTGCCAAAGGCATGGGCTGCGCGAAATATCTGATGAGGTGCAGGGAAAAAGATACCTACGCGAAACATTACGCGCCAAATGAGAGCTTTTCGCGCCAAAGGGGATTTTGTGCGCGGGGGTCTCAGATGCCTATAAATATGAAGTGACCCCCTTCATTCCGTACAGTTGAAGACTTAGAGAAGATCTGAGGTCTGATGAGCGAAAAGGATCGCATAAATGGCCTTGTGCGAAATTTTCTGAATTGCGCAGAAAATTTAGGGATGCGTGAAAAATGAAGAGTTTCACGTAAAAATTGGGTTCGCACATAAAAGATTCAGTTGCGCGAAAAAGGGGGTTTCTGCGTGAAATATTTGTCCCTGCGAAAAGGAAAGTTTTCACGCAATAGGGAGGTTTTGCGCGCAAAGGGTTGGTGTTGCACACAATTGTCAGTGATGTTTGTCTGCACATTCTGTATATCCGGTTCAGTGGTTCTATGCGTTATAGTGCATCTATTCTAGACTTCGATGTAAGCAGAGTCTCATGCTGAGGAGAGGCAAAGACTTTTATACAAATCTATTGAAGAGACCTTCACGTCTATAAACTGAGTGGGACTTCCCCAAGGGCAGTGTGCCAGGGGGAGTCAACGGGAGTGACCCAAGGGAAGCAGTGAGCTATCCCTGAACCTTTGTAAAGGCAGTGAGCCTGGGACATAGTGATTGTTACCAAACCATTGTAAGCCACAACTAGTGAAGATTAGTGGAATTTGGTACGACCGACAACCTGTCGGTGTATGCTCCTTGGACATAGCCCTTAGTGGTGAACCAAGTAAAAAGTGACGTGTCTTCTCTCTGCATTTGAATGTCTGATTTCTAATCTAATCCATCATTCAGGTTTTACAAGTTCCTACCAACGTGGGAACAAGATCCTAACCATTAAAAGAAAAAGTTGTCACCCTGATTCACCCCTACCCTCTCAGGGTGTCCTGGGGTCCTACAAGTGGTATCATAGGGTAAAGGTTGATGGTGTTAAATCTGTCCTCTGTTGTCATGGAGATTGTAGTCAATATTATGGGAGTCCCTCTCTTCGATGGAAGTAATTTCCACATTTGGAAGAATAGAATGAGATCTCATCTAAGATCCCTTGGAATGGAAGTCCTATTTTCCAATTTCCAAGGTATACATGTTACTGATCCAACAGGGCTGGCTATGACATATGCCGATAGAAAAATTCTTGATGCTGATGCTAAAGCGTAGAATTCTCTCACTACAGCTCTTTCAGATCAAATCTATCTAAAGGTGATGAGTTTTACCTCAGCAAAGTATATGTGGGATAAATCTGAAAACATCTATGAAGGAGACAACAAAGTGAAGGAGGCGGAGCTTCTAGTCTTACACACCAGGTTTGACGATATAAAGATGCATCCTAATGAGAATGAAGATTCATTCTTCAATCGAATTACTGAAGTAGTAGGAGCAATTAGAGGTCTTGGAGAAGAAATCAAAGACATTGATATCGTTAAGAAGATACCAAGAAGACTTCCTTCTATGTACAATGCAAAGGTGTCAGCCCTTGAAGAAATAGATATATCCAAACTGTCTCTAGATGATCTTTTAAGTAGTCTAGTGGAATATGAGATGACAGTCAAACCCGAAGATGACACAACTTGTGTAAGTAAGGAAATGGAATTCAAAGCCATGGACAAACTGAAAATTTTATAAGATAGTGGTGGTGAAGATGAAGAGGAAAAGTAAATTCTTTCTCTCATCACCAAGAAGCTGAAGAAGGGAAAAGGTAAATTTAAAGGCAAGCTACCTCTGGCATGTTTTCGTTGTGTAAGAGTCGGGCACATTGCCTCTCAGTTCCAAAGATAGTTTGATGATGATGAAAGTGAAGCAAAAGAAATCGAGAAGCCTCAGAGAAGGTTTTTCAAAAAGGGAGACTTAAAATCTGGAAAGAAAATACAAAGGAAGAGTTTTGTCTTTGAAGAGAAAGATGATGATACTGAATTATGTGATGAAGAAGAACCAGATTTCAATACAGGAAACCATGCTCCCATGATGGCTACCATTGAAAAGTCAGAAGGCTTGATCAATAAAGATAGAGTTAATCAGATTATTTCTAATGGTGATTCAAAGACACAAATTAAGGATGCTTTTTCCAAGCATTAGAATAAATGTAAGAGATGTAATAAGTGGAAGGAAATGGTGGAAGAATCATCAGAATATGTTGATGAGCTTGAAGCAGAGATTGAACGACTAGAAGAACTAGTGAGAGTTCAGTCTTCAATCCATGAAAGCACAGATGATGTAGTGGAACTAAATCTTAAAATTGAAGAAAAAGAAAAGGTCATAAATGAATTTTCATCCAGACTAGAATAGAAGTCCAAGACTATTGGGGGACTTGAGGAAGAAGTTATTACTCTTAGAAGTAAAATTAAATGTCAATCAACGACAAATGAGGGAAAGAAGAAAATTTATTTTGGAAGATTCTTAGATGCAGAATTACTAGAAAGAGCCAAGTGTGGTTCAGATGGGGTTGAAAAATTCTTAAGTGATCAAAGACCCACTTACATGGGAAAGAGTGGAATAGGCTGTTAAGCTGAGACATAAACTGCTGGAAGTAAAGAGAGCCAAAAGAACGACAAGATGAAATTTTGACATGCTGAAACATTACATGAAATTCTGAAAAAGGAAACCTCAATCCAAACTAATAGAAGAACTGAAAATTATCCTCAAACTTTTTGAAATGACAGGCAGTTCAACTATTCTCCCAATGAAGAAGGCGTGAGGAGAAATTCAAGTGAAAAGACATTTCCTCTCAAGAAGTGTGAGTTCTGTGGTCATCTGGGCCATACATTGTCATACTGCGAAGAGGCAAGGAGATACTTGAATGGGGAAGATCTGGGAAGTCAACAAAGGAGACCAATTTCATATCCTCCATCTTATAGAAGAAATAGATTCTATGGTTACTATTTTAATTTTTCTAACTTTGGCCATAAAGCTATGTATTGCAGGCAGTGGTACGGCAAGAGAAATTTATACAACACACAAAGATGTTCCAGTTTTCATCCTCATGATGATGTTTCTCTCACAAATAGTTTTTCCCCTTTGGAAGAAGATTATGGGTATGAAGACTCAGATTATGTGGAATAAAGTATTAAAAGGCCATTAGTATCCTATGCTCAATCCAATATCTCATGTAAAGAGAAGAGGAAGATCGAGAAATCCAATCTTGCAGAAGTAACCCTCAAATCTACAAAGAGCAGCATCACCTGGATCCTTGATAGTGGATTCTCTTCCCATATGACGGGAAATGCTGAACTGTGGAATAACATTGAAAAGAAGGTTGATGGAACAGTACGGTTTGGTAATGATGGTGCTATGAAGATTAAAGGCAGTGGGAATACTACTCTCACCAACAGGAATCTGATGAAGAATTAAGCTCTTTATGTGGATGGTCTACGCCACAATCTCCTCAGTGTAAGTCAACTCTGTGACTCAGGGCTCATATTAACCTTCAATCAAAAAGGCTGCACAATAAAAGGAAAAACAGGGAATTCTCTTATGAAAGGCTATAGAACATATGGAAACTTATATCATGTTGACAGCAAAGTGAACTCCTGCTATTTGTCTATTGAAGAAGAAAACAATTTGTGTCATCAAAGGCTAGGGCACATTAACCAACAAGACATGGAAAAGATATCTAAGCTGAAGATAGTCATGGATATTCCCATTCTAAAACATGAACAGGAATAGTCTTCTGATGCTTGTATTCATGGGAAGCTGGTCTGTAGTTCATATCGTCCAAATAAGAAAAGTCCGTCACATCTTCTTGGTCTCATTCTTACAGACGTATGTGGCCCGATAAATGTTACTGGAACCCATAGAGAAAGGTACTTCGTCCTTTTCATTGATTATTATAGCAGAATGGCTTGTGTAATGGTGATTCACAAGAAGCGACAAGTACTTGATTACATGAAAACTTATCGCTGGATTTCCGAGAATGATACTGGATGGACAATAAAATTCATGCGATCTGACAATGGAGGGGAATACACATCCATTGAGTTTTAAAATTACCTAGAAAAACATGCAATACAGCATGAGGTAGATTCTGTGAGAAATCCACAACAAAATGGAGTTATTGAGCGTTGAAATCGATAGGTCAACAATATGGACATGACTAGGTTTATTGAGAGTGGTATCTCTCACCATTACTGTAAGGAGGTTGTTGAAGCTACAGTGCACATTCAGAATCGAACAGGGCTCTATATGGGAGAAATGACGACACCATATGAATTATGGCATGGAATGAGGCCTTATTTGAAATACTTTCGTGTTTTTGGAAGCAAATGTTTCATCTGGAATAAAGAAGGAAACCAAGGAAAGTTTGGTGACAATGCTGATGAAGGAATTTTTCTTGGGTATCCAATGAATAGAAAAGCTTACAAGTTTTTCAATAAACGCTTGGGGATGATTGTGGAAAGCAACGATGTTAAAATCATTGAAGGAAAACCCCCAAATTCATCGAATAGTAATTATGATGATGAGATAGAAGATGAGAATGAGTGTGAACATGGAATAAATACAAATACAGAAATAAAGGAAGGTGTAAAAAACAGTCAGGGGTCACATCATGATGTTGACTCAAACGAAGAATCTGAAGAGGAAATCTCGGATGGTGAGAATGTGACTAAACCTCACAGGAGAAATTGAAGTGTAGTGATTGATCCTTCTAACATGATTAGAGACAGGAATACACCCACACAAACAAGGAGGATGAGGAATAACACACCATCTACATTTCTGTCAGTGGTGGAGCCATCCTCATTTGAGGAAGCAGCAAAGTATGAATCCTAGGTGAAAGCCATGAATGAAGAGTTAGATCAGATTGACAAGAACCAGACATGGGATCTTGTCTAGAGACCCAAAGGTCACAATGTGATTGGAAAAAATGGATATTCAAGAAAAGGATTGATGATCATGGAAGTGTTATCAGAAACAAGGCTTGATTGGTATGTAAAGGGTATTCTCAGATTGAAGGTGTTCATGTTGAAGAAACCTTTGCTCTAGTGGCTAGACTGGAGTCAATTAGGCTGTTCCTTCCCATGGATCTCCAAATAGGATATAAATTATATGAAATGGATGTCAAGACAGCATTATTAAATGGTGTACTCGAAGAAGAAGCCTACGTTGAATAACCAGTGGGTTTTCTTCTTGGTGCGGATGAATCAAAGGTTTTCAAGATAACGAAATCTCTTTATGGCTTGAAACAGGCACCACGGGCGTGGTACTCCAGACTGGATTCTTACCACAAGAAACTGGAATTCAAAAGAGGAGGATTAGATCACAATCCTTATGTAAATAATTCTCTGAAAGATCAGTTCATGGTTCTAGTTTATGTTGATGACATTATATTTGGTGGCAGCAGGCAGCAATCAGTGGATGAATTTTCCAATCATATGAAATTAGAATTTGAAATGTTAATGATTGGGGAGCTCACATATTTCTTGGGACTGTAGCTGACTCAAAGGAATGACTACACTTTTATCTCTCAGGAAAACTATGCAAGAGAGATGATGAAGAAGTTTAATATGCAAGACTCCAAACCAATGTCAACTCCGATTGCAATTGGAACCAAACTTGGAAAGCATGAGGATGGAACATCTGTAGATCCCACCATGTACAGGAGGATCATTGGGATCCTACTGTACCTGACAGTGACATGGAAAGATATTGTTTTTTCCACATGTATTGTAGCCCAATTTTAGAGTAATCCAAAGGAGGAACATATAGCAGCAGTAAAACGAATCATGAGGTATATTCAAGGTACTCATAATTTTGGATTATACTTTTCTGTAGGAAGGGACAGTGAATTATCATCATTTTCTAATGCTGACTGGGCTAGCGATTTTGTGGATAGAAAGTCCACCAGTGGTGGAGCATTATTTATTGGGAATAACTGTGAAGGATGGTTGAGCAAGAAACAAGAAAGTACTTCTCTTAGTATTGCTGAAGCTGAGTATATGTCCGCCACAAAGGCATGCACTCAATTGCTATGGATGAAGAAACAATTAACAGATATTGGTAATGAGGTAAAGAAAACAATAGTGATTTACTGTGATAACAAGTGTGTAATTGATCTTACGAAAAATCCAGTTCAGCATTCTCATACAAAACATATTGAAATCAGGTATCACTTTATCAAAGAAAAAGTTGAGAAAGGGGTGATTAGAATGGATCACGTGGGAACTGATGAGAAAGTAGCTGATATCCTGATGAAGCCACTGTCAGCAGCTGTTTTTGAAAAACATCAGTTGAAACTAGGTGTTCAACCACCTCCTACTGCATAAGGAGGTTCTGAAATTCCCCTCTCCCCGATTATGGTAACTGTTTCTATCTGTTTATGGATGTGATGCAGGTTTATGGGGGAGATACTATCCAAGGGGAGTATGGTTTGTGCTGAACATTGAATAAATTACTGGCCTTTGGTTTTATTATCAATGGGGGAGAAAGGAATAAATTCAGGCATGTTCAGTCATGTAACGTATTCAGTGTCAGTGATATGATGAGATGGCTGAGAATTCCAAAACACTGTAAGAAATTTCTTGGGCATCATTGAGAATTCCAAAACACAGGAACCCAATTCAAGCTTCCTATCTTGTTTTCTACACCGAGCATTGCTCACATAGACTTAGAGTGTTGGCTGAGTTGATCCTTGCGTTTTTTGATTGCATGGGGATGGTGATATTTTTGAATTTATTTGGTGATTGCCAACAAACCCAAAGGGGGAGATTGTTGGAACCATGGTTTTTCTATGCAGGAATTGGAGTTTGGTTTGTGTTTGTTGTCAATTATCGATGGAAATTACGAATGTGTGCCAGCAAAGTGATCACACAGTTCAAGTAGACAATAGTATTAAAGGTGGCGCTGTTTCCTAGTGTTTGAAAAAAAATTTGGCCTCAAAATCAGAAAATGAAGACATGGGTTGTCTACAAAAGGATGTGCACACAAAGAGGAAGTGGTGCATGAAAAATAAGGGATGTCCGCTAAATACTTGAGTTGGGAGTGAAACACAGTGTGGTGCACGAAATAGCGGAGTGAAGTTTTTCGCGCAAATAATGTTTCAGAATCAAAACGTCGAAAAATTGCCAAAGGCATGGGCTGCGCGAAATATCTGATAAGGTGCCCGGAAAACGATACCTGCGCGAAACATTACGCGCCAGATGAGAGGTTTTCACGCCGAAGGGGATTTTTCATGCTGGGATCTCAGATGCCTATAAATATGAGGTGACCCCCTTCATTCCGTATAGTTGAAGACTTAGAGAAGATCTGAGGTCTGATGCACGAAAATAATCATGTAAATGGGCTTACGAGAAATTTTTGGAATTGGATGGAAAATTTCGGGATGCGTGAAAAATGAAGAGTTGCGCGTAAAAATTGGGTTTGCACATAAAAGATTCAGTTGCGCAAAAAAAGGGGGTTTCTGCATGAAATATTTTTCTACGTGAAAAGTAATGTTTGCGCGCAATAGGGAGGTTTTGCGCGAAAAGGGTTGGTGTTGCACACAATTGTCAGTGAAGTTTGTCTACAAGTTTTGTATATCCGGTTCAATGGTTCTATGCGTTCTATTGCATCTATTCCGAACTTTGATGCAAGCAGAGTCTCATGCTGAGCAGAGGCAAAGACTTCAATGCAAATCTATTGAAGAGACCTTCACATCTATAAACTGAGTGGGACTTCACCAAGGGCAATAAGCCAGGGGGAGTCAACAGGAGTGACCTGAGGTAAGCAGTGAGCTATCCCTGAACCTTTGTAAAGGCAGTGAGCCTGGGACATAGTTACTGTTCTAAAACCATTGTAATCCAAAACTAGTGAATATTAGTGAAATTTGGTATGATCGACAACCTGTCGGCGTATGCTCCTTCAACGTAGCCCTTAGTGGTGAACCAAGTAAAAAGTGATGTGTCTTCTCTCTGCATGTGAATTTCTGATTTGTAATCTTATCCATCATTCCAGTTTTACATGTTCCTACCAACGTGGTAAAAAGATCCTATACTTTAAAAGAAATATTTGTCACCCGGATTCACCCCTCCCTTCTTAGGGTGTCCCAGGGTACTACAATTATCAGGAATATCTGAGTTCATTTTCTCAGTTTTCAATGAGTGAAAATTTACTAACAAAAATGTCAATTTTAAATTGATTATAGACACATTGAGTAATAATATGAAAATCATGTATCAGAATGAGGTACAGATGATTAATACACATAATAAATGAATTGTGGATCATTTTACTAAGGTAAAAAAACAATACGACTGTTTTTTCTCAGTTTTGATTAGGTTAGTTGTACATTTTACTAGAATAGATGTAAATTTTTAATAAAAAATAAACACTTAGATCCATACTGGGAATATCATTTATTGGATTAATGTTTAGTTGATTCCTACATGTCACAAATGACAAATAATTTTTTTCTAAAGTGTCAAAATAATATGAATGTGTTTTCTCGATTTTGAATAAGGAATTTTTCTTAAATACTAAAATTGATGTTAAATTTAAATAAAAAGAAGCACTTTGAGTAATACTGATCACACAGTGCATTAGATTGGGTTGTGACTAATTTTTACAAGTCTCACATAAATCATGGATTTTTTTCATAAGGTATAAGAAAATATATGAATGTGTTTTGTTGGTTTTGAGTACAAAACTTTTCTTTTTTACTAAATTGCCTTTTAATATTGGAAACATGTTCTTTAACGCATAAATATCACATCTTATATCAGTTTGACGTGACACCAATTACTATAAAAAAAATTATTTATGAATTTATATTATAAATTATCAATAAAATCAAATTGTTTTTTCTTGGTTTTCAATGAGTGACACATTTTGAACTAAAATGTAGATTTTAAACTGGTAATAGACACTTTGAGTTATCCCAGGGACATCATGTATCATATTGAGGTGTGGTTAATTCCGACACATCATAACTGACTTATATATCATTATATTAAATTATCAAAAAATAAGAATTATTATTTATCAGTTATGAATATGTTAGTTGTCGTTTTTACTGAAATTCATGTAAATTATAAATAAAAAGGACTTGGAGTCATACCAGTCACGCTGTGTGTATGATTGAGATGCGACTAATTCCTACACTTACCAAAGTCTCAAAAAACTCTAACGAGAAATGTTACCATGATTTCCATTGTCTTTCTTGTTCAAACTTTTTACAGTACATATTGAACCGATGTTATTAGCCGAAAAATCTTTCTCATTGTTGAAATCCATAAGAGAAGAGGAAGATCATGTGCCCATTATATCACAAGAGGTTTCCACAATGGGAATAAGAGATTCCTATTCTCTACTATATTTTAAAAAAGAGAATGATTTTTGGATAATAACACTGAATCAATATTCAGGGTCAGTAGTTTGATAAATAAATAAAAATAAAATATAAATCATGGTAACATTGTATAAAAGAATAATTTTATCTATTTTATATCTTGTGGTAGATAATAAAAAACATATGATTTCTAAAAATATATGTGACAAAAATAAATAATTATTAGAAAAAAATGAAAAGGATATCAACTTCCAAAGAGTAGATAAAATGATGAACAAATTAGTTAAATATGTACTAGGAATTATAATTTTTTATGGTTGTTGTATTCATTCTTGATGAATTTCCTTGTTGTCATTATCTCATTGAAGGCTCAATGTCCAATCTGTCTTTAGCATGATCAGTTTTGAACAAACCACCCCAACTCAAACAAAATAATCCACCTATATTAGAAAACAATTATTGTATCACTAATACAAAAAATAAATAAACTAAACATAAAGAGGACATAATAGATTTCAGCATAAAGGCAACCCATGAACATTCTAAAATATATAAAATACTTTTGAGTTGATATAGAAATTTAAATGTTCTAAATTAGTACTAATATACATATGATTTTAAAGAATTGATAATTTTTAAAAGTATTAAACACTACATATATACGTAGATATTTGTTTAATTTAGAAATTTGGAAAAGTAATCAAGAAACACTATGATATTTAAGAGTTGTAAAAGTAATCTAGATTTTTCAAAGTAGTCTAATCATAATGATATATATAAAATTATTACATTTTGAAAATTTTTCAATGTCCTAGGGATATTGTTCTGATATATATATGGGTACTCAGATAGAAATGATTGTACGAGATTTTTAAGTACCATTGTGATGTGTATGGGTACTCATAATGGATCAATATTTGGAAAATTATTAGTTTATACTATTAAACACAATTGTTTTCCACATCTTATATAAAGGATATCCATTTTCTTAAAAACTGGGACTCTAATAAAGAATTATTCTAATGTAGGATGAAATATGAATATGTTTAGCTATTATTAAAATATTAAAAATCATTGGGATTTTTTTGACTTTTTCATAATTTAAGAAACTAGTTTTTTATGAAGAAATAAGAATATGAACTAAATTTAAAATATTAAGAATAATATCACATTGTGATGTATTTTGAGGATAAAACTAGCTGATGTTGGTTCAGGTATTTTATATATTTTTTAATGAGGATGATTTCATGTCATGATATGTGATGAATAGAATTTTGTGGGAGAGTGCCATGTCATTGTGTTATTCCATGAAATATAATCATTTTTCTCTTCTTATCTTATAAAATATATCGCACATTAAAAAATATTCCATAATGCAATCATGAAAAACCCTAAAGAAGCTATGTTGTGAGAGATTCCTTCATTCCATGATGGTGATACTACATATTCTCATAAAAAAGTGGAATTAAATGTTTATATTTATTAATAATGTTTGAAGGAATAAATGAATAATAACTATGGGAGATTGTGAATAAGAAAAGTACAAGAACCGATGAGGTTATTTTGAATGCAACTAGGTCTGATATTCATGAATTTGTTATTTAGATTTATATTTGAAAAATTAACCATGAGTTATAAAGATTTTCTATTTTAATAATGAATGGTTTACAAGTTATAAAATATGACAACTAATATAAATAATTATATTGAGTGTATAATAATATAAGAATAATAATAAGATTTAAATTTAGAGTGATAACTAATATTTCTATCTTAAATATCTTTTATCTCAAGGAAAATAACAGTTACAATGTTTTCAACAAGGAGAACATCCTTATTTGTTGAAGAAGATGATATGGAGATCTATATAGGCAAATACGGATAATGGATTTAATTATATGAATTATCTATTATAAATTAGAAGATTAATTGAGAATAAAAGCTTATGATATCCTTATATTGTGATATTTGGTTCATAATAATAGTCTATGATATCATTATATTAAAAAGTCTAAATAATTTTCAGCAAACACTGAGATTTATACACATTAATGAAGAATATATTTCTGTGTTTAGTTCATAATGTACTTTTTTTCTCATACTTATCATTATTCATATAGGAAGTATATTAAATTTGTATTTTTTTAGAGGAAGGAGGGGTTGGTTTTAAAGACAAATGAATATAATGCAGGTACATTCATTATACATAGTTTCTGATATAATTATAGGTTTAAGATCATATCCGCGATTCATATTTATAAAAATGTTATGTTATTTTCAAGTGGAAGAAAAAATTGTATATTAGTGATGTAGTAATCCATCTTAGATTCAATCATCATTTAAAAAGTATATCATTTCTTTTTAGTTGTTTTTGGGTTTAAATTAAATTCATTCAAACCATAAGTTAGTAGGGTGAGTTAGTATGTTCAATTAACTAAATAGATTAAAATGTAAAATAGAGTAGGAAAGGGTTTTAAATTGTTAAAAGTCACTCACATTCATTATACCACCCCTCACTCAGTGGGTTTATACCAATCTATGTAAAAAATAAATCAGTATCAAAGCCTGATTTCACTGTTTATTGTATTCTTTAAAAATTAATGATTTGAATATTTATTAGGATTTTAATTTCACATTAAAAGTAATCATGAAGTGAATAATTGGAGAAAAAATTTCAAATTTTGATCGGAACTCTATATATTATATGAATAGAATGAATAGAAGTATTTAAGATATTAAAAACATTAATAAGGAATCCCTATTTTTTAAATAGGAGTAAAATAATGTTTCTATTGGATTTAATCCTTGATAAATTTGATATATCTTTGGGGAAGGAGGACAAGGGTTTGAATCTACATATGAGAAGATACAAAATATTTTAACTCAGGTATATTTTAGAATATATACATTATGATGTTTCATTTGAAGTTGCTTATCAAGATTTAACTCTATAATAATAGGTATATGTGGGGAAGAAGGTATATTTAAATAATCATGTAATAAATTATATGAGTATTCACATTCATATCTAATGGAAACCCGGAATATATTTACAAAATATATAGTCTATTTTATTTTTTTATCTTTTAGAAAAATGTAAGAGGATATCAGCCAACATGAATAATATAAGGAAATAATGAAGGAAAACTATATCAAATAAGAGTTTCATGTATTAAACACAATATAAATATTGATAAAAAAAAGTATTGTAAATGAAATTATTTCAAATATATACTCTAAAACATTAAAATAAATACAAAATGAAATCTTGGAAAAGTAATAATACTTTTATAGGATTGAGTAAAATTTACATTCATTTAAGGAAAATTAGGCAGATATCATTGAAGTAAATAATTATTAGTTGAACATTAATGTTAATAAGATAAGTGAACCGAATAATTTTGTGCAAGAGAAAACACAATTATTATATATATATATAGTAGTAAATATTAAAAAGGATTCTGATGATAAAATTAATTTACTGTAGAACAAAAAATATTTCAAAAATAAAAATGTCTTAGTCATAATGATAAATTTGAAAATATAGAAACGGTTCAAGTTGAGACTTTGTAGGAATATAAGAGTAGATTTTTAACCATAAAGAATTCCAATGAGTTTTTTCATTCAAAATTATATGTATCTTTGATAATGAAGATATTGATACCATTTAATTTTCAATATATTTCAAGTCCTATGAACAAAGGTAACGCTTTATCCATAAAATCTCATTTTTACAATTTTTTTTATTTTAAAACGCATGTGTTATATTGAATGTTATAAATAAAATTGGGTAGCAATAAATCCTGTGTAATCCACTAATACATCAATGGTGGATGTGAAGAAGCACAGAGTAATCTGTTACACAATGAAATCCCAACATGGGAATCAAATATCATAATAATAAATATCAAAAAAATATATCCAAAATGTTATTTTAGAGAAAAGAACAAGGACAGTTTCCCATTATTGATTTTGTATAAGGTTCCAGCTTGTGGATCTCGACTACTAGAAAAATATATTATGAAAATAAATACCAATATGAGAGGGAATAGTGCTACACGAAAAATGTGGAGTTGTTTTTACAATGGAAGAAGATGAAATGTTATGGATTATTTCAAAGAGGACATGATTGTAATTTTAGATAAAATAAATATGTAGAAGATGGTAAAATAAATATAAGAGAGAAATATAAAGTATAGTTTGGTATAATGTCCCTTAAGAATAATTATAATCTCACTAAAATTTTCAAAAAGTTGGTAACATGAATATTTATGAGTGAAGTACCCTAGGGAATTGAGGAATTATTGAAGGATTAATTTTTTATTTTTATTTTCCATCAACCAAGTCATTAAAGGTGTATCATATATATTTTAATATATATAGAGACATAATTATATTAATTAAAGTATTTAAATGAAAACCTATGCAATATAAGAAGAAATTGTTTAAAAGGTGGGAATTTTTAACACCCCCCATAATGATTTCTGTTACATTATCAAGAGGGGATATAAAATGTCATAAAATATTATTTACCAGTAGGGGATATTTTAAAAGGATAATATTGGTCATATTTTTTAATCCGGTTCTATAGTTATTACAAATGGGTGATCATATTTGGGGATCTAAAGGATAAAATCTGTTGTTTAAGGAGAAAATCATTTAAATCCCAAGGCCAAAAGTTCCTTATCATTGATTGATAAAATTTTCTCAGAGAACTACATTATATGATATTGTTGTTTTAATAAGAATATCATTTTAGATAAAATATTATTTAATGATCCTTGAGTGAATTTAATAAGACTCGTGATGTTTTTTATCTTCTTGATTAATATTGTAAAAATTGTTGACAATAAATCCAGGGGGAGTGAAAAACCTTATGGATTTGATGTATTATTGGATACTTTTTTTGTGGTATTTGATTTCAACCAAGTAATTGAATTTGAATCATTTATATTTATGTATATCATGATACTTCATGATGATAAGTCAATGGTGGAAAGGTAAACTAATGTTATTGAAGAAACATTGGTAAAATAAGGTGATCCGTTGTAACACCCCCACAAGACTATAGAAAGAAAAAGAAGAATCTATCACACTTTTCAATGAAATAATTCTTATAGATAATTAAAAATTGGAAACGATAATATGTGATAATTAGGGTTCTAATAAATTTTTTAGATATGTTATTCATACATTAGAAAAATTTCACAAAGTCTTGATGTATATTTAATGTTAACAATTGAAAATAACAGTTTATAGGTTGAGAGAGATTAAAAACATGTCGCAAAGGAAAAATTAAATGCATGAATATAATATTAGTAATATAAAGAAATAATGTTAGTAAAGGGTGAAATAATTTTTTTTCTAAAAATAAATTCATGATATGAAATTTCTAGAGAAGTATGTGAAGATGAAAAATATATAGAATAGAAAATTAGTATTTTAACTATCTATGGTAAGAAATGATTCCTCTAAAATAATTTATAGATGATTCCTAACTCTAAGAATACTCTAATTCATGGAAATAAGATCCAGGGTCACCTCGAGATCATATAATTACTATATTTTACAAAAAGGTAAACCATTTTATAGTTAATTAATTTTACACTAAATATATTTTTGTAAAAAGTGAAAGATAATAATTAAAAACCATAAAAATGCCGAAGAGGAAACTTTTTGATATATACACCAATATTTCTAAGATAGATATAGGCATATCAAAGAAAAATAACATCTCAAAATAGAGAAAACAAATTTGTGGTTCTAAAAAAATACAAATAATAAAAATAAATCCAAACTACTTTAAAAGTTAAAATATCGAGACTTAAAAAGATACTGATTTAGTTGGATGTTTGGAAATAGTACCAGGAATTATAGGTATAATTTATTGGTATTTAAATTTTCTCTGAGCCATGAACATAGGGGGATAGAATATAAAGTTATTGGAAAACTACCTATGCATAAGATTACATAACAATTAATGATAAATTTATCTTTTAATATCATGTGAGAACAGTTTTATGTTTTTTTGGTTTTTATAAAAAATGTATCATGTGTAATAAAAAGTTTTAGTATATACCTACTCAACAAGAAACATGTAATAATGATAATAAAATGCTACAATACAAGGACATTAAACTAAGAAATGTTGGAAATTTTTCCTTGTGACAAAATTAAATGAAGAAAAGTGTTGAGTCCACCACTACTAAGAAATCAATGAAGAATGATAACTAGGATTTCACACCAAAAGGAAATAAATTCATATACTATGGAAAGAGAATCCACATCATAGAATATATCAAGATGGCCATGAAATTCTTGAAATAATGATGGAGATTAGAATTTAAAATAAAATAGTTAGTCCATGAGAGATTTAGTAGGACTATATTGGTGGTTGAAACTCATAGTGAATAGTTACAGAGGGTTCCCAAAAAGGGTACACCAAAGTTTGTTAAAGAGGTGTGTGGAAAGTACAATGTGGAAGGAAATGTGGTTGTAAAATGCATGAATATTCTTTATGGTATAATGAAAATAAAATGGAAAGATCCAGTGACTTATTATTCTAAAAAAATTCCACAAGAAATGATTATAAAAAAATTAGTATGAGAATATACCCAATGATTTTTTGATTTTATGGCCAGATCAGATGAAAATTTCTACGAATATGGTGGAGGAATAAAATAAACAAAGTAACTTGATTTCTAGATTTGAGAATTATTTTCTATACAAGAATAAATATAAAAAATAAATGAAATATATTCTTTCATAATATATTTAAGATTATAAATCCAAGGGTAATGGGAAAAAATAAAATCAAAACTGAATTAAAAGGAGTTTCTAGGTTGAGAGACTACTCTCAATGTTTTTATCACATTGTATTGTAAATGGAATAACAAATTTATTATCATATTTTTTTATTGTTGAATCATGGAAGAGGGAATCTTAGTGGATGCTTGAAATTGGGAGAAATATTTAATGTTTTAATTTCTGGATTTATTTATGGATTTTACATTATAAAGTATCTGAGTTGGAATTTATGTCCTAAATGATATTAGACATCTCAAATTGTATGACACATTCTTGGAAAGAACCATAGTGAATAAATGTATGTATACCATATGGAGGGTAAAAAAATATGAGAAACCACATATAAATTTTTCATTTTACCTAAATACATAATTATGGATATATTTGATGAAAATTAAGGATAAGTTTCATTCACAATCTTGAAAAAAATTTATACGTCCCCAAAGAAGTGACTTTCAATGTTGATATCACAATATGGTTGGTGTGTGAATATTTTTGTTGATTGAAATTGTTATAATAGTTTTCTATAATGGTTTATCTCATATAAACATAGATATTATGGGTGGATTACACATTTTAAGGAATATTTGGTGCCACCATTCGCTCTTGGAAGTTGATTGATTCTATCCGGGGGAGAAACATCCTCTCATTTTTATTTATTTTTAATTTGGGGGAGAAGAATTATATTGATCTTTGGAATAAATTTAATAAAAAAAAATTCAAAAGTGAGATTTAATGATACGTATATATTTTAATAGATGTTATCAATTAGATTTGTTGTCAAGAATCTTGTAAATGTAATTATAGAAGAATTTTGGATATTGTTTCTTAAATAAATCACATCACAGGTGTTTATATATGAATAAAAACTATATAAAACATGTTTCAAGGAATATTTAAGTTCATGATAAATTAGGATATTAAATCATTACTTTTATGGGAATCTTAGCTAGTTGATAAGTAAACATACAATCAAATGGGCACCTTGTATGAAAACTGCTATTGTATTTACTGTTAGAGATGTTGTAGATGAATTTTTGAAATGATTTGTGGTGAAATAAGATTATTTAATTCTAGACTAATGTAATTTGATATAAATATATAATTTTTATATTAAGGCATTAAAATTAGAATGTCCTTAATCATCATTGTACTATATAAGGGTGATCCTGAGTTAGGGATGAAAATCATAATTATCAACTACATAAGAACCAATAGTATTTATAAACTTGACATACCTCTATTTGAACATCACCCATAAAATACATATTCATCATCACAAATATATTTAAGGATGGAGCTCCACATAAGAATAAATTCATTATGCATTAATATAATCTTTTTTTGTACTATAATTCTTCTATTTAAAAAAATAGTGTTTTGTAAACATCATTTCTTATATAAAAGTTTGAATTGATGGTTTGTATGTATGTTGCACTATGTAAGAATCATTTTTCATTTTTTATGGATCAACACTAGTGACAGATATAAAATTCTATAGAATAAAAAAATAAATTCTCTAGAATATATATTATGAAGAATGGAATTGGTTTGGGCATAGGGTATGATAAATTCTTCAATGTATAAACCATCATGATTTTTTTCTTAATCTATAATTCTAGATTTATTTTCCACACCATAACCAAAAATTTAATTAATATTTTATTCATTTATTTATTGTAAAGTTTTCCATTAAGATTCTTGTAACACCCTGAGATTTTACTAGAGGAAAATCATGTTTGGTAGCATGTATAAAATGTAACACAAGTATTAAAAGAGAATATAAAACCCAGAGACTCTAATATATAATATATTTTTTAAAACAAATTCAATACCTGTGATAGATTTCAATGCCTGAAACATCAGGTTTAAACAAAATTTGACATTCTTATGAAATATTATTCATTAAACATGACCATTTTAACCTAGGTATTAATTTTGAAGGTATGTATATGACAAACTTAATTATAGAAATTATATTTTTTATACATGTATAAAATAAATTCAAGGATTATATATTAATTATAAATAAAATAAGAACAATTTTAAAGAGAAATAATTGTTTTTGAAAAATAGTATTTTTTAGAATGGATGATTACTTTCACATTTCACACAAAATTTAAAATTAAATTTTAAGAGTTTTATAAAATTTATTTAAAAAAAAATATTTCCACTATAAATTTCAATGTAAAATTTGGCTAATGTTTTGAGAATTTTCTAAAAATATAAATCTTTTTTATTAATTTTGAAAAATATAGATTTTTAATCAAAAACTATATTTTTAAATTACATAAAAAGTTAAATTATATGATAAATTGGGTTTAGAATAAAATTAGTAAAATTATATATATATATATTAATATAATTTGGATCGTTTTAATCATGTTCATACTATGTTTTGATATAAAAACTTTGTAAAATTTTGATCATTTTTTCTTTGAAACCCAGTTTCCTCACCACGTTGGGAGGATTAATTTTAAATTAAAATTTTCAAAATTTTTAATGGAATCTTGAAAAATGGATCACATATTTGAAATACATAAAATATTTGTTATATAATAAGATAAACATACCATTTTACCATAATTTATATTAAAAAGTGTAAAAATATTTACTATGATTTAGGTAAAAATTGGTTTTCCAAGGGATTAAATTAAAATAATATTGGATACACATTAAAAATATATATATTAAAAAACCATTATATGGAAATATTTAGGCCTTATATTTTATATGTTTTATAATATTATATTTTTTGATCCTATTGGAATATGAAAAACATGGGTACAAATTCTTATTTTCCCAAATTCATGTTTTCCACTCACTAGATTTATAAAAGGTTACCCACTCTCCACTCTTTTATACAACTTAATACCATTTTTTATCATCCAAAACCTGCCCAAATAACTTTCAAACTTCCATACCATCAACATAGAATCATTTGTTTGTTCATAAAATCATTCCAGTAAGACATTAGATATATTCCTAAAGAGGTGGTCTGAGAAGAGGTAAAACTCATAACAATGCATTTTTTATTTATTGATTCTTCCACTACATTCAAATATTATTCATTTATTATTATATAATACCTCTACTTTTTCCCATAAAATGATATGTTATTCTATTAATTTAATGATATAAATATATTTCCTCTTCCCTCAAATCTTAAATGATAACTTTGGTTGTGTGTATGGTGAACTACAACCTCACGAACCGATGTGACACATTTTCCTTCAACACCACTCATGGTTAGGAATGATGATGGATATAATGTATATACATATATATATATATATATATATATATATATATAATTTTAGGTTTTTGGGGTATAATTACATTCAAACATATACACACTACACACATGCATCCATAAAAGGAAGGTCATAGCCACCTAAGGGATAACACACAAACCAGCTACTTTTATTACATTTTATATATTTTTTGCTCAAAGTACTAGTGGGTATAAATACCATTACATGGACTATAGGCCGACCGTTGGATGGAGTGATGTCCCTTCATGCATACTGCTTGTGTCACCACCTACATGCCATGCCCACATAATCACCATTTTGATGCTTCTAAGGCCCAGTGGCCTGAAAACCCAAACAGGATGAATAGTACAACTACTACAATACCCCACACTACGACAATTCCCATACTAGCACAGTGATACAATGCTACTACAGTACCTTCTACAACACTTCTAAAGTACCTATATAGATTCTCTCATACCTTGAAACCATGTATGATGCAGGATTACAAGGATTTGTTACCACTTTGTAATCACCCAACCGTATATTTATAAAATAATTATACATATAGAGTCATTATATATAATATAAAATTTTAATTTCCAATCCTTAGGGGATACGATAACATCACTTGTGTGTACGGATGACTACTGCCTTGCAAAATGATGTGACAAGTTTTTCACTAATTATTTATAGGGAAGTTAATAAGTATAATTTTAATGAATATATGTGATATAAATGACATAATTTTCATATAAATGATCTATTTATCATTCTGATAAGATAAAATAATATTTTATTTAATATCTTTACATTCACTAAAATATGATAACATTGTTCATGTACGTGTGGACTACTACCTTTATTAAGTGATGTGACTCAATTTTCATCACCACGTCACAAAGAAGACATATATAGTTATATTTATAGAAATAATATGTTATTTATTATAATATTAAAATTATTTAAAGTGATTATATTACTTACATCCTTTCTATAAAGATCATTGAAAATTGGAAACATTACTCATGCGTATGTACAACCTGCCATCTCCACGATCATAACATACTACATTTCTCAAAACAATATTTCATGATTTTTATTCAAATTATAATTGATATATAAATATGATAATTATTTTATGATTTTCATTGTGTATATTTTGATATAATTACTTCTTAGACCTATAGTGAACCGACCAATGACATTTTTGACACGTAAGTCAAATATTGTTGAAACAAATGATGTAAAAATAATTGATTATGTTATTATATATAACATGGTAATAAGTTAAATAAAATAAATTTTAAACTTCAAAAGGTTTATTAAGAACAAAAATAATTAATATGATTTTATTATTCGATAAAATAAGAAAAATGTATGCGATGAGCCGGACTCAAGGTAAGAGTTTCTCGTCTCACATTTACTTTCAGAAGACATATTCCATATTTAACACTTATTCATTTTTTGGGGTTTATATAATTCCCATTGATATGATATATAATTAATCTCATTATATTAAATTTATTTAATGTTTCATTTTATTATTTTCTATTCATGCGTTTTATTAATCAAAATATACCAAAGTGGTATAGGTTTATTTCACAGTCTCATCATTTTTAAGGACTTATTGTGCATAGGTATCTCTTTGTTGAATTAAGTGAGGTTTATATCTTAAAATAAATGAATTTTTTATCCATTGGTTATTTTAGAAAATTTTCTTATCATAGTAACATATTTCCACGCTCTAGTACTTATAATTTTTCAGAATATATTTTTAAGTAAATCTGACATTATTTCTCTCATCAGTCAAAAATCATTTTTCATAAAAATTAATGTTTTATGACATATTTATCAAAAATGTTTTAAAACATTTTATATTATTTATTAAATACAATTTTAACTATTTTTACATTTTTTATAATAAATTTATATAAATATTCATGTAGTTTTCAAAACAATGCATGTTTAGATTTTACCGAAAGTGTGAAAGGAATATTTTTTAAAATGTAAGGAATGAACTTTATTTTCCACCATCAGGACCAATAAATGTTTAAAATATTATTTTATATGTTTTAAAATTTTATTTTCAATGAAAATTATTTTCCAAATGATTTTTGAACATTAGTTTTAAATTGGATATTTTCCAAGTGAAAAAGTTTATTTTCCTTAAAAATATTTTTACTGACATTATAATGTATTTATATTCATTAATGATATAAAAAATTTGTTTTACATATGATATAATAGGGATATTATTTATTGATACCATCCTTATTGTTTCTAGGGATGGATTATAGTCATTTTTACTAAAGATTTAAAATTTGATTACCATTCACCATAATACTCATGGTGGATTATGATTTTTTTTTGATTGGGAAAGTGTTAAAAAAATTATGATAGTTTTTAAATATGAAGGTTTATTTTTACTATGATTTACCCATTTCATATGATAAATTAATTAGACTAAATAAGTTATGGATAGAGTCAGATATAGCCCCTTGATGTATTGGTAGGTCTCATGAGACAAACTAGATTGTGTTTTAGTGGAGGCCTTACACATTAATTTAGATGTCTTGGCACAAGCCCCAGATGGTATTTATATGTCTTGTGACCAGTCCTAGATATTATTTAGATGATCTGGAACAAATCCTCAATCTTATTTAGACATCTTGGAATAATTCCTCGATGGTATGTCTTAGATGTCTTTCATTTTTAATTCCTTCATTATAAATTCATTTATTGATATTCCATTTGTTTATTCGATAAGTTCTAATATCAATGGTTAATTTTTCAAAATACTTTGATAATTTATATGAAATTATTTTATCAACATGTATTCATGCCATATTATTCCCATGTTATTGATTAAGTATAGAATGTTTCAGTTATTTACATTTTCATATTGATTATGCATTATTTATTCATAGCTATCACAATACCTTTACCCCTACTAAGAATCTATGCTCACCCTATTATTATGTTTTATTTTTACCAGGATACCAGGAAGTATTTTATGATTTATATTAATAGATATGATAAGAGGTTTAATTGTGTTCTCAGATAAAATATGTTATGTATTTTATGTTTTAAAAAGTAATATGAATTTAACTATGTATCTGATTTACCAAGACTACTAAACATTCTAGTACTTGGAGATAAAATTCATTTTATATTATGTTGAGTCAAAATGTGTTTTGAAATTACCATTTACCTTTTTATTTTTGGAAATCCCAAATCAAATATGTTGTTTTCTATCATAAAAATATATCTTTTTTTCTATCATAACCACATATCTTATTTTTAATCGTTACCACATATGTTGTTATGCATCGTAATCACATTACATGCAATGCATCATAATCACATTATGCATTTTAATTAAATTGTGCATATTAATCAAATTATGCATCATAATTACATTACACATAATAATCACATTATGCAGCGTAATTACGTTATGTATCATAATCACATTATGCATCGTAACCATGTTATGTATCGTAATCATGTTATACATTGTATCCATGTTTTGTATCTTAATAAATTTATGCATCGTAATCATGATATACATCATAATGATGTTATTAGTTGTAATCATATTATGCATCATAACCATGTTATGAATCATAACTATATTATTCATCATATTCAGGTAATGTATTGTACTCATGTCTTACTCTAATACCGCATACATGTATCACATTATAATTCATCATACTCATTATTTCATATTTATGTATCTATTTTTTCTAACAAAAATGATGTCGATGCGTTAGTTATATAATAATCATAATGATGTTGTGTATTCTATTTTGTTTCGACTGTTATATTACCAAGTGTCAAATTCCCAAAGTGTTTTTTTGGAGTAATATTAATATTTGAATCAAATATAGTTGTTGGACATGATTCCTATAAATATAAGGTCATTTGAACCAAATAAAGAAGGGATTTTGTTGATTGAACATATAATACACTATTGTGATTCTAGATAGAGATGGTCTAACTTCTCTCATACTTCAAGAAAAAATCCTTGACGAAACAAGAAGCGGACAAATTGTTCCTAGTTTTTTCTAAATCAATATGTGATTTGTATTACATTGTGAAATAGATCATTATGATAACAATCGAGGGATTCCAGGGATACGAAGACCATGTTTCCAATCACTTTATTGAGGGATTTTAAGTATTTGAAAGACATAGTTACTGATTAAAATTTTAATCGAGGGATTCAGTGGATAAAATTACAGACGTTCTGGTCATTGTATCGAGGGATTACCTAGATGCTAGTAAGACAAAACTTTTATCCTTGGTGAAAGGATACCCAACTCTTTAGAAAAAAATAATTTTAATACATTTTATTTTTATGATGCTGTTTTTAATAGAAATGTAATCATTTTATTTCCCCTTTTTATTAATATTATTTTCTATTATAATTGTTTTAATTATGATAGTTTCATTTACATTAAATATTTCATTAAAAGATCCTACATTTTATATGGTATAATCCTTCATATCTATTATACCTTGATCATTTTATTCTATTCAAATATAATTTTCTTAATAATCTGTGGTACCATAATTATTTCCATCAAATCTAGGTCCAGTTTGATCCTTTGTGTTGTTTTATAAGAGTATTTGTGAATTATATTAGTCTAAGATATCTTAAAATTAGAGATTAAATACATAATTTTTATACATACAATTCACCCCTTCTATTGTTCCATATCATATAAATTTACAACTATATTATGATCCAACAATTTTAATTAGTGGAAGTTTCTACTGATTTATTTTACTTGCATTATTAATTTCTATAATATAGTTATATTTTCATTATAAACCCTTTGTATATATCTACATACTATACAAACATGTGGAGTGGAAATGTTTTGTTTTATAAGATGGAATGAATGAATATTGGATCAATTGATAATCTAAACACAGCTATACAACCTATTTTTGATGGGAATGATTATGAGTACTGGAGAGATAAAATGAATACTTTTGTTATTAATACTGGAGTAGATAATATTTTTATGCTCACTGTAGATTTAAAAATTCTATACAAGGAAGTGAAGACCATCATCAACCAAGAGAAACTAGAATATCTACTAAATTATAAGGTATACAATACATTGTTATGTTCTATGGCCATGAATATATATAGTGAGATATTTTTATGCGAAGAAGAAAGCTATATCTATAAGAAACTAGAAGTTACACATTTTGGAACATCTAATGTTATAGAAACTAGAAGAGCAATGCTCTGAGATGAATATCATGGTTTCAATTTTCCCTATAAAGAATAGGTATGAAAGATTCAAAAAATATCTATGACAATAACCAATAATCTTCATTATATTTGATAAAATGATATTGATGATAATTTTATTATTTATAATATAATTGATTTAATTTCTAATGATTGTGAATCAAAAAGGACCTCTATTGATGAGAATAGTAAAGTTACTCAAATCAATACTGATGAATTATTTAGAACTCTCTTACAGGTGGATAAAAGTATGGAAAGAGATGTATATTTTAATAAAAAGAAGAAAGGTAAAGGAAGTGTAGATTTTACAACTATATCTAAAGAAAAGTCACCAGAATGGGTAACGAGATCCAAAACTAATGAAGTTGTTGTTTTTTCATAACCCGGTGAATGTGATCAATTATAGAATGAAATAGGTAATATTTATCTAAGAATGAACCAGACTGTGAGAAGAAAATATTTTTAGTATAGATTCAAAAATAAATATTGAATGGAAATGAAATGATCAGAAGTAACAAATTATGAATGTAAAATAAGAATTCACATTAGACCACATTTCCCTTGATTAAAAGAAAAGAAAGGAAGCATAAATATTATGAAAGAAACAAGAAAAAGTCTTACAATTCTATGACTAATAAATTCTTGAAAGAAAATTACTGTTGGAGTGAAAGTGTTGGTGATTCGTCAGATGATTATTCTGAATATGAATCTTCTGCTCAGAAGAATATTAGAGTCATATCCATATTACCTACTGAAAATTATTTTTTCAGGGATAAGGTACACAATGAAGAATATCTTACAAATATATACTTAAATTCCAATTATCATGATGATAAATATTTTTAATCCTTGGATAAATAATCTTCCATTAAAGAGGATAAATTACCTTATTTTGAAAAAGTATCTTGATTTTCCAAATTACCTGAATAGTAGAATTTAAAACTCAAGAAAAATATTTATAAAGTAAATTATAGAATCTCTATCTTTCAAAATATGTATCATATATTTCAAAATATCTTGATATGAAAAATCTTTATTTTGGAAAAATTTCAAAAATCCTTATGACAGAATATTTTGAGAAGGATAAACTTTATAATGACTTTGAATAATATGTTTTAGAGAAAAAAGTTTTTAAAACTAAACACAATTTGAAAAAAAATTCTTGTGAGAATGAAAATTTAGTCATTAGGCTAAAATATAAAATTTTTTCCATTAAGAAACTTTTATCAAACATTAATTATGTAAAAGAAATATTTGACAGGATTTTTTCTCAAATTAATCCTCCATGATAAAATTCTGGAATAGTTTATTCATTCTCAGAACCAATTTTTAGACAAAACTGTATTTGTTCATAAAAGTTCCCCATTTTGTACTAAGTTTCAGAGTGGTAAACATTGGGAATGAAATAATTCTCTTAATAAACTCCAATATTTTGTATTTCATTAATCTCACTTTGAAAAAAAATGTGGATTCATAATGTTCTATTATTTAACATTTTTTGATACCAGAATGTTTCGATTCGAAAAATCTAATTGTTTCATTTTTTAGGAAAATAAAAACCACACCAACAACAAGAATATTTCATACATGGATAGTGGATGTTCTTGACATATGATTGTAAATAAAGATTTATTTTCAAGGATTATTGAAATGAAAGGTGGAAGAGTGACCTTTGAAGATAATGGTCGTGGAAAAATCATTGGTATAAAAATTATTTTTCTTTTAAGAAAAGTTTTAATTTCAAATGTTTTGTTTGTTAAAGGTTTTAAGCACAACCTTGTAAGAATAAGACAATTATGTGGTAATGGATCCCCTATGAATTTTTTCAGAATGGCCCGAAGGCCTTCTTTTTAGTGATTGAGATTATATGAAATGTGGGTTTTTAAAAGAAATATCTAGACTATAAGTACATGGAACTTCTCCTCTCCATCATTTGCATCATGATGTCATCTCTCCACCTTTGTATGGTTGTTCAATTGGGCTTCCCACGAATGTACATGTTGCTCATGATGGAAATTTCATACCCTATCATTCTCCCACATCCATTTATATTTTTCTTTGTTGAATAAACATACTCTAAATACTCATATAGATTTTTCTCCTTGTAAAGTCTTCCTTTTCAATTAAGCACAATTTTGAGGTGGCCTGAAAGCCTTGTGTTGGCTTGAAGGCCATAAGGTGTCCTGAAGTCCTTGAGGTGGCCTAAAGACCTTACTGGAATGAAGGCCTTGAAGGACCCGAGGACCACACTAGTGGCCCGAATGCCCAAATGTAATAATTGTTCTGGATGCTATTGTATCGAATAGTGCATACTATAGTGTTGTTATAGTACTTTCTACAACACTACTACAATACTCGAAAAATATTTCTCCAACCGATTTTGTACCAAGGTCTCTTGGATGAACTTTTTGAGTCATCACCAACTAGGATAAGTCTCATGTGCTTACCTTGTTATTTTTAGAAATGATAAATTTTTAGTTCACAATTACAAGGATGAATTCATTCTCTCAGTCCAATGGAATGAGAATGTATACACACTTAACTTAGAAGACCTTAGGAGCTAAGAAATACTTTTATTAAGTGCAATTATAGACCAATATTGGTAATGTAATAGAATGTTAAGACACTATAACCTTACAAAACCTTTAAAATAATCAAAGAAAATACTTGTTAAGGATCTAAAAAATATCAGAATTGATTATTCAAAACATTATAACCCTTTTCAATATGGAATAAAACCTAAAACTAGCTTTAAATCAATTATTAAAGTTTCAAATACTATTTCATTACAGTTAGTACACATGGATCTTTTTGGTCCTACACAATCTTAAAGTATTGCAGGAAAATACTATGTATTTTTTTAGTTGATGACAATACTGGATTTACGTGGTTCTAATTTCTAGAAAAAAAATTTTGAACCCATATTTATTTCAAAAATTTTAGATCCCATGTTAAAAATTATAAAAACCTACCACTAATAACTATTCGAAGTGATCATGGTGTAGTACTTCAAAATTATGAATTTGAAAATTTTTTATAAAGAAATGTATTACTCAAAACATTTTTACCTTAAGAACCCCTCAGTAAAATATTGTTATTAAAAGAAGAAATAATATTCTCCAAGAAATGATAAGAACTATGTTGAGTGAATATTCAATTGCTAAGGATTTTTGGGTTAAATCTGTAAGTACAACTTGTTATACTATAATTTGGGATTTAATTAGACCTTTTTTTAATAAAAAACATTATGAATTATGTACTGGAAAAAACCTAATGTTTCATACTTCAGAGTATTTGGATGAAAAGTATTCATATTGAATACTAAAGATAACCTTCATAAATTTTCACCCGAATCAAATGAAGGAATATTTATAGATTATTCCACTACGTATGAGGCTTGTAGAATTTTTATTAATAACTCTTGTACCATTATAGAAAGAGTGTATGTTAAATTTTATTAAAGTGATCCTTTTTAGACAACCACTTTATACTTAAATAGAAGTTTTTTCACAAACTGATTATCGAACGTTGATTAAAAACTCTTCTGAAAAGGGAAATACTAATGAAACTTTTTCTAAAATATTTATCCCAGAAGACTTTCTATCTTAATTTGATGAATAGTTTTTACAGAATAAAAATCAATTGTTAAATAGGAATAATCATAGTGATAATATCGTAGGTGATGTAAATTAACCCATAAGGACAAGTAATTCTTTGAGAAATGAAATAGGACATCTTACTTTTCAATATCAATTTTAACCTAAAACATCTAATGAGGCCTTAGGTGATGAGGATTGGATTAAAGAAATTCAAGATGAACTAAATTAATTTGAAAGGAATAAGGCCTAGAAATTAGTTGAATGACCTAAATAAATAACATTAATTTGAGTAAAATGGGTTTTCAGAAACAAATGCGATGAAAATGGAGTCATTATAAGAAATAAAGCAAGACTTGATGCAAAAGGCTATAATCAACAAGAGGGAATATATTATGAAGAAACCTATACTCTAGTATCTAGAAATGAATATATTATTATTTAATTATCACTTGAAGCATTATTTAACTTCAAAAAATTTCAAATGGACATAAAATATGCTTTTCTTAATTGATATATACAAGAAAATGTTTTTATAGAATGACCTCTTGGTTTTACAGACTCAAAACATCCTGGTCAATTTTTTAAACTTTCCGAAGCATTATATGTCCTTGAATAATCACCTAAAGCATAGTATGATAGACTTATAGGATTTCTTTTACTAAACTATTATGTTAAATGAACGTTATATCCAACTGTTTTTATTAAAATAGAAAAAAATTATTTCTATTTTTCAAATCTATGTTGATGAAATTATATTTGGATGAACTCAGCAATCCTAAACCGATTTTTTTAAGAATCCCGTGAAATCTATGTTTAAAATGAGTATGTTGGGTGAGTTAACATTCTTTTTAGGTATTCAAATCTCTCCAAAACCATAAGGAACCTATATATGTTATCATAAGTATATGAAATATCTTCTTAAAATGTATGGATATGAAAAAAAAGTATAAGAAGTCCAATCGGTACCTCAAATTCACAAGATTATGATGGAGCTGAGAAACTAGTAGATCAAAAATCATTTATAGGTATGATAATAAGTTTGTTGTAATTATTATATAGTCATCCAAACATAATTTTTCAGTATGATTATATGAAAGATATAGATCTAATCCAAAGTAATATCATTTAAATAAGTGAAAATAATGTTTCTCCACTTAAAGGAAACAATGTATTTAAGACTATTGTAATCTTCTATAAATGAAGCTATTTTAAAATGTTTTTGATATGTTGACTTTTGGGGTTGAAAATGGACAGAAAAAGTGCATCTAGAACATGTCATTTCATAGTAGATTCATTAGGTTTTTGTCACACAAAAAACAACATTCAATATCCCTTTCCACTATTGAAGCAAAATATGTAGCAGTTGGAAGTTTTTGTGCTCATTTGTTATAGATGCAACACACACTCACTGACTATGGAATGCATTTTTTTCAAAACTAAAAAACTATTTGATACTACTAGTTACATTTCTCTAAGTAAAAACCCTTCACATCACTCATGATGAAAGCACATAGATATTAGGCATCACTTTCGTAGATAACAGACACTAAAAGAAGATATTATTTTACAATTCATTGGAATGCAATAACAAATTGAAGACATTTTCACAAAACCATTATCTTCTAGTAGATTTGAATACATTAAAATGAATCAAGGAATAATCATTATAAATTAATCATTCATATTTACCTCTTTTCTAAACCATCTCCTTATATTAAGTTTCTCCTTTTCAAAGGTGGAGTATGCTTCATTTTATTAGTTTTACATTTTATCAGGTTTACATTTTATCAGTTTTTTATTTTATTAGGTTTACATTTTTTGGTTTTACATTTTTACCAATTTACATTTTTATTAATTTTACATTTTATCGGTTTTAAATTTTATCAGTTTAACATTCTACCAGTTTTATATTTAATCAGTTTTACATTATATCAGTTTTACATTTTATCAGTTTTACATTTTATCAATTTTACATTCTATTAGTTTTACATTTTATCTATTTTCCCTTTTATCAGTTTTACATTTTTTTGGTTTCATGTTTATCTAATTTATGTTTATCAGTATTATTGTTATCATTTTCATGTTTTATCAGTATTATAATATTTTATTGGTTTTATAATTCATATCAGTTTCATATGATTATCAGTTTTATATTTTTTTTTAATTAAATTTTACTATTATAATAAAAATATACTGAAACCGATATATCTATATCAATACATTGACAATTACAACTTCTAAAACATTATATTGTCATTTATATTTCAAATTGTTCGTATTTCAATTATTTATTTTAACCTCTAATCGAATTCTTTCTGAATAATTTTTTTTATAAAACCTCAAGAGTTCAAATTCATTCTAAAAAATTGGATGTTTTAGACCTAATAAAGACATAAAATTACTTTTTAAAAGATCCCCTCCCTACCCATCCCACATCAAAATACTTGTAAATTCATCCAAAATTATTCTGCTTTATAAATAGTCAGCACGGATCGTAATCTGAGCTTACCTTAGTTTTTTTAATAAAAGATGACCTCAACTTCTATAATCAATAAAACCTTAGTATTAGATATTTTTTTCAATTTTTTTTTCTCTATTTCAACTGCTTTATCTCCGAAACAAATGTATCCAAAATATTTCTCTTCTATAACATTTAAAGGATAAAGGATAGTTTCTCAAGATATTTATGAATTTTATGATTCTTCATTGAAAAGGATAATAAATTTACAAGGATGGGAATTTCTATACATTAAAAGACCAGATTTAGATCAAGATTTATTGTTGTATGAAGAAGTTTTACAATTCCTTAGAACAATGACGATAGATAATCGACTCAAGATATCATTTATTATGTATGATAAGAAATAAACAACCTCAATAAAAAAAGAAGCTTCTCTCCAAGGAGTTTCATTAGAGGGAGATACTCTATGTCCTTCCAAATAAATTATCAGAACTAGATGGAAAATTTTATAAAAGGAAAGAAGAGGAATCTGTTTTTAAGATTCATAAACAAAATAGGAAGGTAAATCATCTATCATATGCTAATCATCTCATTTCCCTTTAGATGCAACGTTTCCTAGAACCGGGAAAGGGTGATAGGGAAACTCTAAAAGTGCATAATTTCAATATTCTTGATTATGTAATGAATATTAGGAAGTTCAATATTATGGGATTTATATTCTTGACCATAAAAAAACATAAATACAGTGACATAAAGTCTTAGCTGATCATGTTTCCCACCATCGTGGTCCTATTTTTGAAAGAGTGCCTAAGTTTGTGCAATACCTCAATAAATTCAGATATGAAAACCTTCTAGGAGCCCCTCATCATAAAGGATATGATCAGGATACTCAAGTTACAATTCAATTATAAATCCAAAAAAAATTTCATAAAGATCTAGAATCTGAGAAAAAAATAAGTAGCTGAAGGGAGTGAAAAACCATTGAATCCATCCAAATAAAGATCAAGAAAAAGAAATATATCTAAGGATATTAACCCCAAAAAAATCAAATAAACAAAAATAAGTATTAGATGAGGTTGCGATAGATTAGTGGAAGAAGAATGATGAAAAGAAAGAATGTAGTCCTCAGTTCGGCTTGGATCCTACTGAAGCCCTGGCCAAAAAAATATGAATCGAAGAAAACATTATAGAAAAAAATAAGAAGAGAATGCATAAGAGGAAGTCTCAATCTATTAATATAGATAGTCTTTTAAGATATATAAGGAATACATAAATAGAATTTTCATAAGGGAACCCAATATTCAAACACAGCTGGATCCGATAGTGAAAGGGGAAGAGAAACAAGCATCTAAACAATTTGATACACAAAGTCTCAATCAAGAAACAGAATAAGAATGAGAAGAAAAAGGTGAATAAGGAAGAGTGCAAGAATAAGAAGTAGAAGAAAGTAAATATGAAATCCAAAAATAATTCCATAGAATAGTCATAAGTTTCATCTTTTATGTTTCAATCTCTTGATCCTCAATCATTAAAAGGAGTCTCTCAAAAGAATACATCCAAGAAAGTAATTTAAATCTCAGATAAAGAAGAAGAAGAAGACGAATCTGATAAGAATCAAAATCAACTAGCTAGTTTTTTCAGCACTGAAAATCATTTTCGAGATCTTCTAGAATACAACAAAGATACAGATTCAGAAAGGACAATCACAATGAAGGAAATTCAATACGTTAAACAAGCCTTGAATATACTGTAAAAGATTATACCATTCTTTCTAGAAATTGAATCCATGGTAGATATCATTTATAATATTCATAATGAAAGAATTAATTTTTTTCAAGACTCATATAGACATGTTTTGGAATCTTGAAGCCAATTTCAAAGTATTCCAAGAACGTTCTTCTGAGAAAATAAAGGCTTGTAACAAAGTTGTTAAGTGTTCAAACAACATTGATGATAATATCATGTATCATGTGGACAAGATTGATGAATTATTAAAGCATTTAAATGATCTCAATTCCATATACCAAAATTTAGTCAATGATTTTAATGAAAAAGTAGAAGTCTTTCAAAGAATGGGTACCTAAAAAAGAATAACATCTGATGATATTGAACATCTAAAGGGAAAATTGGAAAATTTATGTAAAGAGATTATTTTTTTTATCAAAAATAGTTTTAATCTTATAAAATAACTATAGGCTCAAAGTAGATGATTACCATTCCTAGGAAGATATGATTAAATCAAATAAATCAATCCATCATCTTCATAAAAAATGCTATGGAAATAAGAAAGGATTTTTGAAGAACAGAATGTTATGTTTAAGGATTAACAAGAATCTCTTGAAAAATTGATGGAGGATAGAAAAGTGTTCATGAATATGATGTTTTCTATGATCAAATTCATGGAAAAAACGAGAATGAATGAATTTTTGAACTCTTTTTGTAATAAAAAAAATATTTTATGTCAAGAAATTTCTATTGTTTTGTGCTATGTTTCTATAATTCTTCATAGGAACAGAATGTTTTCTCTTATTCTTTTTGAAAATCATAAAGGGGGAGAATAATTTGGAAAAGAAGAAATTGCTTTATACAGAAGATTTTTCTCATAAAAAGTTAAAAAAGATGAATTCTGTATTAAGGGGGGAACCCATAAGTAAAATTAAAGAGAATAAGATCCGTTGTGATATTTTTACACTATTGTGTAATTAGTCGTATTCACTATTACTTTCAGAAGAGTTACTACACTCAGGCGGAGATTAGCCTTCATTGATTGTTTTGTTTTGTACTGTCCAAAAAGGGGGAGATTAATGTGTCAAAATTCGTTTCAAATTTCCCATTTATCTTCTTTTTTTTGGAAATCACAAATCTTATATGTTTTTTTACATTGTAACCATATATGTTGTTTTCCATTGTAATCAGGTATCATGTTTTTCCATCGTAACTACATATGTGATTACACATCGTAATCACATTAAACTCTATACATAGTAATCACATTATGAATCGTAATTACCTTATGCATCGTAATCACATTATTCATCATAATTATGTTACCCTTTGTAATCATCTAATGCATCGTAAGTACAATATGTATCGTAATCACATTATGAATCATAACCATGTTATGTATCAGAATAATGTTATTCATTGTACCCATGTTATATATTATAATAATGTTATGAATCATAGTCATGATATGCATCATAATCAAGGTATTCATTGTAATCATGTTATGAATCATAACCATGTTAACCATCGTAACAATATTATTCATCGTATTCGTGTAATGCATTGTACTCATGTCTTACTCTAATACCGCATACATGTTTCAGATTATAATTCATTATAATCAGTATTTCATATTTATGTATCTATTTTTTTCTAACCAAAATGATGTTAGTGAGATTGTTACATACTAATAAAAAAGATTTTGTGTATTCTATTTTGTTTTGACTGATATATTGTAAGGTGTTCAAATCCATTTGAGTATTTCAGAGATATATAACCATTGAAATCCAATATGACCATCAGACAGGAGGTGTAACACCCCGAAATTTTATGAAAAATATTCTTTTAATTTCATTGATGTCTTGTGTTCTACGTTACACCAAAATTATCATGTTCTATATGCAACACCGTATTAGCTTACATTATACGAAACACTATTCTTGACTTGCGTTACACGCAATTGTGACCTTCCTCGATAGCGTGTGTAGTACGCAATACCGGGTTTCACTAAACAAAAATATATTGTTATAATAATATTATGGACTAGACGTTATGAATATTATTAAATACATTTTTACTTTTATAAAATTATTATTCATTTTACACATTTTCTAGAACATGGTTTAACAATAAAATAATTTTTTTGGGTAAAATAAGTATATTTCAAAAAATGCAGTTTTCCACCTTTTGATGGCGCACCCACATTTAATCTAGTTTCTGACATGTTTATAAGTTAAATTTGACAAAATAAAATTCTTCTTTGGAATCATGATATAAAATTTTACTTTGGATAAATGTTTCATATTATTCTGATAACTTTAAAATTTTAATGAATACTAAAAACACGCTATATTTTAATTAAAAACAACTTTTTTTCATCGCAATAATTTATATGGTTAAATTATAATATAGAATGGTTTTAAAGTATAAATAGAATATATTTTTACTATTTAATATAATGTATGTCATTACCATTAATTTTACATTGAATTCATAAGTAAAAACATTTCAATCTTTGCCAATATTTTAACTTCTAAAACCTGTTTTCTTAACAACGGGATAAATTTTAATTTAATTACTACAACTTCGGTGTTTTGAATTTTTAAAAATGGATTCCATATTTGGATTCAGTGGGTCCAAATTATGTTAATAGTATACTTTTATTTTTTTGATATTATGAATAGTAACTACGGTAATTTTTATTTACTTCAGTTAAAGATAAATCGGATAATTAAGGGTAAACCTAATATTATAAAATTACCCAAACACATGAAAAAATTATATTGGATGACTAAATGTCGAACCAAATCACCTAAGGGTCGGATTAGATTCGTTTTATGGACTTTTGACCATTAAAATAAATTAATTATTATTAAAACCAAAGAAAGTGACAACAAGTCACTCTCTTAAATCTTAGAAGTATAATAATTTTAATTTAATGATAAAATACATGAAGCTTCTAAAATGAATAGTCTCCAGAAATATAATAAAATTATATAAATCATGTAGAATTATTTATAATTTTTAGGGATTAAATAATTATCATGAAAGGTTACACAATAGTGATGTTGAAATTATTTTATTGATTGAAATATTGAATAAATGGTTTTAAAAATATTAAAATAAATATTATATGAACTATTTAATGTGCTAAAAAAAATTTATAGATAAATATGACATGTTAAGAATCTATTAAATATTTTTTTTCGAACATGTCTTCTGTGTGGATTTTATTTAAATTCAAATAAATTAATTGTGTCAAAATTCAAACTATTGATATTTTTTATTTTTAAATTGTTTAAAATTCACAATTTTTTTAAAAAAATTACAAATTAAAATTTATATGATCTAAAATGTCTGTAAATATCAAATTATTTGTAATTAAGAACACATAAGTAAGTATTTATAACCATATAAAATTTATAACATTATTACCACAAATAAAACAAAATAGATTAAATAAGGATAAATCAAAATGATATGGTATAAATTAAAATTAGAACATGTCTAAATTTGATTTTTTGATTATATTAAATCCCTATATTATCTAATATCTTAATTTGAGTCACTTTGGAAGTTTTTATGTGTAACGCCCCGACCCCAGTTACCCAGAGTCGGTGCATTATTACATAACATTGGCATGATCACAAGAAAGATCAAATCTCGAAAGACCGATTGGTTTAGTAGCCTTGGAAACACTAGATATAATCATAAAGTTTTACATTACATTTCAAAGTGAAAAACTACAACAACAACAAAGTCTTCATATCCACACTATTAACCCCTCATAATATCCCTGCAAGTCAATCATAATTTACTTATTCACTACCTGGGAAAATAAAACATAGAAAAGGGGTGAGCTCAAATGCCCAGTAAGGATAACAATATAGCGGAACATTCAAAATAAGCGTAAACATTTAAGGCAATGGATTACTAAAACAAAAGCCTTTTAAACTTGAACTTCAACATAGTATGGAAAAAGTAAAATGAAATAATGCCATTTACTTGTTCACATGAATATTCTACTAATCGAATAATCACATGCAAAATCAATAACCACTTTCATAATGTTGGAATGCATAATGCCAGACTATCATAACCACATAGCCAAGGCCTCGTGCCAAGACTACAAATAATATTTTGTCAAGGCCTTGTGCCAAGACACTAGTTTGTCTCATGAGACCTACCGATGCATCGAGGAGCTATAGCGGGCTCCACCCGTCACATATTAAGTCCAATGCATTCCCATATGAAAAGGTTTAAACATAACATAAACATTCGTATTAAAACTAGCATACGAAATGTCAATAATTTCACCATAAACTATGAATGGTATAAAAATAGCACATCCACAGTCAAACATATCACAAAACCTTCAATACAATATAGAAGTTTTGTATCATAATAAATCAACTTCAAATAAGCGTAAAATCCATCAAAGGATGTTGACATAGATGAAATCAAAACTATTTGAGAGAAATATCTCCTTTTTTGAAATTATTTAAAAGTCACACATTTATAAAGGAAGTAATTAAAAGAGATTTTTGAATCAAAGTGTCCCATACCACTTTGAAACATTTGAAAGGAATTAAAATTTTTAAAAACATTCATGTCCATATAAATAAATCCTTAAAAACCATTTTGAAGACATGGACATTAATTGAAAAGATTTAGAAAGACAAATCTTTAAAACATTGAAAATTCTGATTTTGATAAGGAGTACCTCTCTGAAATTCTTAAAATATTCATTTTGAAATCATTTAAAAGTCACATAAAAATAAAACATTTACTTTTAAAATATCCTTGTAAGCTTGTAATGAAAGCTTTGAAGATTTTATAATGGCGGTAAATAGCCGCACCCGCCGTATAAGTTAAAAAAACATTCTTACCTTAATTCCGTCGAAAGGTTAAAAAGCACCTTGTTTGGAAAACGACGGAAAGATTCCTTTATAAACCTCTTATAAAAATTCAAACAAGGGTATAAATGACTTTAACCCATATTCTTGTAAATAGTAAAAATGTTTTGAAATACATTTTTAAGAAACATGGATGTGGATAATAAAGAGATCCCAGTAGATTATTACGTATAAACAACCTCGAATAATGAAGAGATTGTGAAATAACCCTTACCTTGTACTTTTCCTTGGTTGGGGTAGGTTAACCTCCTGTATAATGGTGAAATAATTGTTATTAAATTATACAAGAATCATATACATTAATATGATATCATATATGATCTTTTAACATTGTTTTATTAATAATATCTTAGTATTATCGTCGTTTCGGGTGATAATCGATTCGTTCTTCTTAAATGTTTGGTTACGTAAGACATGTTTGTAATGGATAGATTATATTTTATTCATAATCAGAATGATATTAACATTATTTTTAACCCCAAAATGAGAATAAGACTTGAATGGGTATGATGGAGAATGAATCTTATCGCGTTCGTGGAGACGGTAGTCCGTACGTGCGCACGAACGCTACTTCCATTTAATTTTTTATTTTAAAAGAATCTAATCCAAATGATACATAGGTATATTACTATCCAGTATAGTATTTTATATATGTTACTTAAGTTCATTAACACCATCCTTTATACGTTCCATGTGTGGTATGAACGAGTCATATCATTTTAAGGGGGCGGTAGTCCGCACTTCCTCAAATGAAATTATCGTATGTATATACAACATGAAACGAATAATGGTATGAAATAAAATGGAATTACAGAAGCTTATATATAAAATATATATCATTAATATCATATTTAATTACAGTGCCATCATAATGGCCACCATGAGAGGTGGAAAGATGTATTTGAACAATCATCGTTTCGTGAGGCGTTAGTTTTCCATCCACAGAAACATTATGTTCATCATCCATTAGATGGAGTTGTGTGTATGTGTAGTTTGAATCCTTCTTATAACAACATCCTAGTATATTTAGGATACTGTTGTTGTTACAAAAGAAAGGAAATAAAAAGATTTTGGGGGTTGGAGAAGCAAAATAAATGAAGATACTTTAAGAGAAATTGTTACCTTTAATTTAGGTAACTCACTTTGGTTGGAACCAAAGGACTTCTTGAAATGCTTTCTGCCTAAGGGGAAGATTCAAGGAGGAGGAGAGGGATGTGGGGAGCTTATTTGGGCAGAGTTTGGGCGAGCCAAGTGGCTTGAGAGGTGTGAGGAAAAGAGAAGGAGGAGTGCCCTTTTATAAGAGGGGTGAGGGGCACCTTTGGAAAAGCTAGAAATATTAATTTATAATAAATTCATATTCGGTTTCCAAAGGCTCCAAAGTTGACTATTCAAAGTATGAGGTGGGGATAGGTCGAAAACAACTCATCCAATAGAATTTAGACATGTTTGGGTACTTATATTAATCTTATCTTTAAGTATTAACTCTAAGTTAATTAGTTTCACTTTTACAATGTCTCTTTGTATTTTTATATAATATGGTCAATAAACTTACTATATACATCCAAGCGACCCCCAAGTGGTCCATTAATGATTAACCTATCATAATATAAGTCTCTTGGCCGAACCTTAGATTTTTTAGGAATTTAATATCAATTAATAATATAATATTTGTTTTAAGAACTCTTTTATATCAATTTTGACACTATTCAATAGTTGATTTTTGTGAAACTCATAACAGATTGATTACTTCGAACAAAGTCAATTAAATCAATCCTAATATATCATATTATCCTAGAAAATTAGTTTAATTCATTAAAAGTTTCATATTATATTTATTTGGGTATTTATAATATCAATTATGTTAATTTTTTACTATTTTAGTAATTACTGCATCATCATTGTGTCATAAATAAAATAAATTATTTAATGTCTAAAAATTATAAATAAAACATCATTATGTAGGAAATCGTTTTAGCTTTCTAATGAATATTTATAATCGAAAATCCAACATGTATAACCCTATGTAAAAATTGTTCTTATAAAAGATGTAAGCTTATGCCATTTTTATTTTTATTTTAACTTTATTAATATAATGTGTCCCTACCACATACAAGTGGCTCCAAGGGGTCCCCAAATTGACCCAAGGATGCTCATGGTCGGGTATGTGTCCACCAATAAGGTTAGGACACGTTTTAGGTTAATTTTGTATTATTATAATATTATTTTTTAACCCTTATTTACCGGATTTACCCTTTAACCATGGTAAATAAAATATTTACCACAGTAACTATTCAAAATGTCTAAAAATAAAAGTTACCTATTTACACAATTTGAAAATCCTGATTCCAAATATGGAATCCATTTTCCTAAATTCAAAACACAGAAGTGGCAGAAATTAATTTAAAATTAATTCCCGCTGTCAAAACAAAAAGCGTGTTTTTAAGAGATAATAACTATCAAAAGATTGACACTTGTTTATGTTCGGTTTAATTGTAAAATTATGTCTAATGACCAACATTATATTAAATTGTAAAAATATATTCTAAATATACTTTAAAACCACTCAAATTCATAATTTATCACTATTAATTATTTTGATTAAAAAAGTTGTTTTTAATTAAAATTTAGTAATTTTCACTATTCATCAAAATATGAAAGTTATCCGAAAAGTACCAAAATTTCACCTTAGGCTAAATTCGATATTCCGAATCCAAAAATGAAGTCCATTTTGAAATATAAAATATATATATTTTCAAAAAGTAGGTATTACTATTTATAACGGCTAGTTTGATTGGTTATGGTGTGTTAGAACTCGGTGTTGCGTACAACACACGCTATCACATTATTCAAAGGGAAACGTACCGTGGAAGCTTGGGGTGTTTCATTTTAAATTTTTGATGTCCCCATTTAGTCAAAAAGTTTAAAATATTGTATTTAAAAAGGTTTCACTATTAGAAGTTGATAAAAGTGAAATACTGAAAATGAATCTGTTCTTGCATTATGACTAAGAAACTCATAATAGGGATTCTAAAATTATAAGGATTATATAAACATTAAAATTTATCTAATACTATTCATAACCTCTTTTGAATGGCTTGTTTGGTAAGTCATGGTGTGCTTGAACTTGGTGTTGCATGTAGTGAAAGTTATTGAATTATTTTGAAGAACTAACACACTATGAAATCTTGGGGTGTTACATTCTCCCCTCCTTCAATAAATTGCGTCCTCGCAATTTGAAATTGTTCTTCGAAAATAAAAGGTGGAAAATCGATAATATATTTGTGGGAAACCCCACATCGGAAATTGGGTTACTAAAATTTAGTCTTAATATGAGGAAAAGAGAAATTAAAGGGTCACCACCAAATTATGATCTCGATTAGGAGAACATTGGTGGCATTTAGAGACATATAATTGGAGGAAAAACGTAAATATTTATAGGTAGTGATTGAGGTCATCAATCACAAACAAGTATAAAATTGAGGTCCTTAAATTCATCAATCTATGATGATTTGAAATACCATCAGTTCAACAAAACATAGGGTATTAGGATAACACATTTTTGATGTTTCAAAATATCCTAGTTGAAATCCCACATCGAAAAATGAATTAATGAGGCCTCTATTTAAAATAAATAGTCGAAAGTATGAAGATTACCGAATATAACACATACTAGGGTTCCATGTAGGAAAATATGGATATGGAAGAAAAATCTAACCATCAATTATCTGATGGAGAGTGGTAGAGAACATGGCTATGAAAAGGCCAACAATCCCAAAGCCATAAATTAGTGATGATTTAAGGTACCATCTAGGACAACATTTTTGTTCTAAGTTCCTTTTATTAATGTTGAGGAATTTATTTATGAGATTGGCTAAGATCATAAGGAGATATACTTACTTTATAATTAGAGTTTTATCCATTAATAAATTTCTACCACATACTCATCTTTCACTCTAAAAGATAATAGAATGTAAAAAAATTCTATTTACACTATTCGTATAGGGTTCCAAAATAAACGAATTTATAATTCATCTAAAAGATCTTTTAATAAAAACTACATTATTTAATCCAGGACATCTCGTGGGCCAGTGGTAGGTGATACACCCTTGTCGCCCTTCGGTTGCGGGTTCAAGTCTCGCGGCCTTGCCGGACGTGACGGGTTGCCGCCCGACCTCCGGGTTGTCCTTTTATGGCAATCCAAAATAATCCAAACTAGAACTATCCAAAATACTTCTGTCCAAACTCATAGTCCAACATTTATAAGGAAGGTAAGCATAATGTAGATTCTTTTTACCCCGTAATAGCATATGAATACCTTCATCATGTATTCTTTTAATACACTGAAACATCCTGAATTACCATATTCCTTATTGATTACATTCATGCTCCCTTATTCCATATAGAATGCTGGATATACTTCATTAATACAAAAATGTTTTAAACACCAACAATGATGGAATATACACATCATTAATCAGTTCCAAGGTAGTCAAGAATATCCAATATAATTTATCCAAAACAATCATGTATTATTCCAAAATCACTACCTCGGTATCAGAACTATATTATGGTTTATCATTCTCTCAACCATATATTTTCCAAAAATTTATCCTGCTATTGAGTCACTTTTCTTTGTTCCACAAAATCTCAAGTCCTTAATGAAATAGTACTGCAGTACAATCCTTACATACTCCATAATTATTATAACAAGTAAATTGTTGATACACACTCAATTGACATAATCAACATAAGAAATCTAATCATTCCTCTTCATCTGTGGTAGTATCATAACTTGATTATTATCCAATAACATCATTTGCGGCATAGTTTGATGACTGGGACATAGGTTCGCGTAGTGTCCAAACTCCTTGCAAATGAAGCATTGTACATTTGAAACCATTTTCTTACCCTTGCAGTCACGTACTTTGTGCCCTTTTTCTCCACACTTATAACAAACTCCCTTTCCTTTCAGGCAAGTTCCAGGGTGTTTCTTTCCACAGTTACCACATATGGGAAAATTCTTCTTTTCCCTCTTCCCTTTATCCATTTTTCTCTCTTCCATCCTTTTCTTCTCTTGCTTCCCTTAAAATCCATAGGACTCAGTAAAATCTTTACTTATCTTATCAACACATGATATTATTTCTTCATATAATGATAATACATGGGAGACTATTTCTCTTATAAATTCTGGCTTAAGACCATGAAAGATATGATCCTTCTTTCTCTTTGGATCATGTGCATTGCTGGAGTTCTCATTCCTTCTACTGGGTGCCATTTCTAAACAATGGCATACACTAGATCAGTTTATGAATCAAAATACATAATCCCATACTTATAAAACACTTAACATAAATTGAACTATTTATGGTTATAATCCATAATCATAAGAATGTTTTCTTTGAGGAAGTATATACTCATAATCCCTTCAAAATGATTTGTAAAGAAAATGAGAGTTATCCTAAGCATATCCCCCGGGAGTGTCGTAACCAAGAGTGCAGCAAGGCCCGTTGTCGTGCACCAGTTCCCGTTCGAGTCTAGCTCAAAGCGGTGTTTTCGGGTTTTACCCCTAGGTACATCTGTGCCAGAGCCGCCTCTACCTGCTCGTATCCAGACAGGGATGTATTGCTCGGAAAACTCACAAAATCTCTACAATACCAAAATTCTAGGAAGTTCTTCTATACTAATCCTCAAAGTTAATCTTAGGTCTACGTGATCTAATCAGAGTTTATCTAAATCTAGCTTCCAAGGTTTGTACTAAACTTCCTCTGATACCAACTGTAACGCCCCGACCCCAGTTACCCAGAGTCGGTGCATTATTACATAACATTGGCATGATCACAAGAAAGATCAAATCTCGAAAGACCGATTGGTTTAGTAGCCTTGGAAACACTAGATATAATCATAAAGTTTTACATTACATTTCAAAGTGAAAAACTACAACAACAACAAAGACTTCATATCCACACTATTAACCCCTCATAATATCCCTGCAAGTCAATCATAATTTACTTCTTCACTACCTGGGAAAATAAAACATAGAAAAGGGGTGAGCTCAAATGCCCAGTAAGGATAACAATATAGCGGAACATTCAAAATAAGCGTAAACATTTAAGGCAATGGATTACTAAAACAAAAGCCTTTTAAACTTGAACTTCAACATAGTATGGAAAAAGTAAAATGAAATAATGCCATTTACTTGTTCACATGAATATTCTACTAATCGAATAATCACATGCAAAATCAATAACCACTTTCATAATGTTGGAATGCATAATGCCAGACTATCATAACCACATAGCCAAGGCCTCGTGCCAAGACTACAAATAATATTTTGTCAAGGCCTTGTGCCAAGACACTAGTTTGTCTCATGAGACCTACCGATGCATCGAGGAGCTATAGCGGGCTCCACCCGTCACTTATTAAGTCCAATGCATTCCCATATGAAAAGGTTTAAACATAACATAAACATTCGTATTAAAACTAGCATACGAAATGTCAATAATTTCACCATAAACTATGAATGGTATAAAAATAGCACATCCACAGTCAAACATATCACAAAACCTTCAATACAATATAGAAGTTTTGTATCATAATAAATCAACTTCAAATAAGCGTAAAATCCATCAAAGGATGTTGACATAGATGAAATCAAAACTATTTGAGAGAAATATCTCCTTTTTTGAAATTATTTAAAAGTCACACATTTATAAAGGAAGTAATTAAAAGAGATTTTTGAATCAAAGTGTCCCATACCACTTTGAAACATTTGAAAGGAATTAAAATTTTTAAAAACATTCATGTCCATATAAATAAATCCTTAAAAACCATTTTGAAGACATGGACATTAATTGAAAAGATTTAGAAAGACAAATCTTTAAAACATTGAAAATTCTGATTTTGATAAGGAGTACCTCTCTGAAATTCTTAAAATATTCATTTTGAAATCATTTAAAAGTCACATAAAAATAAAACATTTACTTTTAAAATATCCTTGTAAGCTTGTAATGAAAGCTTTGAAGATTTTATAATGGCGGTAAATAGCCGCACCCGCCGTATAAGTTAAAAAAAACATTCTTACCTTAATTCCGTCGAAAGGTTAAAAAGCACCTTGTTTGGAAAACGACGGAAAGATTCCTTTATAAACCTCTTATAAAAATTCAAACAAGGGTATAAATGACTTTAACCCATATTCTTGTAAATAGTAAAAATGTTTTGAAATACATTTTTAAGAAACATGGATGTGGATAATAAAGAGATCCCAGTAGATTATTACGTATAAACAACCTCGAATAATGAAGAGATTGTGAAATAACCCTTACCTTGTACTTTTCCTTGGTTGGTGTCACGAACCGAATCTGGTCACCGCCAAAACCGGCACCAAACCCAGCCCATGACATGACCCGAAGGGCGTTCCCTATCCCCACGGGCTGGCACAAGTGCCCGGGTATCATTAATTTAGGTTTGGGAACGATTTACCCGAGTATGAAAGCATAAAACATTAAAAACATTCCATAATATAAATCTGAAATTTTTGAGCCAAACAAGACTTAAGTAAAAAAAAACCAGAACTGAGTACATTGGTTTAAAGACAATACAAGTGGTACAAATAAAAATAATTATAGAATTAAGACAGCCCCAAGGACTCCACACGACTAGGGGTCATCGCGCCCAAGCTATCTCCACAACTCCGCACCAAGAATGGGAACTAACACCGTGAACCGCCATCACCCTTAGCCCTTCCTTTACCTGAATCAAACATAACCAAGTCTACTTACACCCAAGGGGTGTAAGTAGGGTGTGAGCCAAAGCCCAGTAGGATACCACCCAATGATTCCAAAGAGTAAGAAATACAATGTGAAAAAGCAAGCAGTTTTCAAACGCAAGGAAAAGTAGTGTTCAAATTTCAAGAAATGAAACCTCTAATTGAAAATAGTTTTCAATCCAAAATTTTTGGAATACTAACACATTAAAATAGAAATGTTATATACTGTAATTTACTTCCAAACACACCCTAAGACATGGGTAGATACTACAAATCCAATGAGCAACAACATTGGGAACACCCCTAGGCACTAGGTTGTCTTGGGCCCTATGTACCTCGTACCTCGGTGTAGAGTAACCATAGCAAAATCATTTCTCGTGCACGAGCCACTAGTAGGGAACACACCCATAACCTAGTGGTCCCCAATAATCATCCACATAGTTTAGTTAGAGTTGTCGTTATCCAAATGCTAAGTGAAACAGGGACAAAACCCATCCGGTCCACTAGCCGTACTAGTACAAATCCGCCCCACCTAGGTACCCGGGCTTCCCCTTTTGTGCTCAATCAATTTCAGGATGAAACATAAATAAATTTTCCTATAAAACACCATTACTTGTCAATCACAACCAATACAGTAGCTATCACATTTTATACCACTTAAAACATGCAACAAAACACTTAGATTTTTCATAAAACAATTCCTCAAAATCTCGTAGTGTTTCGGACACAAAACACCTTATACACCTCACTTGCATACTATGTGCACATATTTAAGTTTCCAAAACATAAAGGAGATCCCACTAAATTTCAGTGAAAACACAAAATCATTTTTGGGGCAACCCCATATGGTTCAAGAAATGACATCATTGCAAAGTCTCCATTTTTTCACAACACAACTCTTAGAATTTCATGTGGTTCACAAGCACCCTTAAAACAAGATTTTTCAGCAACAAACACAAGGGACAATCATTAAAAACAATATTTTTATCCCTATTATACTTCAATAAAATCAACTAGTTGCTTATAGGGTATCCCCAATTAAACTAATAATACATTTCTATGAAAAACCCTCAATTTCACATGAAATTGGCCTTTAGGATTCATTTTAAATACAAACACCACTAAAACTATATTTTTCAGAAATAATAAAATTTAATAAGCATGAAAATACCATAAAAACAGTAGCCAATTCACAAAGATTTCATACACAATGGAATCACCTACCAAAACCAAGGAAACCCTTGAATCCTTTGTGCGAAAACTCAAACGCACCACCGCCGCACCTCAAGAAATCTAAACCAGACCTAAAACCAGAATTTCAGACCATAAAACACAATATAAAACCTTAAATTTTAAACCCTACTTCCTGGACATTAGGAACCACAATTATAATGGAAGAAACCCTAACTAAATTGGATGTAACCCTTAACAAATTGAAAGAAGAAAGGGGGAGAACAACTTACTTAAAATATCTTGTAGAAATCGCCCCCCAAAATACCAGTAGCTGATTTCAAAAATACTCAAACCTTCAAGGGAGGTTCGAACAAGAATAGGTAGATCATTTAGGAATTTGAATGGGGGAAAAAGAGTAAGAATCGAAGGAGTTATGAAGGAAACAAATTACCTTTACAAATCTGCCCGAAATTTGAGTTCTCCAGATATTTCGACCTAAACCGCGATGCAAAAGAGATGAAAAGAGGGTAGGAGGATATGGGACGCGAGGCTGGGTTCAAGGGGCGTGTTTGGGGCTTGGAATCACCGAAAAAGCCTTAAAAAAGAATAAGTTATTAGTAAATCAAATTTTATTTTTAAAACTGGAATTGGGCTTTCGGGCAGGCCCAATCCCTTAAATAAAAACCCATATAAACCTTAGTTATGGATTTCCAAAGACTCCAAATTTTAATTGTGGTGTTAATATATCAGGGGAGGACATTTAGGAGTTGGAATGAGTGAAAAATATTAAAAAATGAATAAGTTATAAAAGAAACAAATTTTATTTTTAAATCTGGAATTGGGCTCACGGTTTGGCCCAATTCATGAAAACTCACATATTCTCCATAAAAACTTTGGAAACCCCCCAAAACAAAGCATTAATGGAATGTAAAATAAAAATACATTTAAAATAAGATATGTATGTGACAATTATCCCCACCATGAAAACTTTCCGCCCCGGAAAGTCACAGTAAGGCCAAAGCAACAACCAAACTCAACTGAGAAACCAAGAGGTACTCTCTTGCCAGGTTTCTCCCCCAAAGGCCATAACACCTCCAGTGATCAATGAAGGAAGGAATACTCTCACAAACATGACTTACACCACCTTCCTGAATGAATAAAGCACATTCAAGCTTTATCCCAAATGAAAACTCCTCAGACACAATCTGAACAATACTCAATCAATTTACCCAAATAAACAACAACATCGAACAAGGTTACATTTGCCCTTCTATAACTAAACCATTTGTCACTCTCCAATATCAATGTTTACCAAAGTAAGATGTAGGTAGTTAGATATCTCCAAATGATAATACCTACTTTCCATACAAAACAAAGGAAAAAATATGAGTTACTCGTATGAAGAGACACAAATGGGCTCCCCACCATAAGAGACAACTTAAATTTTTTTTCCACAGACAGAATCAAGACACTAATAAGGGGAGGCCCAAACAGACTCCCTAGTACAAGGGGTATACATAAATTAGAAATATACAAAATAATATACATGATACCCACAGTGGGTCTTCCCACCACAAGAACCAACCATCTTAACTGACCAGCATGGGCCGACACAAAAAGACTCAATTTTTTTTTTTAAGATTTGGGAAGGGTGCAGGGTCAGTCCGCACGGTTTGGGAAACCATGCACTAACTATGTTGATCATTATTTGAATGTGGCTTCCTAGCACACTGACACTACTAATCATGCACAAAATGTGTTCTCAAACTTTCTAGCCAAATTTCCAACCATCCTCCAATGACTCAATGGAAACCAACGTGGGAGGGAAAGACATTAGGCGATGACATGGGTACAAGGCCCTCTACCTATTTCCACCGAACGAGAACAACAGAAGGAAGATGATGAAACCATAGGTTTAAACTTTTCCTATCTTTCATACTGAGGATAGGACTTTGTATAAGTGTTTAAAAGACACTGGTGTTTCCCCTGACTACGCGCCAGCTTCTCTCCGGGACCTATGGCTGGAGCTCAAAATATTGAAGCATCTTCGGCCACGCAGTTAGGCTGTTGAAACCCCTATGTGGAACTTATTCTTTCAGTTCCACAAACAACTACACTACATACCCTGATGGGTTTATCAAGACATAACACACTTCATAACCCACTTTGCCCAGAAAAACACATTTCACTGAAACAAGGGATCAGAAGATGCACACACATCGCGCCTTGTTTCTTTGGGTGAGAAACAACAGAAGGGAAAGACACATATAAACACCTTCCTCTAAGATATCGGATTTTATGTTTTTCCCAAGGGAGACATAATCCCAACATAACATAGAACCTTAGGGGATTGTGTGACCTTCACCTTTATGGTCAAAAGAGCACACAACATCACAATGCGTCACCGAACATGACCCTGACGATTGATAGAAACAATACATGGAACAGGACCATATTCAAAGTCCCTAAACAACAGATAAGTCCAAAACGTGGACACAATATCATATCATGACCTAAATCTCAAAATTGGTTTTTTTAATAATAACTCTTTCTTCAAAGAAACTATAAAGAACCCAGATGCCCTCTTAGACACCATCAAGACACTCATCTGTACTAACAACGAAACAACACTCCCACCTTTGGTGAATTAGGAAACTTAAGAAACTAAGGTCTCTTTCAACCTTCCCCAAGCACTATCCCACTACAAGAGGATCCACAAATCAGCGAAATGAATGGGTGTAGACTCAATAAAAGAAATGTTCAATAAAATATTATTTATATTGATCAACTGGAGGATTTTCCAATGGCGGAACAAAATGGGTTGCACTTCAGTTGTGCATTAACCCTTAATGGGGGCATACCTTATCCAATGAGAGAACCCAAGGACCCAACCAAGCTGGTCCATTGGTCAAAACATGCCACAAACCAGATCCAAACACATGAAGGGAACCATCGTAAAGGCATCCCAAAAAAAAAATTCAAAAGAGACCACTAACCATCCCTGCAACACAGCTTACCGACCAAACACAAACCCAAAACACAGTTCAAACAGAAGGGGTTCTAGAACTCAAAACATCCCACAACACCAACATTTTCAAAAACCCATAATACAAACCATAACAAACTATTCATCAAGACATCATGTTTTTCTTTAAAACCAATTTTTTTTTAAAACAAACGGTTTAGCAGCAAGCGTATCCACCAATGGTACTCCATGGGCCTCACACATGCATGTTTTTGTGCCACAGCGGGCACCCACCTCATATCCATCCCAGCACTCATCCAGTCATGCCATCAACCATCCATCATCCCATATAACCCCACGCATGTGGTCACTCATGGAAATACAAAAGGGTAAAACAAAACTTCCTTCTACTTTTCAAAAACAAAATGGTCAACCAACCCAACCTTTTTCTTAAAACTGCTAACAATGAGAACGAAATCCCAATTCACATCTTACAAAACATTTCATAAGGACACAACCATTTAGAAAAGAACTAACTTTTAGGTTATTCACGTCAATTTCGAAACATATCATCCCATTAAAACACACCCTAATTGTTTAGAAAACTCTATTGGAAACACTTTTCAGAACCAAATTCAATATAGTTCCTGCTTTCAAAGAGGTGTAAGCACACCATTTTACATTTCAAAACAATTCTGAAAATTCAGTTCCGCCATTTCATAAACCAAACCATTCCCTCTTTATTTGAAAATCATTTTATAAAAACTTTACGCTTCTTAAAACCAAGTCACCTTAAAACCAAAGTGCTAAGATTTCAAAACTAAAGCACAAAACAATGCAAGAGGAAACTAGTTTCGGTGGGTGACTTGGACATATGGTTGGCAGCCATATTCCAATCACTTTGCCGTCACAGAGAGTATTCTAGGGAAATATCCATGGCTCCACATGGCTTGCCAGGCCCTGCGAGCTCACTGAGATTATTCTCCCAACTCTCTTTTCATTTCCCATAGTCATCATTAATCCAAGAAAACCAAAGCACTCAGATAAATCCATACTTACCATGGTGACTTGAATCCCTTCATGAGGTGTGCTGGCCAGGCACACTACCCATGACTGAAATTTCAAGTCCCAAAAATCCTAGCTCTAGACTATGCTGACTCTTCCCCAAATAACATGACCCAAGGAGCGAACCTCCTCTGATACCATTTTGTCACGAACCGAATCTGGTCACCGCCAAAACCGGCACCAAACCCAGCCCATGACATGACCCGAAGGGCGTTCCCTATCCCCACGGGCTGGCACAAGTGCCCGGGTATCATTAATTTAGGTTTGGGAACGATTTACCCGAGTATGAAAGCATAAAACATTAAAAACATTCCATAATATAAATCTGAAATTTTTGAGCCAAACAAGACTTAAGTAAAAAAAAAACCAGAACTGAGTACATTGGTTTAAAGACAATACAAGTGGTACAAATAAAAATAATTATAGAATTAAGACAGCCCCAAGGACTCCACACGACTAGGGGTCATCGCGCCCAAGCTATCTCCACAACTCCGCACCAAGAATGGGAACTAACACCGTGAACCGCCATCACCCTTAGCCCTTCCTTTACCTGAATCAAACATAACCAAGTCTACTTACACCCAAGGGGTGTAAGTAGGGTGTGAGCCAAAGCCCAGTAGGATACCACCCAATGATTCCAAAGAGTAAGAAATACAATGTGAAAAAGCAAGCAGTTTTCAAACGCAAGGAAAAGTAGTGTTCAAATTTCAAGAAATGAAACCTCTAATTGAAAATAGTTTTCAATCCAAAATTTTTGGAATACTAACACATTAAAATAGAAATGTTATATACTGTAATTTACTTCCAAACACACCCTAAGACATGGGTAGATACTACAAATCCAATGAGCAACAACATTGGGAACACCCCTAGGCACTAGGTTGTCTTGGGCCCTATGTACCTCGTACCTCGGTGTAGAGTAACCATAGCAAAATCATTTCTCGTGCACGAGCCACTAGTAGGGAACACACCCATAACCTAGTGGTCCCCAATAATCATCCACATAGTTTAGTTAGAGTTGTCGTTATCCAAATGCTAAGTGAAACAGGGACAAAACCCATCCGGTCCACTAGCCGTACTAGTACAAATCCGCCCCACCTAGGTACCCGGGCTTCCCCTTTTGTGCTCAATCAATTTCAGGATGAAACATAAATAAATTTTCCTATAAAACACCATTACTGGTCAATCACAACCAATACAGTAGCTATCACATTTTATACCACTTAAAACATGCAACAAAACACTTAGATTTTTCATAAAACAATTCCTCAAAATCTCGTAGTGTTTCGGACACAAAACACCTTATACACCTCACTTGCATACTATGTGCACATATTTAAGTTTCCAAAACATAAAGGAGATCCCACTAAATTTCAGTGAAAACACAAAATCATTTTTGGGGCAACCCCATATGGTTCAAGAAATGACATCATTGCAAAGTCTCCATTTTTTTCACAACACAACTCTTAGAATTTCATGTGGTTCACAAGCACCCTTAAAACAAGATTTTTCAGCAACAAACACAAGGGACAATCATTAAAAACAATATTTTTATCCCTATTATACTTCAATAAAATCAACTAGTTGCTTATAGGGTATCCCCAATTAAACTAATAATACATTTCTATGAAAAACCCTCAATTTCACATGAAATTGGCCTTTAGGATTCATTTTAAATACAAACACCACTAAAACTATATTTTTCAGAAATAATAAAATTTAATAAGCATGAAAATACCATAAAAACAGTAGCCAATTCACAAAGATTTCATACACAATGGAATCACCTACCAAAACCAAGGAAACCCTTGAATCCTTTGTGCGAAAACTCAAACGCACCACCGCCGCACCTCAAGAAATCTAAACCAGACCTAAAACCAGAATTTCAGACCATAAAACACAATATAAAACCTTAAATTTTAAACCCTACTTCCTGGACATTAGGAACCACAATTATAATGGAAGAAACCCTAACTAAATTGGATGTAACCCTTAACAAATTGAAAGAAGAAAGGGGGAGAACAACTTACTTAAAATATCTTGTAGAAATCGCCCCCCAAAATACCAGTAGCTGATTTCAAAAATACTCAAACCTTCAAGGGAGGTTCGAACAAGAATAGGTAGATCATTTAGGAATTTGAATGGGGGAAAAAGAGTAAGAATCGAAGGAGTTATGAAGGAAACAAATTACCTTTACAAATCTGCCCGAAATTTGAGTTCTCCAGATATTTCGACCTAAACCGCGATGCAAAAGAGATGAAAAGAGGGTAGGAGGATATGGGACGCGAGGCTGGGTTCAAGGGGCGTGTTTGGGGCTTGGAATCACCGAAAAATCCTTAAAAAAGAATAAGTTATTAGTAAATCAAATTTTATTTTTAAAACTGGAATTGGGCTTTCGGGCAGGCCCAATCCCTTAAATAAAAACCCATATAAACCTTAGTTATGGATTTCCAAAGACTCCAAATTTTAATTGTGGTGTTAATATATCAGGGGAGGACATTTAGGAGTTGGAATGAGTGAAAAATATTAAAAAATGAATAAGTTATAAAAGAAACAAATTTTATTTTTAAATCTGGAATTGGGCTCACGGTTTGGCCCAATTCATGAAAACTCACATATTCTCCATAAAAACTTTGGAAACCCCCCAAAACAAAGCATTAATGGAATGTAAAACAAAAATACATTTAAAATAAGATATGTATGTGACAGTTGGGGTAGGTTAACCTCCTGTATAATGGTGAAATAATTGTTATTAAATTATACAAGAATCATATACATTAATATGATATCATATATGATCTTTTAACATTGTTTTATTAATAATATCTTAGTATTATCGTCGTTTCGGGTGATAATCGATTCGTTCTTCTTAAATGTTTGGTTACGTAAGACACGTTTGTAATGGATAGATTATATTTTATTCATAATCCGAATGATATTAACATTATTTTTAACCCCAAAATGAGAATAAGACTTGAATGGGTATGATGGAGAATGAATCTTATCGCGTTCGTGGAGACGGTAGTCCGTACGTGCGCACGAACGCTACTTCCATTTAATTTTTTATTTTAAAAGAATCTAATCCAAATGATACATAGGTATATTACTATCCAGTATAGTATTTTATATATGTTACTTAAGTTCATTAACACCATCCTTTATACGTTCCATGTGTGGTATGAACGAGTCATATCATTTTAAGGGGGCGGTAGTCCGCACTTCCTCAAATGAAATTATCGTATGTATATACAACATGAAACGAATAATGGTATGAAATAAAATGGAATTACAGAAGCTTATATATAAAATATATATCATTAATATCATATTTAATTACAGTGCCATCATAATGGCCACCATGAGAGGTGGTAAGATGTATTTGAACAATCATCGTTTCGTGAGGCGTTAGTTTTCCATCCACAGAAACATTATGTTCATCATCCATTAGATGGAGTTGTGTGTATGTGTAGTTTGAATCCTTCTTATAACAACATCCTAGTATATTTAGGATACTGTTGTTGTTACAAAAGAAAGGAAATAAAAAGATTTTGGGGGTTGGAGAAGCAAAATAAATGAAGATACTTTAAGAGAAATTGTTACCTTTAATTTAGGTAACTCACTTTGGTTGGAACCAAAGGACTTCTTGAAATGCTTTCTGCCTAAGGGGAAGCTTCAAGGAGGAGGAGAGGGATGTGGGGAGATTATTTGGGCAGAGTTTGGGCGAGCCAAGTGGCTTGAGAGGTGTGAGGAAAAGAGAAGGAGGAGTGCCCTTTTATAAGAGGGGTGAGGGGCACCTTTGGAAAAGCTAGAAATATTAATTTATAATAAATTCATATTCGGTTTCCAAAGGCTCCAAAGTTGACTATTCAAAGGATGAGGTGGGGATAGGTCGAAAACAACTCATCCAATAGAATTTAGACGGGTTTGGGTACTTATATTAATCTTATCTTTAAGTATTAACTCTAATTTAATTAGTTTCACTTTTACAATGTCTCTTTGTATTTTTATATAATATGGTTAATAAACTTACTATATACATCCAAGCGACCCCCAAGTGGTCCATTAATGATTAACCTATCATAATATAAGTATCTTGGCCGAACCGTAGATTTTTTAGGAATTTAATATCAATTAATAATATAATATTTGTTTTAAGAACTCTTTTATGTCAATTTTGACACTATTCAATAGTTGATTTTTGTGAAACTCATAACAGATTGATTACTTCGAACAAAGTCAATTAAATCAATCCTAATATATCATATTATCCTAGAAAATTAGTTTAATTCATTAAAAGTTTCATATTATATTTATTTGGGTATTTATAATATCAATTATGTTAATTTTTTACTATTTTAGTAATTACTGCATCATCATTGTGTCATAAATAAAATAAATTATTTAATGTCTAAAAATTATAAATAAAACATCATTATGTAGGAAATCGTTTTATATTTCTAATGAATATTTATAATCGAATATCCAACATGTATAACCCTATGTAAAAATTGTTCTTATAAAAGATGTAAGCTTATGCCATTTTTATTTTTATTTTAACTTTATTAATATAATGTGTCCCTACCACATACAAGTGGCTCCAAGGGGTCCCCAAATTGACCCAAGGATGCTCATGGTCGGGTATGTGTCCACCAATAAGGTTAGGACACGTTTTAGGTTAATTTTGTATTATTATAATATTATTTTTTAACCCTTATTTACCGGATTTACCCTTTAACCATGGTAAATAAAATATTTACCACAGTAACTATTCAAAATGTCTAAAAATAAAAGTTACCTATTTACACAATTTGAACATCCTGATTCCAAATATGGAATCCATTTTCCTAAATTCAAAACACAGAAGTGGCAGAAATTAATTTAAAATTAATTCCCGCTGTCAAAACAAAAAGCGTGTTTTTAAGAGATAATAACTATCAAAAGATTGACACTTGTTTATGTTCGGTTTAATTGTAAAATTATGTCTAATGACCAACATTATATTAAATTGTATAAATATATTCTAAATATACTTTAAAACCACTCAAATTCATAATTTATCACTATTAATTATTTTGATTAAAAAAGTTGTTTTTAATTAAAATTTAGTAATTTTCACTATTCATCAAAATATGAAAGTTATCCGAAAAGTACCAAAATTTCACCTTAGGCTAAATTCGATATTCCGAATCCAAAAATGAAGTCCATTTTGAAATATAAAATATATATATTTTCAAAAAGTAGGTATTACTATTTATAACGGCTAGTTTGATTGGTTATGGTGTGTTAGAACTCGGTGTTGCGTACAACACACGCTATCACATTATTCAAAGGGAAACGTACCGTGGAAGCTTGGGGTGTTTCATTTTAAATTTTTGATGTCCCCATTTAGTCAAAAAGTTTAAAATATTGTATTTAAAAAGGTTTCACTATTAGAAGTTGATAAAAGTGAAATACTGAAAATGAATCTGTTCTTGCATTATGACTAAGAAACTCATAATAGGGATTCTAAAATTATAAGGATTATATAAACATTAAAATTTATCTAATACTATTCATAACCTCTTTTGAATGGCTTGTTTGGTAAGTCATGGTGTGCTTGAACTTGGTGTTGCATGTAGTGAAAGTTATTGAATTATTTTGAAGAACTAACACACTATGAAATCTTGGGGTGTTACATTATGTGGGGTTTAGGTTTATTATAAAATAATATTTTAGAGGTTTACAAAAATGACCTTCTCCTCCCTTATAAAAGGGAACCACCTCCCTCTTCTCTTTACACAATTTTTAGCTTTCAAGATCATCCAAAACCTGACCATTTCCCTTCTAAACATCCCTAGATACATTATAGAGGTTATTTACTCATCAAAATACCGTCTCTAGTTCCTTAAGAGGAAGCATAAAAGAGGTGCGTCGAAGAAGAGGTAATCTCTTCTACCGATTCTTTCAAGTTTCCTTTCTTCTTCAACTTCTTATTCTTTTATTGTTTCATTATAATGTAATAAAATCATTATAACTAATATACTGATATGGTATTATAAATATGAAACAACCCCATTTCACCTTCTATCCAACCTATGGAAAACTAAATCACCGCGTGTGTGTATGTACGGAATACCGTCTCCACACCGTGGTGTAATCTATTTTTCCTTCACCACCATACTTGGATGGGTATAACGGTGTAAATAATAACTATATATAGTTATTATAATATCATAGTGATAATTAGATATTACATCATCCACTCCAATTCAATTCAATAATTATGTGAACGATATCATCGCTCGTGCATACGTACAGATTACCGTCTCCACGAATGCGATGAGATTCATTTTCCATGATTAACCATTCAAGTATTATTATAAAGTATATATGTAATAAATATTCAGGAAAGATATTAAATAATAATGATAATGTATTTATGCACTTATATGTTTCAATTACTTAATTCAATTCAATTCAATAAGGAAACAAAAACATCGTTCATTTGTACGTACGGCCTACCGTCTCCATGAACAGTGTATTTCATTCGATTTATCAATCTATCATATATATTTATATACTGAATATATAATATATATAAATCATGTTTTACATTCTGTAATTAAGTAAATCATGATATGAGTAATAATATCAAGAACAAAAAATCGAGACACATATGATAAATGAAACGATTTTACCCAAAACGCTGCTTTAACATGGAATATACAAATGAACGGGTAATATAAAGTCATAAGTAAACCATATATGATATCATAACAATGAATATGATTCTATAATAATTAAAGGACAGTATTTAAATCATTATATAGTAGTTTCAGATACATACAAAGCATATCCGACATAAGGTACGTGATAATTTTGCAATCTCATTTTTATATGAGATTGCTTATACGTAAGTATTTACTGGGGTTATATTGAACATCCATTTCCAAGTTTTATAAAAAAAGTTTTCATAAATTATTTTCTATTCTTCCATGTATGTTTAAAGCCATGTTTACCCCCTCTTTGAATTTTACTATGTGGTATGGAAGGAATCATTCTTTTGTTTAGCATAGGAGGTACTTTTTGGACTTTTCTGGGAAAATTACAAGGAGAATATTTATTTAACTTATATGGAATGAATAGATTCTTTTTATGGTTATTAACTCCTTATTTCCATGAAACTTCCTCTACAATATTTCGGGAATGTTTTCAAAAGAATTCTTTTCTTTTAAAATTGGATGGCATTTTTGTGAAAAGAAAATGGTTTTGAAGAAGAAAGGATATTTTCCTCAGGAATTCATTTCAAGTGTTTTATCATAACTATTTTCCATATAAGATGAAATTATTTTTATGTTTCAAGTATAATGTCTCAATTTTTCCCATGGTTTGATTTCTCTTATGATGAAATGATATCCATTTGTTTTATATGGATAATGTTATGATGGGATGATGTTTAAGAAACCTATTTTATTCTTTGGGTTATGATGAATGATTAATGTTTATTTTGTGGCACACATAAGAATGATTTGATTATCATATGGGTGGGACCTATATCTCCCTAAAATTCATTGGTAAAAGATTTATATCTCATGAGACAGACATGGATGGAATGGTAAGTTAATCCGGTTTAGTGATACAGTACTGGAACGAGGAGTGAACTCGATTCAGAAAGGGACTTTGTCCACTAAGATAGTCTGGGAAGTAATGCTTTGGATACTATGGAAGTCATATAATGGGATTAATGGTTTCCACAATTACATGTTTTATTCCCATGTTATTTTACTATTGTTAATGTTTCTTTATGATCTATGACTTATGTACTGCCATGTTTTATGTCATTGCTCAAGATTTTGATGTTTAATCATTATGTTAATGTTTTTTTAAGTTAAAATGTATATGATTTGTTTTATTTTCTCCATTATCACCCTTACTGAGCATTTGAGCTCACCCATTATATGTTTTCTTTTCCCAAGGATTTAAAGAATGGTTTTAGGTAAGAAAACAAAAGGTGAAAATATTTATGGGAGATGTTGAAGATATTTCACAACGATTAGAAGATTATGTTTTGAGTTTCCAAAGACACTAAACTATTACAGTCCTTGTGTATCAGTTTTTTTATGTATTAAGTATTACGCAAAAGTAATGTAATGTCCATGTACTTTAAGTACGGGTCTCTATAGTTGGTATTAGAGGAAAGGTTTATTCAACCTTTAGAAAGTAGGATACGAGAACCTTAGTGTGATCCCTAGAGATATTTCTAAGGTATGTCTAGGGATTCCACAAAGGTTAAGTATAAGTATAGGTTATAGTCCTATAATTATGGTAACGATCTTAGAATTAATCCTAAGATGTTATATATTGAAGGTACTCCCCCTTTATTATGTTGTTTTTTCTAGAATGATTTTGGACTCTCACAATTTTCTTTTTGGGTTTTAGATGATGGATAGAACCCGAAGGAACCATGTTGATCAATGTAATGGACAATGCAATGATTTTCCTTCTGAACAAACCAATTTTATGGGAGATGGAGTAAAAAATCTTATTGATATACTAACACAAGCTATGAATCATTCAGACCTTCCAAATGAGCAGAGAAGCGAACAATATTCTATTGAGTCCTTCATGAGGGAACATCTACCTTCTTTCAGTGGGTCTTCTAATCCACTTTTTTCTGCAAAATTGGTTAGTACCATTGAAAAGATATTTTCCATACTTCATTGTTCAATGCATGAAAAAGTCATTTTTCTATTTACTGGTTATAAGGTGAAACAGACCAGTGGTGGACTCTAATTAAGAATACAAGGCCCCAATATGAAATTGAATATATGTAATGGAACGAGTACAAGAAGTTGTTTTTCAATATGTACTTCCCTTGTATTCTTCGAACAATGATGGAGAAGGAGTTCCTTGAGCTTAAGCAGAAGGATGTTGAATATTTTGGTATATACGATGTGAATTTTACAAGGCTTTCATGGTATGCATCTGAATTTATCATCCAACCTAAAAGTAAAGTTGATCGATTCTTCAGTGGCTTAAAACCAAGTCTTCAATGGGAATTAGCTATAAGAGACTTCAATAGCTATGAAAAAATTATGCATTGTGCTATCAAGGTAGAAATAGAAGTTGGTGTTACATATCCATCTCATGGTTTTGAAAAGAAATGAAAGATGAAGTTCAAGGAGAAATCTCAGAACAATGGTGAAAAGAATCTGAATGTTTCTTTATGCTCAAAGTGTGGAAAGAATCATGGTGGAGATTTCCTGAAAGGTACTAGAAAATGTTTCAAATGTGGAAAAGAAGGTCATCGAGAAGTTGAGTGTTGAAGTAATGGGAAAAATATAGCTAATGAAGTTATTAGAGAAAAGACTACAGAGAACGCTCCACCAACACTTCAATGCTTCAAGTGCAAGGAAATGGGGAATTATGCTAATCAATGCCCTAATCCAAGGGTTAATGATGATAGATGTGAGAAACCTCTTAAGTTAAAGGATAAAGGGAAGTCACGAGCGATCACTATTGGTGACGTTGAGTATGATGACGATGTAGTGGAATGATTATGTGTTTATGTAACAGGATCCTGAAATAATGTTGTGGAATCACATATATAGTATTGTGGAATATTGGAATATCTATGTATTGGTTTATTGTGGATTTCAAAAATTATATGGTACAGGTAACCATGAAAATTGATTCAAAAATTTTGGAAAGTAGATGATATGTACATAATGAAGGGATAAGGAGAAAATAAAATGTCTGATTGTATTCATGAGCTCATGACTGATATAAGGACAATGTTATATCATGGTTTGAGTGTATAGAAATTTTGGGGATTTTGGTATGTGGAAAGAGTTATCTTTTGGCAGCATTCATGTTTTAAAAAAATTCAATGGGTATTCATTTTTCAAGAGAATACATGATTAAGGTATTCACAAGTTTGGAATGTGACCAAAAAGATATATCATATGATATATGGGGGATAAATCATGGTATTCACATGTTTTTTATATGACCTTTCTGGTAATTGTTTTCTTTTTACTATGATATTGGACCGAAGTATTTTGGATAAGACAAAATATTGGAATGGATTAAGTTAGACATCAGATAGTATTGCTTAAGGCTAGAATTGTTTTTTGATATTATTTCAGGAATGATATAATAAGGTAGTTTTAGAAAAATGGACAACCTGAAGGATGGGCGACAACCCGTCACGTCAGACAAGGCTAGGGGAATCGAACCCACAACTGAAGTGTGACAGGCCTTTATCACCTCCCACTGGCCTACAGGAAATCCCTGGTTATTATAAACTAGTTTTATTATATTAAGCGGTATGATAGATGATGTATAAGTCCATTTTTGGAATCATATACGATTAACCTCACCATAGATGGACTTATGTATATTTGATAACTTTTGATAACCTTTTGTTTGAGACAGATGGAATGACCCATCATTCTATCGCATTATATGCTAACACTTCATGGAAGACAAATTAAACTTCATTTCTTTAAGAGATGATGTGGAAATTGTTTAAGGAACAAACAACAGTGAGATTGTACCAAAATCAAGTAAGTGTTTCTTTTAATTATTCTTCAACTTTTGGGGAATGATCTTGAAAATAAAAAATGTTGTCCTAATGTCCTCATATCCGATGAATCAGATGGTACCTTAGATCATCACAAATTTATGGATTTGTGATTGTTGGAATTTTCATAGCCCTCTTCTCTACCACTCTCCATCAGAACATGATGTTTAGATTTCTCTTCCATATCCATATTTTCACCTATGTTCTCCTATGTGGAAACCCAGTGATTAGTTAATTTGGGTACCTGTTACATTTCATAATTTATTTTTTAAAGTTCAGTTTTGGTATTACTTTTTACGATGGGGGTTTCTATTAAATAAACTATCATGTAGTAAATCGTTTATAACTCCGATGAATTTTGAGGGCGAAATTCATTTTAAGGGGGGTAGAATGTAACACCCCGAGATTTTTTGAAAAATATTATTTTAATGTCATTGAGGTATTGTGTTGTACGTTACACCAAAATTATATTTTTCTATACACAACACCGTATTAGCATATATTATACACAAACACTATTCTTGCCTTGCGTTACACACAATTGCGACCATCCTCGATAGCATGTGTAGTATGCAATATCGGGTTTCACTAAACAATGATATATTATTATAACATTATTATAGACTAGCCGTTATAAATAGTATTAACTAAATTTTAAAATTTATAACATTATTATTCATCTTACAAATTTTCTATTACATGGGATGAGAACAAAATAAATTATTCGGGTAAAATAAGTATTTTTTTAAAAAAAATGCAGTTTTGTCTCCTTTTGATGTCGCACCCACATTAACTATAGTTTTTGACATTTTTATAAGTTCAATTTGACAAAATAAAATTCTTCTTTGGAATTAGGATATAAAAATTTACTTTGGATAAATGTTTCATATTATTTTGATAACTTTCATATTTTAATTAATAGTAAAAACACACTATATTTTAATTAATTTTTTTTTCATCGCAATAATTTAGATGGTAAAATTATAATATTGAATAGTTTTAAAGTATAAATAGAATATCTTTTTACCATTTAATATAATTTATGTCATTACCATAAATTTTACATTGAATTCATAGGTAAAAACATGAAAATCTTTTGCAATATTTTAACTTTTAAAACCTGTTTTCTTTACAATGGGATAATTTTTAATTTAATTGCTGCAACTTCTGTGTTTTAAATTTTGAAAAATGGATTCCATATTTTGAATCAGTGGGTCCAAATTATGTTAATATGTTACTTTTATTTTTTTGATATTATGAATAGAAACTATGGTGATTTTTATTAACTTCAGTTAATGATAAATCTTGTAATTGAGGGTAAACCTAAGATTATAAAATTACCATAACACATGCCAAAATTCTATTGTATGACTAAATGTAGACCCATATCACCTAATGGTCGGATTATATTCGTTTTATGGACTTTTGACCCTGAAAATAATTTAATTATTATTAAAACCAAAGAAAGTGGCAACATGTCACTCTTTGAAATCTTATAAGTATAATAATTTTAATATAGTTATAAACTTCATGAAACTTCAAACATGAATAGTCTCCAAAAATATAATAAAATTATCTGCATTATGTAAATTTATTTATAATTTTTAGGGATTAAATAATTATCATTAAAGGTGACACAATAGTGATGTTGAAATTATTTTATTGATTGAAATATCGAATAAATGGTTTTAAAAATATTAAAATAAATATTATATGAACTATTTAATGTTCTCCATAAATTTTCTAGATAAATATGACATGTTATAAATATGTTAAATATTTCTTTCGAACATGTATTATGTGTGGATTTTATTTAAATTTAAACAAATTAATTGTGTCAAAATTAACACTATTGATATTTTATATTATTAAATTGTTTAAAAATCACAAAAATATTTTTAAAATTAAAAATTAAAATTTATATGATCTAACATGTCATGAAATATAAAATTATGTATAATTAAGAACACATAAGTAAGTATTTGTAACCATATAAAATTTATAACTTTATCACCACAAATAAAATTAAATAGATCAAATAAGGATAAATCAAAATTATATGGTTTACAATAAAATAAAAACATGTATAAATTTGATTGGATAATGAGAATACAACCCTATATTATCTAATATAAGAATTTGTGTCACATTGGAAGTTCCTATGTGGGTTTTAGGTTTATTATAATTTAATATTTTAGAGGTTTCCAAAAGTGCCCCTCTCCTCCCTTATAAAAGGGCACCTCCTCCCTCTTCTCTTTACATAATTTTGAGCTTTAATGCTCAGAAAAACCCTACCCATTTCCCTTATAAACTTCCCTAGAAACATTATAGAGTTTTTGGTCTCCTCAAAAGACCAACTGTTGTGTCTTAAGAAGAAGCATAAAAGAGGTGCGCCGAATAAGAGGTAATCTCTTCTACCGATTCATTCAACTTTTCTTTCTTCTTCAACTTCTTATTCTTTAGTTTTTTAATTATAAATTAATAACATCAGTATCACTAATATACTGATATGTTATTATAAATATTAAAAAACTCCATTTCACCTTCTATCCATCCTATGGAAAAAAATCACCACGCGTGCGTACGTACGGAATATCGTCTCCACGCTGTGGTGTAATCTGTTTTTCCACCACCACCTTACCTTGATGGGTATAAGGGTGTAAATAAAAACTATATATAGTTATTATAACATCACACTAATTCTGATATATTAAATTATCCACTCCAATTCAATTCAATAATTATAGGAACAATATCATCGCTCGTGCGTACGTACGGATTACCATCTCCACGAATGCGATGTGATTCATTTTCCATGATTAACCATTCAAATATGATGATAAAGTATATATTTAATAAATAATCATGAATGAAATTAAATAATAATGATATTTTTTATATGTACATATATGTTTCATTTACTTAATTCCATTCAATTCAATAAGGAAACGAAAACAGCGTTTATGCATACGTACGACCTATTGTCTCCATTAACAGTGTATTTCATTCTATTTATCGATCTATCATATATAATTATATACTGAATATATATTATATATAAATAATGTATTAAATTTTGGAATTATGTAAATCAGTATATGAGTTATAATTTCAAGAACAAAAAATCGAAACACATACGATAAATGAAACGATTTAACCCAAAACATTGCTTTAACATGGAATTTACAAATGAACGGGTAATATAAAGTCATAAGTGAACCATATATGATATCAAAATGATGAATATGATTGTTGAATAATTAAATGAAATTATTTAAATCATTATATTGGAGGTTAGGATACATACGAAGCATATCAGACATAAGGTAAGGGATAATTTTTCAATCTCATTTTTATCTGAGATTTCTTATACGTAATTATTTACTGGGGTTATATTTGACATCCATTTACATGTTTTATAAAAAATCTTTCATAAATTATTTTCTATTCTTCCATATATGTTTAAATCCATTTTTACCCCACTTTGACTTTTAGTATGTGGTATGGAAGGAATCTTTCTTTTGTTTACCATACGAGGTACGTTTTTGACTTTTCCGGCAAAAGTACGAGGAGAATGTTTTTTTAACTCATACGAAATGAAAAAAAATTCTTTTTACAATTCTTAACACCTTATTTCCACTAAACTTCCAATAAAATATTTCATTAATGTTTTCAACATAATTCTTTTCTTTTAAAATTGAATGGAATTTTGTAAAAATAAAATGATTTTGATGAAGAAAGGATATTTTCCTCAGGAATTCCTTTCAAGTGTTTTATAATAACTATTTTCCATATAAGATGACATTATGTTTATTTTTCAAGTAAAATTTCTCTATTATGTTCATGGTTTGATTTCTTTTTGATGAAATGATATCCATTTGTTTTTAATTGATAATGTTATGATGGGATGATGTTTAAGAAACCCATTTTATTCTTTGGGTTATGATGAATGATTTATGTTTATTTTGTGGAACACATAAGAATGATTTCATTATAAGATTAGTGGGTCCTATATCTCCCTCCAATTCATTGGGTAAATATTTATATCTCATGAGATAGACATGTCTAGAATGGTAAGTTAATCTGGTTTAGTGATATAGGACAAGAACGAGGAGTGAACTCGATTCCGAAAGGGACTTTGTCCACTAAGATGGTTTGGTAGCAATGCATTGGGTACTAAGTAAATCATTTCATATTCTTAATGATTTCAATAATTACATGTTTTATTCCCATTTTATTTTACCATGATTAATGTTTCTTTATGATCTATGCCTTACGTACTGCCATGTTTTATGTCATTGCTCATGATTTTGATGTTTAATCATTATGTTCATGTTTTTTAAGTTCAAATGTATATGATTTGTTTTATTTTCTCCATGCTTACCCTAACTGACCATTTGAGCTCACCCTTTATATGTTTTCTTTTCCCCAGGATTTAAAGAAAGGTTTTAGGTAAGAAAACAAATGGGGAAGATCTTTAGAAGATTTGTTGAAGATCTTTCACCATTATTAGAAGATTATGTTCCGAGTTTCCAAATACGCTAAACTATTATGGTCCTTGTGTGTATGTTTTTTTTATTTATTATGTATTCCGTAAAAGTAATGTAATTTCCATGTACATCAAGTACGGGTTTCTACATGAGCCCTTAAAACTGAAGGTCATTTGAAGTAGATAAATATGATATTTGGATAATTGAACATATAAGACACTACTATGATTCTAGAGAGAGATAGTGTAACCTCTCTCTTTCTTAATGAAAAAGTCCTTGTAGATACAAGAAGCGAATGACTTGTTATTTGTTTTTGTATTTCAATAAGTCCTTTGTATTTAATTGTGTGATCGATCATTGTGATAACAATAAATGGATTCTGGGAATAGGAATATGGTGATGTCGATCGTTGTATCGAGGGATTTCATGTATTTGAATGATAGAGGTTCCTATTACCTTTTTAATCAAGGGCTTATGTCGATTTGAAGAGAGATTTTATGATCTTCGTATCGAGGGTTTATGCAGGTGGTGGTGAGATAGACCTTTTATCCTAGGTGAAAGGATACCCTACTCTTTGGGATAAATGAATTTTAATACCTTTTATTTTTCCACTATTGTTTGTAATATAAAGGGAATCATTTTATTTCTCCTTTCTATTCATATTATTTTCTATTGTAATTTTTTTAATTACGACACTCTCATTCACATTACATATTTCATTAAAAGATTCTATAAGTTGTATGGCAGAATCATTCATATTTGTTATACTTTGATCATTGTATTCAATTGAAATAAAATTATTTTAATAATCTATGGTATCTTAATTATTTCCAAGGGATCTAGGTCTAGTCTGATCATTTATATTGTTTCATAAGATACTTTTTAAATTGTATTAGTTTAAGATCCCTTAAAATATTATTTTAAATACTGAAAATTTAAACCTACAATTCACCCCCTCTTGTATTGTTCCATCTCATATAAATTTACATTTATATTATGATACTACATCTTATACAAATATAATAAAGTATACACTAGATTTGGGTAACTCGGGTTAGGGACAATATAGTTGGTATCTAATCAAATTTAATAAAAACCTTGGGAATTCGATTTAGGAAAACTTAGATTAATGAACACAACCATATGATATAATTTCAGTATCAATACAGAAGAATATTTTAATGTTTTATTAAGGAATATATTATGTGGTCTTTCGTATAAATACATCTATGTATGGATACTACATGGTGACATGGTCTTGGAACCAATGTACACAGGAGTAATAAATAAGAAAAGGGAACATTGGTCTTGACCCAATCATCACTTGTTACATGAAAACATGCCTTACTGTGCATCTTGTTTGACACTCTCAGTGGATATTATTAGGATAATTACCTTTTTCATTACAAACCATTATGAAGGATTTGAATATATATATCCCTAAATAATCCATTTTATTATTATGATATTAAACATGCATAAAATTTTACATTTATGATAAGTGTTTCAATAGTTTTGAGATTTTGCATTATGTTTTATAGTGTTATGATCTAATATTGTATACTCTATCATTTAGTAAAGTTGACTTGAAGAAGGAATGAGAACATAATTAATTCACATAATCCAAAAATTAAGAATATTCATTTCTTTGATTGGATCATGACAATCTTTCTAAGGGAACTATTCTCCCAATCATTCTCCTCATATGAGGACATAACATCATGTTCTAACATGATAGAGAATTAATTATCTAAGTATTATAGATTAAAATGGACTTCCAATAAGAATAGGATAATAGAGAAAATATTGATTAAGGTAAGAATGTAAATAATGATATTCCCATATGTTATAATTGTGGAAAGAATCCCATGGGAACATTTATAAAGGGAATGGATGTTTTTTCAAGTATATAAATAAAGGTCACAGTGATCATTATTGAAAGGGAAAGAAAAAATTTCAAATGATCAATCCTTCAACTACAAGGATATAAGGCACTATGAAAATAAAATCTCCAAGTGCTAAATGAATATACCTAAAAATAAGATAATGAATCAAGGTCAAGATTATTCTATTAACAGAGATGAAGTAGAATGATTAATGTGGTTGTGTTTGGATTCAAAATTTTTTTATTTAAGTATTTATTAAATTATAACCTTTTTATAATAATTATAAATTGTATAAGGATTATACTATAGAACTATTTAATAAAATATTTGAGATAAAATGTTTAATGGAACCAACAACTATGAAATATGAGTCAGTGACAAGTTGAAATTTTTTTAAAATACTTGATTGAGGGAGGATATCCCTAAATATATTCAAGATGTTCAGATAATAATCACATTTTAATGGGATAGTATTAGTGGCCTTGTAATTGGTTAGTAATTTTATAGATTATGTTATTTTTTAATGTTTACTGTAGGTTAAGAACCATGGAATATATTCAAAAACCAAAGATTTAATTTTTGGAATCATGCATGTTTTTAACAATGATATATGGTAATTTAGGTTATTTGTGTATTTCAAGAGAATACATGATGAAGGTGTTCACAAGTTTTTATGTGACGATTATGATATATTTCATATACTTTGGGGGATTAATGATAATCTAATTTTAAAAATTTAGTGGCCTTATTTCTAAAGTCCCGGATCATAATATTTTGGATGGATCATAAGGTTAACCATTTTTTGAAATGGTTGAACATGATCCTTGGAAGATGTTTTAGATATTATTTTATTACATCACCAAATGAATATCTATGTATATCGGATAAACTATTCTAATGATTTTTTGTAATGATCACTATAGATTGAAGGAATGAAATATCATTCTGTTATGGATCTTGTGATCTATTAGTACTTCAAGAATAAAATTTTTTCTTTACTTATTAGAGTAAATAAAGAATTTTAAATTGATCAAGTCACAACCAACTTTTGATATTGTTCTTATGAAATGGAATGAAATCATGTAAGTATATATTTTCATGAAAATTCATAAACATTATGAAAAAGATATTGAAATAAAATTGTGTCCTATTACAATAATTTTAGATGATATCAATAACCATTTTCATATCAATTTGGTTTATGGATTTTTGGGTTTTGAGTTTCTCTTGATCATTCACCTTCTTGTGATCAACTACCTCTATCACCCTCCGTCATTATTTGGGACTTACACTTTCCTTCCACATCCATATCTTCACTTCCGTCTTATATTCTCCTACTTAAAACACAGTTATGTGATTTTTTTTATATGATCATCTTACATACCTTAATTTTTGATCAAGTGTATATTTTATTAAACCTTCTAATTATGTGGGATTTCAAAATATATATTTTCAAATATCAATCCATTTATTATTTATATCACGATTAAATTTCAAGGATGAAATTTATTTAAGAGATGCATAATGTGACACCAATATATTTTAAAAGAGGAGCAATATGTTAAATATCATATATGGCACAAATAGAAAGCATGTGAGAGAATATAACACCCTGATACTTCATGATAAAGTTTTTAAATAAATTAAATCCATTTGATATCATTCAATTCACAAAACCTTGGGCTTAAACAAAACACTACATACTATTAAAATATTATTAATTAAACATAACCTTTATACCTTTTCTATTATGGCTGCAGGTATGAATAAAACTAACTAAATTATGGAATTTTTTTTTACAAATGTATAAAATAAATTCAATGGTTATTTATTAATTATAAAAAATAATAAACATTTAAAAGAGAAAGAAATGTTTTTTTGAAAAAAATTTATTTTTCTAAATGGTGAATTAATTTCACTTTGCGCACATAATTTAAAATATTTTTTTAACAATTTTAGAAAATTTATTCTAAACAATACAGTTTATTTTTGAAATATATAGGTAAAAAATATTTTGGTTTATATTTTTATTTTTTGAAAAGATTAATTTTTTTAGAGTAGTTAAAAATACTGAAATTTAATTGAAAACATTTATTTGATATTAATTATTTATAAAGTTAAAATATATTTTAATTTTTTTAACATAAAATCAGTTCAATTATGTTTCTATTAATACAATTTTTTCACTGGATTTATTTTAAAGATGATTTTTTATAGAACAACACTTCAAACATTTGAACATTTTCTATTTGAACCCCTTTATTATCATCATTCTTGGAGGATTAAATTTAAATTCAAATTTTCAATTTATTTGAATTTAATTTTTAAAAATTGATTTAATATTTTAAATCATCATAATTTATATTATATATTAATTTCAGATTTATTTTTTCCCATACTGAATTGTATTAACAATAAAATTATGTATTTTGGTTAAGGTAATAATAGGTTTAACATGGGTTAAACTAAAATTTAAAGGGATTAAAATTATCAAAAACTTTTAAAAAACCCATTTTTTAGACATATTTAGACCATATAACTTATAAGTTATATAATTTTCCATTTTTATCTTTTTTGAATGTGAGAAGTGTGGGTATGACTTTTTCTTTTCAAAAATTACAAGTGTTACACAGACCTCACTTATAAAAGGCCACCCCACACTTCTCCTATTCACACATTAAAACCATTTTGGATCACTAAATACCTATAAAAATAAATTTTGGACTTTTATACCCTAATCCTAGAAAAATTTTATGGGTTATAAAACCATTATTGGAATACTCTCTGTAGAATCCTATAGAGTTGGTCTGAGAATAAGTAAAATTATTAACCATGTGGTTTTTATTTTATATATTCTTCATCCTCCTTAACATATTTTTTCATTTATGATTATAAAATATATAAAATATCTCCCATATACTGATATTTCATTTTTTAATATCATGAACTATATGCATATCCTATTCCCCCAAATGGGAAATGATAACGTCGATCATGTGTATGATGGAGTACCATCTCATAATTCGATGTGATTCATTTTCCACCAACACCTATCATTGTTTGGTATGATTATGGATATAAATAATATATATTATATTTATAAAATAATTATACCTATAGGATCATAAGATCCTAAATAACTTTTTTTACTTTCCATTCCTTACGGGATACGATAACATCACTCATACATACAGCGGACTACCTCCTCACAATAAGTGGTAATTCATTTTTCACTAATGATTTTCATGGAAGGTAATAAGGATAATATTTATGAATATATGTGATATAAATGACATAATAATAATATTAAAGAAATATTTATCATTATTAAAACATAATATATTATTTTCTTTTTTACATTTTTATTCCCTGAAAGATGATAACGTCATTTGTGTACATGTTAACGATAACCTTCCTGAAGAGATGTGAATCTCTTTTCATCACCACATCACATGGAGGATATAAATTTGTAAATTAAAAGATAGAATGTTGTATTTATAATATTATTATAGTTCTAAAAATATAAAATATTAATTAACTCCTTTCCATAATGATATTTGAGAAATGGAAACCTTACTCTTGTGTATGTATCACCTACTGTCTCCATGATTCTAACACACTTCATTTATAAAACTAATATTTATTTATTGGTGCTAAAAATATAATTCATATAAAATTATGATAAGCATTTCATGTTTATTATACTTTATATGTTCAAATAAAAACGTATTCGGCCAATAGTAAACCAACCAATGTCATTTTTGACACATTAGTCAAATATTATTGAAACACATGATGTAAGAATAATTGTTTTAGTAAATATATATAAAATTTTAATAAGTAAAATAAAAGGAATAATAATATTAATCAAATTTCCTAGTAAATTAAATAATTTGTATAAGTTTATTTTTCATGATGACAAATAACTTATCTGACGCGTTAGAGTCATGGTAGCAATTTCTCATCTCACTTTTACTTCCATGTGGCATATTCCATATTCACCACTTATTACTTTTCATGGTGTATATACTACCCCTTTTGATATTTTATATCATTATTCTAATTATATTAATGGTATTTAATGTTTTATTTAATGTTATTTCTTTCAGGGGATTTTGATTCGAAAGATACAAAATTGGTAAGTGTTTATTTCACAATCTCATTATTATTGTATAAGTTTACGTTAAAACATTTAATTGATATTTATGTTACAAAATAAATATATTTTCTTATAAATTGATTATTCATTAATATTTTCAAGTAATTGTTCCATTTTTCCTCTCTTTGGTACTAAAAATGGTTTTAAAATATTTTTTAAAAAATCCATCATTATTTTTCTCCTTTTTCAGAAATCATTTTTCATCCAAACCCATGTTTTATGAAAATGTTTACAAAAATATTTTCAGCCTTTTCAAAATTAGTTATTAAATAAACTTTTACCCTTGATTAATTTTTTTAAAAAAATTGAAGAATCATCATGTCATTTGTAAAACAATTCTCATTTGTATTTTACTGAAAATGTGAAAGGAATATTTATTTTAACATGTACGACATTAATAGGACTTTTCCCCATCATGTGAAATAAATTTTTTTAAGAATATTTTACTAGTTTTCCAATTTTATTTTCAATGAAAAATATTTCAAAATTTAATTTTAAATTATTTGTTTAAAATAAGAATTTTTCAATGTAAAATAACTTTTTTACTAAATTTTTTTAATTACATTCTATGGTATTTATATTCATCAATGAAAAAAATTAATTATTTTAATTATTATCCAATTAGAACATGTTTTATCTATATCATGATTATTCTTTATTTGGATGGTTTATAATCATTTTAACTAAGGATGTGAAATATTATTACCATTCACTGTATTATTATGGATGTTTTATGATTATGTTTATTCATTAGGGAAACTATAATATATAGTATTATTATTTTTTAATAGGAATCATTGTGTTGAATTCAATTCACCCCTTTCATATGTGGAGTTCATTAGGGAATACAATTTATAGGCTGGTTCTTCTATTTCCCCTCAATGCATTGATAGGTCTTATCAGACAAACTAAATTGGGTTTTGGATAAGGCATTAGCCATTTATTTAGATTTCATTTAACAAGGCCTCAATTATACTTATACATATTGGAACAAAACCTCAATTGTATTTATATTTATTTACATAAATCTTCTATGGTATATTTTTGATACCAAGAATTATGTATTCCAATATTACTAATTTAGTTTCTAATTTTACATTTGATTATACAATGAGTTATAATACCCATGGTTAATTATTCAAGTTCATCTGAATATTTATAAAAAATTATTTGATCATTATTTATTCCCATAATATTATTCCCAAGGTATTGATTACATGTCATAAGTTTCGGTTGTCTACCTTTCTATACTTATAATGCCTTATTTATTCATAGCTTCTGTTATACGCTTACCCTTACTAAGAATATTAGATCAAACTATTCATATTTTTTATTTTCTCTTGGATAACAATATGTGTTTTATGATTGATATGTAGGGATATAATAAGGGTAATAATGGATCTCTTAAATAAAATACTTTGTGGTTTTTTATTTTTATGATTTAATGTAAATTCATGAATATATATATTTAACAGATATTGTTAAATAATTCAGTCCTTTGGGATGTGATTAATTTTATATTTTTTCAATGTAATACTATAGACATCAACTTCGGGTTATTGGGGTTAGGGTCACTACATTTAGGGCATATATTTTATAAATATTTATAAAATTGAGAAAATCTTTCTCCACATGGTTATATCATCGCTAGTAGGTGCCATGTGATAAAAATGAGGCTCACCTATAATTTTTAACAAATTTTTTTCATGGTTAGTAAAGGGTTTCCATAACCATGGGGCAAAAATATTTGAGTTCCCTAGTTTATCCAGTAAAGGAATCATGGTTGGAGCACTGTTATGGTAAACCATGCAACAACCATGTGATGTAACTTGAATTTTAATATGATGAAATTATTACCATACACATATCAAATTACTACCCTAATTGGGTCTCCCTTACTCTAATATAATCATATTCACAATTCATATATTGGGAGAAAACCCTCTTATGAAACCTCCCCCTCCATTTAATGATTTTAGTACTCTATTATAGATTCCAAAAGAATTTCTAAAGGTGAGACCCTCTTTTCTCTTCTCTGTCCCACTTTTCTATATGATTTACTTTATTTCTCACTTTTTAAAGTTATTTTACAAAAAATTAAGAGGAATTTAAACCTAATACATTGTGGTTCATATATAGGTTTTTTAGTCATTTATAGGGCCATGTTTTATTTAAATTCAATGTTTTATTCCATCTACATTTAGTTACATGAATGTTTTCCATGGTTTCAATTTTATATATTAATTCTTTGTATGTTGTGGATTTTAAATTAAAATTTAATTAAATTTATATATTTCAAATACCTAATTGAATGTCCGGGATTTTTCTTAAACAATTTACTGTTCATATATGTTTTTATTTTGTGTGAAATTATAAGATGGTATGGTGTTATTATGCATTTATGGTTCATCAAAGATAATAATTTTAAATTGGATTTTAATTTTTTTAAGGGTTTTCAAAATCTTCTTAGTTTCAAATCGGATAACGAAGAGTTATTTTGAGTTGTGACTTCTAAAGTATGGATTATGGGCTCAATTTTCACATTGAAAAATAAATTTATGATTCATATTGTTTTAAAGAACAATTTTTACCATATTTATGAGATGATATTATTAGTTTAAAAACACGATTAAATCTTGGAAAATTAAATAAATGGTCATCCTTCACTAAATTACTTCCACCCTTTACTATATCTCCATAATTTCATGTTGTGATACTTGTAATTTCCATTGATATTTGAGCAGTTTTTAGAATGGGAAAGAGTTATAGGGATGATGGATGGTGGTTTGAGGTATGTTAGAGGAATTTTATTCCATGTATATCATTAAAAATGTGATACCTAGGAGTTTCATATCCTTCCTTGAACTCTTTTTCCAATATCATGGGAATCATAGGAATAATAGTGAGTGATGGAGAGATGTCTTCCACACGAGTTGATATTACACATTATCTTGTTCCCTCGAGTGGTGTGATAAATCCTAGCTATGGGGTTTCCTTTATAGAGGATAGTACAGTAATTTGGGTTGTTACAGACTATGAATGCGTCAAAAGGCTGGAATATATTTCCACATATGTATATCTAATATCAAATTACATGATTTGTAAGAGTCTTCTATGATTATACATTAATTTTTCTAATTTATTTATCCTCATCATGATAGTACATAATTTATATTTCCTTATTATCATTTTATATTTTGATATTACATTGGTTAATGTATATTTTTGGATTTTTCATTCTACTTGTTTAAATATTTCACATTTCTATTGATTGGATGTATATGTGTGTGTTTGATGCTTTATTTAACATTTGAGTCTAGGATTATATTTGTTTAAATGGGTTTTGAAATATTTTTGGAGAAAAAAAAATTCATTAAATGATTTCAAATGAAAATATAATTATTAGGTTCTAAGTAAAATTTTGGAAAAAATGGTTCTTTTATGAAATTATCTTCATCAATTTTCTTTAAAACGAAACAAAAAAATTAATAAAATATTATAATTTAAATGATAATTCTAATATTTTTATAAGAAACTAAACCCATTTAATAAAGGGTGGTATCAAACTACGATGTTAGCTCACACTATCTTAAAAAACTCATTGTTGATACATTTAGTGGTTATTACATGTTCATATTCTTACTGATATGAGTACCACATTAGGGAATCCATCAATTGCGTGGAGTCTGACCTCAGGTCACATGGGGATATTTTCCTGGTATATCAATTTTTGTTTACACATTAGATGTTTCATAATATTATGCATTCTTATAATATTAGTTTCAATATTACTTTATATATATTATTATCCAGCTCTTAATTTTTTTCCATTAAAAAACTTCTATTTATTTTATTTTTTCATGGAAGTATAATGTTTGCATGAACCATTCTGGAATTTTAGTAGAAATTCAATACATATTAAATTTAATTTATTTGGGTGAAATTGTTCCCGTTGAGTTTATTTTTATTCCATTAATCTTTTTTACATAATGTTGGGTTTGATAATTCCCCTCATTCGATGTAGGAGACTAATTTAGGCACCTGGGCTCGGGGTGGACTAGGTTGGTTCATGATAAAATGTTAATAAACAACCCTCTATTATTTATGATGTATGGTATACTAAATATAGAATCATTTGTACCCACAAGGTAAATCATATTAATATTCTCGATACCTATCTCACTCAATGAAACATGGGTTTCCATGGGATTCTAGGTTTTATTCATGAATATCCATATTTCCTTATTTATTTATGGTGAATTTTGGTTTACAATGACAATGTTTTATATTAAACAAAAAATTGTGTGTGTTGTTTAATGATTTTTATAAATATAGGGGTAAAAATGGATGTTTTAAAATACATAAAATTTGAGATCACATGGCCTAGTAATCCTTGAATATCCCATGTGCATGGTTATGTGGATCTTTAATTGTTGGTTTCATGGTTGGAAAATGGTCCACAAAAATGTGTTACCAAATCGCGCACAACCACCAACAAATGTTAAAAAAATATTCCTTTTTCTCTTAGTCTTTTTTTGGTATGGTTTTCTTATTTGAGATGGATTAGTAATAATTTTAAAATTTTTTGATGATTTTATATAGATTTCATGATATGTATTAAAGTAAAATATTTGTTTTAAATGGGTAAGAAATTTGACATATAAATTTATAATAAAAGTACACTAAAATAATTTAAAGATGAATTGATTTCTTTTGTCAAAATTAAATCAATAAGAGAAATATTATTTGAAACGTGATTTATGAAAGGTAAGTATTGGTTTTGAAATTTGTAAGATATTTTTTGAAAAATTATTTTGAACCAAAGTAGACATTTTTTTTAAATTCTAATATTAAATTTATTTGTTTATTTTTTAAATGAAACTATTTTTAAATAAACTGTTATTGTTTTAAAATGGTTTTGATATATAATATGTAGATACAAAAGGGAACTATTCTTTTTAAGGGAAATATTGTGATTGGAGGTACATGTTTTCCTTTTTATTTAATGTTGATTATAATTTTAAGGTTTTATTATAGTATTTTGGATTGTTATATTATTTATATAATTCATCTTATGAATGACCTAAAGGATCATTGGATCCCTATAATGTGGAGTATTCTTGGATTAGTTTCTCTTGATTCTTAGATGTGGTTCTCTCCATTTTATACCCTTCCCAAACTCTAAATATATTGGTAAATATGAATTCATAATAGTTTTTTCTTGTCTATTGAATTGATAAAGGGCCTCAAGAGGATATGGAGTGGCTAGAGAATATATAAAGAGCCTTAAATTAATTGATAACATCAAAAGCCACATGTTCTAAGATAGTCAGAGAAGTTTTCTAAATAAATAGAAGAACTAGATTATAAAAATTTACTATGAGTCCTTATAATAACTATAATTAGATTTTCTAAATAAATTATATATAAATATTGTGTAGCTTATGAAACTATTTATAAAAAAATTATGAAACTTATGCAGAGTGAAAAAAAAATAAAATATGTACAAAATATATTGAAAGATTGAAATAAAATGAGAAAATTTCAACCCTTCAACTAAGATAGGTCATCAAATCAACCCAAAGTGGTACTAAAATTTGTAGAACTGGATTTAGGTTTCCCCAATTATAAAACTATCATTATACCTATATTCTAAAACCTAGGAAACCTTATATGAACCCGATTGACATAAGATCATTCTTCCCTACAAAATACCTTAATATAAATATATTAAGAGAAATCCAATTTTCCTTCTGTAATCCCTTGTTAAAACTTATTCATGATAACTTCTATATCCCTAGACATGGGATCCCTCAATCTACATGATCAGAACAATAATTAAAAATTGAAAAAAGAAAGTCTATTTACATTAAATTCAATTATATATATACTATTAGTAAACATATCTAAAGTAAAAAATGGAATAACTTTTAGCAAAAAAATGTACAGAAAATATAAATAGAATCTTCACTCTTTATTCTTCATATTTCTCTTATTCACTGTGAGATTATGGTACTATTTATAGATGAAGATTCTAACGGATCCTATGTTCCAATTCTATATTTATTTATCTCATTTTTAATTGTATCAGTATCATCAGCAATAATTATGATAGATGCACACTTTTTCTATTTCTATAAATATATTTCATGCAACACTGCTATATTTCTCCATCTAGAAAATAATAAAAAAAGAAAAATTCATTCTATAAATTTTATGGATAGAAAATATTATAAACAATATCATTCATGATCCTTTCAAAAAAGATTATAAAAATGAAATATTATAAATAATTATATACATATTCCTTCTGATGGTCTTGTTCTTAGTAATATTATCCTAATCAAGGAAATGTACATCAGGATGAATGCTTAAGAAACATCAAAACATAAACTTAAAAAAGATATAACATAAATTAATGATGTTAGGGATAATAAATATTATATAAGAAAGTAAAAAATATGTAAATTTTATCTTTAAAAGTAAGTAAATAAAGAAATATATCGACCTAATAATCTCCCCATTTAGAAAATCACATTTCATAAGAACAAACAAAAGTAAAAAAACATTACAAAAACACACCTCCTAAAAAAAATATTTTTTACTTTACTTTCTCCACTACTTTATTCTACCCATTTTTTTTAAATAACACAACATTAATAGATTCCAATACTAGAAACATGTAAAACTAAAAAAAATTAAATAATTTCAAATATAAAAACAGAATATATATAATGTATTAAAATAAAAAATATTAATTTAAAAATTTAAAAAAACTTCATGTTTTAATGGTTTTAAAATCCTAAGAAAGAAATTATTTTTTAGAAATTATTTTACAACAACATTTATTTTCTTCAATTGATTCTCCTAACATTTATCCCTTTCATCTTGCTCTTTCTTCTTAGTCTTATGCTCTTTGATCAGCTCATCTTACTACACTATATGGGTTTTAGGATCATATACTTATCTTGAATGATTATCAATATTGAATTTTATGCATTCAATCATATTGAGAAACTATTTTTAGGACATAGTTATTCTATTTTTCTATTTATTGAATAAAAATCAAATCTATATTTTATTTATTAATAATCTAGAAAAAACATTTAATTTTTTTCAAATCTAGAAAATAATTTTCCCTAAGAGGTCACAACCCAACTTTTTTTCTACCCCAGAATGAATTTTTTATACCATTTAGCATCATTTTTAGGAAAAATATATTGTTGAATGAGTTTACCTTTCTTGAACATCTAGGAAAATGACTAACATTCCAGCCTACATCATGATAACATTATTTAAACAAATTAACTTCATGAATTTAATTTTTAAACGATCAATAGGGGTATCAGTGGATGATTCAAATACTTGAAGTATAAGAGTTTTTCTTATCCTTCATGGCTATGAGTATTTTCATCATTCAAATTTTGAAGGAGGGACTTTATAAATATTAAAATTGGAATCAATTTCTCAATGATATTATTAGTCTTTACTAATATCAAATTCTTTGAGGTTCCTTATAAATAACCATATGAATCTTGTTATTATTATTGGGGACAAAGTTTTAGGAAAGGAGGTGTAAAAGGAAAACTTCTTTAGTGAGAGATATAACTGAGTAATATTTTAAATTATAATATAATCTTCACCATATTTATAAAGAGTTCCATCCTAGGTATTTCTATATTGGACTTCCTTAGAACCATCAAAAACAATCTCCTTCACATTAATAACAACATCCTTTAACATAATATTTTTTGTGTCTAATCGTACTCTTTAATAGTTATTAATTAAAGGAATGTCTAAGAGATTCAATCATACATTTCTTTTTTTTCTTACTTCTTATTATTATCTACATACTTCAAACTTTTATATCCTTATCCTTTAATATCGGAATCATCATCCAGATCAATAAAAAACTATAGAACTACATTCTTTTGATGATTCTTCTTTTTTTAAAATCCATCAAAGGCTTTATCTAAAAAATATTTTACATTAATTCTTATATAATCTATTGATTTATCCACCTCTTTACTCCTTTTATAATTTTTTAACTTTAGATTCTTAAGTAGTTAATCCAAAATGGCTATAATTAACTTTTAAATAGATGACTTTGAAGAAATATTATATATCAATCTCATCATAAATATAGTCACAAAAATAAAAAGATCTTTCATTTCCCTCTAAGGGGTATCAGATTCATTGTGTTATATAATTCAATAATCATTATTTCCACCTTTTTAAGAAATCTTGAATGTGGATTAAATTTCCACTTATTCACATTCATGAAAATTTCTTTAATTTAACTCCTAAATAATTATACAATAATGAACATTAGCATATTAATTAGGAAATATATAAATTAAATGTATATAATTTTAATAGTTTCTTTATATATTTTTCTATAGAGATTGAAATCTTTTATGCATTGGAATACTATTATTCCTTCTGGTGAAAGATACATTATCTTATAAAATTTTTCCTTAAAACTAAAATGTGTTTCCTCATATTTTATCATTATAAAAGATCCTACCACCTCAAGAAACATGTGAAAAATAAATAAATACTCTCATATAAGGTTTAAACCAGTGAGACCATCCACTCTCTTCATAGATAAATTTTATTTTTTTCCATAAATATTAAGGGAAAAAAATTTTAATCCACAAAATTCATTAAATATTTCACTTCTATATACCTCTATGAAAATATTTGGAAAATATTGATCATGATCCTATTTCATAAGAGAAAGAGATTATGAATACTATAATATAATTGATAACATCAATAAAGAATCATACTTATCTAACCAATAACTATATATCATCATTTCCTTAATAATTTTCCTATTATAAATATCTCTAGAGGTAGCATTTGAGGAATTTCAAAAAAATGGAAGAACATTGAAATAGAATTACCTTGAGCAGAAAAGGAATGAACATGAAAAATATAGAAGAACATAAGGATGAGAATTTTTTAAGTTGAATAATATTATAAAAGTTGGTTAATTTTTTATAAAATATATATATAAATTATCAATTTTTTCTTTCCTATATGTGAAATTTGGTAAAAAATTCACAAACTAAGAATTTCACTATTATTATTTAAACCTATATTATTATCTTCATGATGTGAGAAATAATTTTATTTCTTATCCAAATCTGATGTATATTTAGAAAATTTGGATATATGTTTTGAAATTATTTTATTGGATTTAGCATGATATTCCAAATCACAATCATAGTATTTCAGTAATTTAGAATTATTTTTCTCATGTAATGTTACATATGTAGTCATTTCTTCAAAATCAAGGAAAAGTAACCTCATCTTATGAAATAAATTCATAATCAAATGTATTAGGTTAATTTGTGGTTAACGTTAAATTATTAAGATATTCTATTGTAACATCGCCCATATAACATTGATTGTTCCTTGGGAAATTATCATAGAATCCAAAAAAGTTTTTACTATTTTCATTATCATCTAAAGAACTATATAAGGATGTGTCCCTAACACATGCACTCCATGTATATAATGCTTTCAATATATTTTTATCATTACATTTATAGTATTTATTTTAATTTATTTCCTTTACCTTTATCCTTATACAATCATTTCTTATATTCTCTAGTTTTATACATTTATAATAAACCAGTTCTGAATAATCCTTCTTATAATTCCAATCTTTATGATTTAATCTATATTTGTAAGGAAATTATTTCTTACTAAAAATTTTATTCATATATTTCTCATGTTGATAATTTTCATTTTAACATTCCACTAATATACAATAATATAATTCATCTTTAAAATTATTCATACATTTTGAATATTTTGAAACATTTTCATGAATCCTATCCTATATATATATATATATATTTTTTTAAGAAATTGAATAAAAATATTCCATATTTTTTTCTTTTTTACATATATTTTGAATTTTCTTTAATACTACATTAAACATATAATTAGATTGTTTAGAACCATTTTTGTTAATTATTATTTATCACATATATTATTTATATTAGATTATCACTATTTATGAAAGACATCAACAATCATCTCAATGATTTTTTTCACTGAAAAAATCATAATCCCTAAGAAAATTTAATCTATTAATAATATTTATAAATCTTTGATGCATTTTTAGAATTGATTCACCAATTAATAAATCAAAATCCTGATAATCATCACGTATCATATCTCTCAGGTTTTAAAAATATTATAATTTCAAAAATGTGTTACATCAAACAAACTATAAGATTTATTATCTATCTAAAAAGAATATATCTGAATATAAATAGTTCTTGTCATTGATCCCAACAAAGTATTCAAAAATCAATATTTCAATTGATATTTTTTCTCCCCACTAGTAATATTTCTATCTTTCTTATCAAGAAATATTTAATTACTATCCATCATAAAAAAATTATCAACTCCAATATTATTCAAAATTTCATTCATGTGATCTATCCATTAGATATAATCATAGACCGCAAATATTAGTGGTCTGGTCAGATTTAGATTCTCTATCATTCCAACAGATAATCATATCAACACTAAAATAATATTTTCCCTGCCACATAGTTTGTGTAACAAGAAAAAATATATGTGATAACCTTTATCTAATACCAAATTATTCCGTAGAAAATATTAAAATTGTACTAAAGGGGTGTCGTGATTTTTAGTTTTAGAAACTATTTATTGAATCACACTCTTGTATATATTACGAAATTTTCATGATGAGTATTTTAGATAACAATAATCAAAGTGAATAAAGAAACTATTTATAAATATCATATAACATAAGAATCTATGTGTAAATAGAAAGATATGAAATTTATACACATTATAAAAATACATATAAAAATAGATATTAAACTAATATATGAATGAACAAACTACAACCCATCAACTAAGTCAGTTATTGACTTTAACCTATAGAAAAAAGTTATTCTCTTGACCAGAATTTTGGTATCGTTGATTAAAAACCTATATATTGGTATTTCTTCTAAAACCCTAAAATCCCTTGATCAAACTAGTCAATAAAAGATTTGTTTTTATTCAATAATCCATTCATCTAAATAGATCAGAAAAACATATTCATTCCTTTAGGAATCCCTGGACCAAACCTGATCGGAAAAACATATATCTCATTAGCTACAAGACCACTCGATCAACATTATTGGAAAAAAATTATAATGCGAAAAACAACTCATATAAAATCTCTTTAAATGAAAAATAATAATTTCTCACATGGATTAATCTTTTGGAAAGCTTTAAAGTGTCTAAAATCCATAGATAAATTCAAATTTCACTTCACCACATTGATATCATTATTTTATTTATAGAAAAATTTTGTAACGGCTCCAATTTTTGAATTAAATATTTCTAAGGTTTAGTTGTAACTATATCTATAGCATAATTAATTCATCCGGTTAATGTACACTTTTATTTCTTCTATAGATAATGTTTGTTTAGCACCAGAATGGTGATCCTTTCAAGAAAGACAAGAAAAAAATTCCTTCTATAAAATTTTTTTAAATAAAAAATTATTAAATTTATAACATGTTACTTTTAATTAATTTTATTTAAAATAAGGATTATAAATTCTTCCTTGAATCTTTCTTCCTATAAACATAATATTATAAATATTCTATTAAAAAATAAATGTAAATTCTGATGAAAGATTATGAAACATGAAAACATCAAATTAAAAAAATTATAATATAATGAAAATATATCAAGGGTGATAAATATTACAATAAAAATGATAAATGTTTGTATTTTATTTTTTAGAAGAACTATGGTGGGAATTATTTCAACATAAAAACTCAAACTTGGTTAAAGTGTAGATCCTAGAGTAGTAGAGGATCATTTCTCATTTTTATATATAGAGTTCTATTTCCTTGGATTTCAGTAATTATATATTCATCAATTGGTGTTATACTGATAATTTGATAGTTTATATAATTATATGGCATTGAAACCAATAAAAAGTTATTATCAGGTGAAAGAGTACAAGAACAGTTTCAGGGAATTATTTTACTTCTATGCTATGGTGGAATACTGAGATTCCTTAAATATTCCTCTTTTTTTGAATGTCCTAAACTCTAAACTCAGTTCTAATTTTCCTCTATTAAAAATGGAATCATTATAAGATATAAAAATTAATTATATGATGGTGGAGTTGTCAATTGTAACATCCCTAACCTGGAAGCCACTAAACTGGTGCTCTGAGATGGGTGGTTACATGACCCTAAGTGCCCCTCCCCATACGCCAAAGGCAGCCTACTAGCAGCGGGGGTATACGGAGTCAAGTGAGGATAATATACCCCCATTTCATCAGAGTAATCCACAACAGAAATAAACCAAATAGCAGAAACAATGAATAATAATCACAAAACATGTATAATATCCATTTTCAATAATAAATATTCCATGTCATACTAGAAGTGAAAAAGTGGACAAAACCCCAAAATAAAGGCAATGTCCAAAATCCCCAAAATGGTCCCGAATCCATGTCCGGATCCTACACCAAGTGCTAACCATGTCCACTCAACTATCTAGGAAGGACCCTTTCCCTTATGTTGACCTGCAAACATGAAGTCTGAACAGGTACCCAACGGAAGCCCGAGTGGGGTGTGAGTACAACTCAGTAGGCCACCACCAACGGTGTCTAAAAAACATCTAATGTAAACTGATAGTGCATGCAAAGTTATATGAACGATAATTGCCAAGTAATTATTTAAGGTACCATTAACCAGTTTAGAGCCAAGGAATTCCCACTTCCATTACAATTCATTACACACCCATTATCACCATTTACCATTTCATCACATTTACATGGGTTAATCACATACATTATGTTACAAGGGTATAAGGGAAACAATCACATGAAAGAGGGTAAACACATCATTATCATATCTCACTAAGAATAACCCCTCATAGAAACCATAACCTCACTTAGAAGCCTCAGTCCGGGTGGATGCAACCGTTAGGAGAATAGACCCTCATTCCCCTTTCCTAACCCATGCACTTAGGGTGGAGTTTAGAACCTCAGTCTTCACTCGACCCGTGGGCGTAGATCCTCAAGTCATACCCCACTCTACGAAGCCATGTGCACATGATTATATATAAGTAACCATCCAAACCATTGCCCTTCGGAAACCACTATTCACCACAACCCACATGGGAAACCACATCATGCCTTAACCCATTAACACATTACCATTTCACATCATTTAACCATTCACCCAATTCTCATGTGTTATTCCTATCTCACTATGAATTAAACATTAAACCCATAATCTATCCAATTATGGTCTTTAATCAGTTTACACATTAACCCATTAAACTCGTTCATCATTCCCCTGAATCAACCATTTAACCCATTCCACTTTAACCCTTAGGTTATTCCCAAGTCTAGGTGCATCACATAACTTCTATTCCAAGTTCAACCAATCATGACAACATATTTATCTAGGCTCTACAATTCATTACGACAAGGTAACTTGTTTAATATCAATCCCTAAATTTGGGAAAAGCTGGAACATCCCATGGATGGCACCAATTAGGTCAAGTCTATCCCAACACATCCCACAGGGATCATGAGGGTTCCCATTTGTCATTTTAAAGACCATTATTACCAAACATTCTAAGGTTATACAAAACATAACCAACAGAAAGAAAAAACACAACTAAACATGCACAAATACCCAAATAACTATTGGATATCACTTGTAGACCACCTACCTCGAAACCGCAGTTGAACGAACTCTCAATCGAGTCTTTAGACCTCGATCCAACCAACCTTTCTAGCTTCAACTGAAAACTCACCAAAAAGTAAGGGTTTTAGAGCTTCAGAATGAGACAGAGAGACGATACAAACCCTAAACCAAAAAGAGAAGCAAGCATGGGATTAGCCTTTCCGGGAGCTTCGATTCATAACCAATGACACCAAAAACCCCTTATAATTGAAGTATATCGATATCTTGGAGCCTTTGGGTGATTTGAATCATTCCTAGGGTGGAGAGGGAGCAATTGAGAGGAAATCCCAAGTGGGGTTTTAAAGACTGGAGTGGAAAACATGTAATTTTTTCCAACTTTAAGTGGCCGTAGGGTTTGTCCGTAGGGTTTGGCAAACCGTGAGCATGACACTGTCTGGAGGAGGAAGGGTCACAAGGATTAGCCTGGGCAGGCCACACAGTTTTCCTGGATGTGCACAGGCCATGTGCCCTGGCCGGTCTTGCCCATATTTCATTTCTTCCATGCCCCGATCCCCCGGAACACCCCCAAGGCCTCTCACACATTCAGGAAACATCCCTAAAAGCCCGAATCAAGGGATTCAACCAAAACATAATGAAAACATACCTTTCCAAAAATCGGGATCTTACAACCTCCCCACCTTATAACGGCTCTTCCTCGAGCCAAGCTTCCAAGCCTCATTGATCCACCGAAGAGAAGAGTTCGGGCCACTGAGCCCGCATATCCGATTCCCACTCCCAAGATTCTTCCTGAACTTTTCCATGCTGCCATAGTACTCACAATAATGGAACAACATTGCCTCACAAGAGATTTTCACTATGATCCACCACACGTACCAGATGGTCCTCAAAGGACACATCAGCCTCAAGCTCCACATCCTCAACATCAACCATGTGAGATGGGTTAGGGTGATATTGTCAAAGCTGTGACACATGAAACACATCACACATCCCACCATAATGTTGTGGAAGAGCCAGTCGGTAAGCCACTGGTCCGATCCTCTCCATAATCTCAAAAGGTGCCACATACATGGGCGTTAACTTACCCTGCTCTCATATCTGATGGTGACCCAACCTTGGCGACACCTGAAGGAACATTTTATCACCCACTAAAAACTCAAGAGGTCTACGCCTCCGATTTTCATATGAATTATGCCTACATTGAGCCGTATCCATCCAATTATTTATCAACTTAACTATCTCTGAATCCTCCTGCACGAGACTTGGTCCCAAAAACTCGGATTCACCGGCCTCTAGCCAACACAACTACATGGCCTCTCGTAAAGTTCCTCAAACGGTGCCATCGGAATCGTAGCCTGAAAACTGTTATTGTGGGAAAACTCAACCAACGATATGTGTCTCTCCCAAGAACTACAAATGTCCAAGACACAAGCTCTTAACATGTCTTCCAACACCTGGATCATACACTTCAATTGCCCATCCATCTGCGGGGGGAAAGCCGTACTCAAAAACACCAACGTACCAAGAACCTTCTGCAACCCTTGCGAGAAATGCGATGTGAAATGCGGATCTCCGTCTGAAACTATGTTCTGTGGAACACCATGCAACCACACTATTTCCCGAACATACATCTCACCCAACTGGTCAATTTTATGGGTCTCCTGAATCAGTAAGAAATGAGCCACTTTCTTTAACCGATCCACAACTACCCATATTGCATCATTCTTCCACGGCATCCTCGGAAGACCCATGACAAAATCCATTGTTACATCATCCCACTTCCATTTTGGAATGGGAAATGGATGCAACAAACCACCTGGGCGTTGATGATTGGCCTTCACCTGTTGATATGTAAGGCACCATGCCACAAAGCCTGCAACTTCCTTCTTCATTTTAGGCCACCAAAACTGCCTTCGGAGATCATGGTACATCTTGGTCAAACTGGGATGCACTACCCACTTTGATGCATGGAACTCACTCATCAACTCTTCCCACACACACTTTGGCACAACCACACGATCACAAACACAGACAACACCATCCACACCGACGGCCCAGCCAGAAGGTATCTCCCCACCTTTAAGATTTTCCTTCATGATCAAACACTCCGTATCATGAAGCTGAACTTCCTTAACTCGACTTAAAAGCGTCGACTCCATCGCTAAGGAATCAAGAGTGAACTGGCCAATTTCCTCCTGCACCTCTAGGTGCATTTAGGCAAACAAATCCATCACCTTCCACTCACTGCTGGACTCCTGAACCATATGATTCTGAACCTTCCTACTCTGAGCATCAGCAACACTATTTCCCTTTCCCGGCATGTACACCAACTCAAAGTCAAAAGACTGGAGATATTCAACCCATCTTCGCTGTTGAAGATTCAGATCCCGCTGTGAGAAGATGTACTTTAAAATCTTATGGTCGGTAAACACGGTAAACCATTCTCCCAATAGATAGTGCCTCCAGCAATTCAAGGCGTACACTACTGCAGCATACTCAAGGTCATGAGTGGGGTAATTCCACTCATGGGGTCGCAACTGCCTTGACCCATAAGCCACCACTCGTTCATCTTACATCAACACAACCCCAAGTTCGATTCTAGATGCATCACAAAACACAATGTAATTCTTACATGGCTCAGGTAAGATCAAGATAGGTGCGGTCATCAGTCGCTTCTTCAACTCTTGAAAGGAATTCTCACAAACCTTAGACCATTTGAACCTAATTCCCTTCTTGTTCAAGCCAGAAAGTGGTGCTGCCAAGTGAGAGAAATACTGAATGAACCTTTGGTAATACCCAGCCAAACCCAGAAAACTCTGAACATCAGAAACACTCTTGGGCTGCTCCCAAGATACAATTGCTTTCACTTTCTCTGGATCCACTAACACACCTACCTCTGAGATGATGTGACCTAGAAAATGTACCTCACCTATCTAGAATTGACACTTGGATAGAATGGAATATAGTCGGTGCTCTCTTATCATACCCAAGACGATGTCAAGATGTTGGGAATGATCGTCGTGAGTTTTAGAGTACACTAATATATCATCAATAAAGACAACAAAAAAATGATCTAGATAGGGTTGAAAGATCTGGTTCATCAAAGCCATAAACACCATAAGTGCATTGGTCAAGTCAAAAGGAATTAACACAAAATCAAACAACCCATACCGACTCCTAAAAGCTGTCCGTTGTACGTTGGAAGAACTCACCCCCAACTGGTGATAGACCTTCCTCTGATCAATCATATAAAACACCGATGTTCCCCTCATCTGATCATAAATTTCATCAATTCTAGGAAGAGGGTACCGATTTTTCATCATCATCTGATGCAACATTCGATAGTCAACACATAGCCTTAACGACCCATCGTCCTTCTTTGCAAAAAGAATGGGAGATCCCCAAGGAGACATAATAAGAAGGGTAAACCCCTTATGCTCCAACTCCTCAAGATGGACCTTCAGTTCCTGGAGTTCTTCCAGTGCCATTCAGTATGCCAGAATAGAAACTGGCTCTACTCCCAGCAGCAACTCGATTGTGAACTCGACATCCCTCTCAGGGGGTAACCCCGAGAAATACTTAGAAAACACATCCTGAAACTGATCCACCATAGGAGGGAAACATACTGCTCCCCTACTGCATTGTCATCAAGCATGAGACATGCCACTTGAGTTGTGAGTCCACTCATCTGTTGAAAAAACGAACCCGCACGCCCTGATCAAACATCCCATTCGCCATAGTGGACATAAGAGTCACCCACATTCGACCTGAACAATACTCTCCAACGGTAATAGTCTATGTGCACCCGATATAACACCAACCAATCAATTCCTATGATTAGGTCAAACTCTAACATCTCAAGAATGAACAAGTCCCACAAAAAATGATACCCACCAACTTCCAAGGCACATCCCTTGCACTGCTTGATATCCTCAACCCGCACCCCCAATGGAGTGTCGATGGAAATCACCCCACACACCCCCTCCATAGGTAAACCTAGTGCTAAAAAAAGTTGAGCAGAGATAAAAGAGTCTTTGGAACCTGTGTCAAAACAACACACAAGCCAAAGTAGAAGATACAAGGATCGTACCTCGAACAGTCGATGGTCCAGCCTCGCTATCACCAGGCGCAAATTGAACTTCCTGAAGCTGACTTTCCCCTTTACCCTGGGCTCCAGCATGAACTCCCTATGCTACACTGCCCTGCTAGCGTTAGAGATATTCCCTGGAGTTCCACATCCACCGCCCCTACTAGTATGGCCCGTGGAGCTCCAACTATCTGCCTGATAGGGGGCAACTGATCCCCTTCCCGTATTTGATACCTGCCTTCCACCATAATACTTTCCCACCTGCTGAGGCCTCCTGTGGAACTTCTTCACATGTCCCATCCCGCTGCATGAACGACACTAAAATGGAGGTCGAGGAAACTAACCACACATATGCCCCGACCTACCGCACTAATTTCAGAACACCTGATTTCCAATCTGAGAGGATGACCCTCTCTTCTAGCCACATTCCACACTTCCACCATGTTGTGAGATCTCGTGGCATTACTTTCGTCCTTCGGTAGCTGCACCGCTCGTCTGTCCCACTGACACCACAAGACCACTACCCAAAGCGCCATTTAGGTTTCCTTCCGAGATCAGTGTCTGACCTACAACCTCGGTGAACCTCTTCAAGCAGAAGATGTTTACTTGATACCTGATCTAATGTCTCATCCCATCCTGGAAATGCCTTGATACTACTACCTAATCCCCTATTAACCCTGGGACAAAGCATCCCAAATCAATGAAGCGACTAGCATAGTCCATCACCAATAGCAATCCCTGAGTCAGGATCATAAACTCTCCAGCCCGCTCCTGTATCAAGGTCTCTAGGTAGAAATGCTCCGTGAACTTTTCCTGAAAAACCTTCCACGACATTCCCTCAGCCTGCTCAATTTGAGCTTGAATGTCCCACCAATGCCTAGTCTGGCCCTGCAACATATAAGAAGCCAGCTTCACCCACATTTGGACAGGGGTCTCTAGATGATCCAGTATCATCTAGAAAAACTCTAACCAGAACTCCACTTCCTCTGGCCACCCTCTCCGGTGAAAGTCGGAGGGTGCTATAGTTGGAACTCCATGGTCATCTCAATCATACTCTGTGCAACCTGCCCTGGGTCCTGATCCATCATCTTTATAAGGCGAGCCAAGTTCTCCCAGAACTGGTCTTCTCTACTCACATTGATCACCACATTTTCTTGCTCCTCTACTGGAGGAGTGTTCTCAGCAACATCCTCTTGTTTACTAACTGGTAACTAACATCGTGGTGGCATTTATCTACAATACCAAGCATGAGATTTAGTACACATACTACATAACTTTCACGACTTTATTAAAATCTCTTTACTACCTACAACAACCCACTTTTCATATGCTAACCCAACAATATTTTCCAACTACTTCAAAACCCTATTACTCTATTAAACATCATTTACCCACTTGTTTTATTTCATTATTCTCATTATTTCTTGGTTTCATGAAATGCATGATGCACCCTTCTTTCTTGCCTCACACAATGACCTCGTGTGTGTGTCTAATACAATGCATGTCACCCATCACCCTATGTGCCTATAAAGATGCATGAAAGCCAATACTCATGCTGTTAAGGCCACGAGCCAAATATCATAAAGCAGTCACATCAAACCACATGGGAATCACCCAATGGTGAAATATCATCAACTATAACAACACACCACCAAGAACAACATTTCCCACCCAGGCTAACTTGGGGTTTCCCTCATTCATGGTTTATCTACTCCCAATCATGAGCTCATTACCAAGGCCCGACACATCTTAACCCTTGGCTACCAATCCAAAATAAGAAGACCTCAGAGAATGATAAGAAAGACCTCCTTTGATACCACATTGTAACTTCCCCGACCCGAAATCCACAAATCTAGTTCTCTTAGCCGAGTGGTTACATGAACTTAAGTGTGACTCCCCGTATTCCAACGGCTGCCGACCAGTACCGGGGGTCTACGGAGTGAAGTGGTGAGACTATACCCCATTTTACTTAGAGTAATCCACAATAGAAATAAACCAAATAGAATAAACAATAACTAATAAGCACAAAACATGTATAACATCCATTTCCAATAATAAATATTCCATGTCATACGACAAGTGAAAAGTGAAAAAAAACCCCAAAATAAAGACAATGGCCAAAATCCCCAAAATGGTCCCGACTCCAAGTTCGGATCCTCCACCAAGTGGTAACCATGTCCACTCAACTATCTAGCAAGGACCCTTTCCCTTCTCCGGACCTGAAAACATGAAGTCTACTCAGGTACCCAACGGGGGCCCGAGCAAGGTGTGAGTACAACTTAGTAGACCACCACCAACGGTGTCTACAAAACATACAGTGTAAACAGATAGTGCATGCAAAGGTATATCAATGATAATTTCCATGTAATTATTTAAGGTACCATTAACCAGTTTAGAACCAAGGCATTACCACTTCCATTACCATTCATTACACACCCATTATCAGCATTTACAATTTCATCAATTTTCTGTGGGTTAATCACATACATTATGTTATATGGGTCTAAGGCCTAAATTAACTTCCAAGAGGGTAAACACATCATTATCCTATCTCACTAGGACTAACCCCTCATAGCAACCATAACCTCACCTCGAAGCCTTAGTTTGGGTGGATGCAACCGTTAGGAGAATAGACCCTCAATACCCTTTCCTAACCCATGCATTTAGGGTGGAGTTTAGAAAGTCAGTTTTCACTCGACCCGTGGGTGTAGATCCTCAAGTCATACCCCACTCTACGAAGCCGTGTGCACAAGATTATATATAAGTAACCATCAACCATCCAAACCATTTCACTTTGACAAACACTATTCACCACAACCCACATGGGAAACCACATCTTGCCTTAACCCATTAACACATTACCATTTCACATCTTTTAACCATTCACCCAATTCCCTTGTGTTATGCCTATATCACTAAGAATTCAACATTAAACCCATAATCTATCCCATTATGGTCTTTAATCTGTTTACACATTAACCAATTAAACCCATTCATCATTCCCATGAATCAGCCATTTAACCCATTCCACTTTAACCCTTAGGTTATTTCCAAGTCTAGGTGCATCACCTAACTTCTATTTCAAGTTAAAACAATCATGCCAACATATTTATCAAGACTCTACAATTCATTACCACAAGGTCACTTGTTTAATATCAATCCCTAAATCTGAGAAAAGCTGACACATCCCATGGATGGACCCAATTAGGTAAAGTCTATCCCAACACATCCCACGGGGATCGTGAGGGTTCCCATTTGTCATTTTAAACACCATTATTACCAAACATGCCAAGGTTATCCAAAACATAACCAAAGGAAAGAATGAACACAACTAACCATGCTCAAATACCCAAATAACTATGGGATATCACTTGTTGACCACCTACCTCGAAACCGCGGTTGAACACACTCTCAATCGAGTCCTTAGACCTTGATCCAACCAACCTTTTGAGCCTCTACCTAAAACTCACCCAAAAGATAGGGTTTTAGATCTTCGGAACGAGAGGGAGAGAAGATACAAACCCTAAACCAAAAAGAGAATCAAGGATGGGATTAGCCTTACCCGATGCTTTGATCTGCAACCAAAGGCACAAAAATGCCTTATAATCAAAGGATATCGGTCTCTTGGAGCCTTTGGGCGGTTTGTATCGTGCCTAGGGTGGAGAGGGAGGAAATGATAGGAAATCCTGAGACATTAATTGGTCGGACGGATTGTCTGCATCTTTTGGAAAATCGTGCACAAACTGTGCTTATGCCACTATCCGGAGGAGGAAGGGTCACATGGTTTAGCCTGGGCAGGTTCCATGGTTTACTTGACCATGCACCCTGGCCTGTCTTACCCAGATTTCCTTTCTTCCAGGCCTCGATCCCCCAGAACACCCCCAATGCCTCTCACACTTTCAAGAAACATCCCTTGAATCCCAAAACAAGGTTTTCGACCATAACATAATGAAAACATACCTTTACAAAAACCGGGATCTTACATCCATGAGTGTCTAGTCCAATAGCGGAGGTAACCTAGTTCTACTAGTATGAATGAGGTTATGACATTTTGAGAGAAGAAAAAGGAGTATGTTCCTGAGTTGGGAAGTCTATGTGACTTGGGAGACTCCTCTAATATGTTAACTTCCCATCAATTAATATGTGTTTACCTATATGTCACTCCTGTGTTCATCTTAGGAGTTCTATGCCATCATGTTTAGGTGGATCAAAAACATGTCGTAGTTGTGTAATGATGGGAGATATCTAGATAATCTATCATTTTATGCACCCTAATATTAATGAATTTTTTTCTATGAATTTATATCAATGATAGTATTAATAATCATAATGATGATCATTTTCTATTCTACCTTGATTATTGTATGGTCTTTTAAGCATATATCCCATCAGTAATTTGAATCTTTTATAGTTTTGGAAAAAACTATCCATTCTATAAAGAATTTTGGATATATCAATAGTGTGATAAATTTTTTTATGTATCTCAAATTAGAAAATAATTTATTTATCATGGGGTTTTCCATATAGTTGATAAAATTTCTTATTTCATGCTTCTATATAAAGTCCTTATATAGGGTGGAGACCTGCTAATTTATCATCATTTATTTTATAAATCATTATACATAGTTTCTTACAAATATATATATTTATATTTGTCTTGGAAATTTTTTCATTTTATTCAGTTACATTCTCTTGAAAGTGGTTCTAGTTGTAAAGAGGTTTTTTGGGGGGGTATAGGATGCTTCACTTAGTGTTATTATTTGGATCCAAATTTTCATAACTCTATATCATTATTTGGTAATTTGATAAGTTTTTTGGAATAAAAGTTATTTTTTTGGGGATAGTGGTCACAACCTAGATAAATATTTGTTTAATTTTTTATGACTTCATTTATTTTTAGCATTTACATTGTGTCTCAGGATTTTCTTTTATGACTTTAAGAAAACTGAGTGAAATAGAATTCCACTTGGCTACTACTTGGTTTTTAGAAACCATGCATTGACTGTATGATATGTCTATAATTTTTTATTAGGAATGTTTCACAAGTTTTGATCCTGGTTTAGCTAAACATGAATATAAACAATATCGCTACCCAAGTATGTAAAATGAAGGATTCATGGTTGCTTAAAATTTAGGGATAAATGTTGTGACACTGATCCTAGTAGCTTAGAGTTCGTGTCTACTTTTTTACAATTGAATAGCATAAAAGGAATCATATTCTAAAAGACCAAATAGTTTATTAGTCTTGGTAAACTGAATATATACTTGAAATTCATATTACATTTTAAACATTAAATACACAAAGTGTTTTCATTATCAAAGTCATTATTACCCTTAGGTTATCCTGGCATATTAATCCCCAAAAACATCCTGGTATACTGGGGAAAATAAAACATAAGAAAGGGTTGAGCACAGTTGATCATTAAAGATAACAATATAGTGAAATATAGGAATATATAAGGAATAATAAATATATAAAGGTAAAAAAAACTAAAACACATGCCATTTAATCAATAACATGAGAATAATATGGTATGAATAAATGATGATCAAATAATTCAATATAAATAATCACATAATCCTGAAAAAATGACCATGGTTGTTATAACTAATAAAATAATCAGATAGAACATCAATAACTAAATTCATAAGGATGTAATGCATAACTCAGGTCTTCTAAAATATGAAATCGATGGTTTCTTCCAAGACATCTAAATAACTGGGTAAATCCATGGTCAAATCCCCATCTAGATGGTCTTATGACACCTATCAATGCATCAAGGGGTTATAGGGGTCCCCAACTATTAGTTATTTTATCCAATTAATTCCTCATATAAAAGAGGTGATGAATAATCAACATAAATGTTCATATTGAAAAAAAACTTCTGAAATATTAATAGTTTACCTAATAAAATAAACATAATCATGAACGATTCAATGTAATATGGTGAACGGTAATAAAATTGACCATCCTCAATCAAAATGATCATAATTCATCTAAAGAAAGATTTAGGATGATATCATACCATATATTCTTAGTTTATAATGAGTATAATAAATGTTTGACATCATTTATGAATATAAATACCATCAAAATGTTACTGAAATAATTTTTGAAAAAAATATACTTTTCAGTTTGAAAATAAAATATTTTAATTAAAATTTCACAAAATATTTTGAAAATAATTTTTCTTTAAATTAACATTTGAAAAATCATAGAATAATATTTTAAACATTGTGAGGTCATAACACCATGAAAATGTTTTATGTTGTACTTCTTAAAACAATGATTCCTTTCACATTTTCAGTAAAATATAAACTATAATTATTATGTAAAACACATAAAGTTTCCATAAACCAAATTTTAAAATTCAAAAGGCTACAAATATATTTAATTAAAATTTTTGAAAATTTGAAAAAAAAAATTGAACACATTATTAGAAAACATGGATTTTGATGAAAAATGATATCTGACAAAAGAGAGAAATAATGTCAGATTTTATTTTAAACATTTTCTTAATTGTTTTAAGTACCAAGATTGAAAACTGGTAGTATTACATGAAAACATCTTGAATAACTTGATTATTAGAAAATATATTGATCTTAATATAGAAATATCAAATAAATATTATAAGGGAGAGTTTAACCAAAAAAATCTAGAAACTATTTGATTATGAAATAAACATTGATCACATTGGTAACTTTGGAATCAGAATCCACATAAAATAAATAAATAAAAGAAACAGTAAATACCATTAATATAAATATATTCTTGATATATTATATCAAAATTGGTATTATGTACACCACACAATGGAATAAGTGGTGAGTATAGAATATGTCTCGTGAAAGTAAAAGTGACATGAGTGACCCTTACCATAGGTTGAACTTTATTAATATATCTAAAAACCATAGATATAGTAAATATATATTTATGAAAAATATATCACCGAAAAATAATCATATATATCACACTATATATTATTTACTTATAGTCTTTTATCACATGTTTATTACCAATTCTTAGTTAAAATAATTGTTTCTGTTGATAATTGTTTCGTTTTTCATTTATAATTAATTTGGATAATTTTTATATTCGAATTTTATCATGGATAAATCCCAAAAATAATTTTAACCATGATATAAATATAATTTATTTATTTATTTATTTAAATTCATCATTACATATGGTCTTTAATGGTCATGATGGAAAATGAATGACATCTATTTGTGATGCGGTATTCTACTATACACATGAATGATGATTTCGTAACCCATTAGATGGAGGATGATAGGGAAAATTATTATTCCATACACATAATAACATATATTTTAATGTTATATACTCTTTTATTATATTTCATGTGTTAATACATACTTTATGTTGGAAAAAGAAGAATGAAAATGAAAGAGCTTTATTTACATAATTACCTTCCCTAAGAGAAAACACATAATGATATCCACTTAAGGAGCCTTTTGTTGGTTTTTTGTAAAGACCATAAGTAATAGAATGTGACTATGTATTTTTTGGAGGGAATTTTGTAGGTTTTTGTATTTCTAAATGGATCTAGATTTGGGAATAAGTGATGTGATTGTGTGCCCTTTTATAATTGAGGATTAGTAAAATTTTTGTAGATACCCTAAAATATTCAACAATGGGAAGTCAATATCACACCATGTGGCACAAAAATTGATAATTAAATGTTTTTAGGGAGGATCTGGTTGAGTCACAGCTCCACCACACACAAAAAACACATTTGTTTTGTAAAAGTAGTTTCCTAAATTCTATGTTTCCTTGCTTTTACCATTTATATTTTCTCACTAATGTATCTAGTTTGTTTAACCTAGGTGATTAATAATTCATGAATAAAATAAAATTAAAATTGTTATTCAATTTAGAATCAATTTTTCTAAATATTAAATGATAATTTTCATATAATAATCTTATATGTTTGAAAAATTAATTTTAACACAAGCACACATAATGTAAAAAAAGCATTATTTTAACCTTAACAACAATAATAGAGTTTTTACTATTTACTAGTAAATATAGTCACTATAAAATAACAATTATTCCATTAATTAAAAATATTTTATATTTTAAAACATTTAAAACTCACATGGAATAATATATATTATTTTTAGGAATTTTGTAAATGAATCATAATGATTTAGTTATTTGGGTGTGTGGAAATAGGTTTCGAAAAATACTGCTTTTTCCATTATTTTATGGAAAGGAAAAGGAATTATCAAACAATTGTGAAATTAATTTTTGAAATGGTTTTCAAATAATGGATTCAATAAAATTATTTGAAAAATGTAGAACATGGGGAGCCTTTTGTTCTTAGGTAGAAGTTGTTGTAATAGGTCATATCTATTAATACCGTAAATGGGTTCACTCAGGGGGTTTTCCTTCCATACCTATGCTATGTTTGTTAGGGATTGTTTTAGAAACTATTGGGTGGTTTACATTCTAGGGTGTTTCTCTTCACACCATATTCAAGGCATATGTATATGGAATTGATGGAAATGATTTTCAATGTTTGGGTATGAGTGTTCTAGCTAGCCTAACCTATAGTGATCCATGTCCTGAGTTTTCTTGTGCTTTTGGTTTTTACTATTTTGGATTTGATTACGTGATTTGATAGACGTGATATGACTTGAAATTTATTTACCCTGATAATTTATAATAATAAACGAAGGGGAATTTCATTCCAATATTATTATATAAAAACTATTTAACTTATTTTCTTGGCATGATTTCTTTAATGTTGACCATGTTCATATTTTTATAAAGAAAATTTTTGTGGAACATCTTGGTGGGATCCTACTGAGCCTCTTTAGCTTAAACCCTACACACCCCTTTAAAGTTGTTTTGACCTTGTCATGTCATTTTATTATAGGAATGAAAAGGCACCATAGTGAGGTGGTCTATATTTTATCATCTGAGATTGGATAGCTGGAAGTGAGATAGTGGGAGTTTTCCTAAACAATCACATGGAGTATTTATTTTCTATTTTATTCATCCTGTGTTGTTTGACGGGTACTTTGGGTTATTCTGAATGCTTGAGTTATATCATTTTCACTGTCCTCTTTCAGGTATGGAATATATTTTATCACATTATCATTTTATATTTCTATATTCTATATATATATATTCCATGTGGACTGATTCATATTGGTCTAAATCATTCCCTATGGTTGGTTTTGATGTCAAGGTGTTATTCGATTGGTTGTAGTGGGTTAGGAATTCATTTTAGGTGTGTAGAAGTTCATTTTGGGTACCATATAGTGAGGATATCTTGGTTCATTACACTACATGGTTGATGTTCAAGGATTGGATAATGTTGGTTGAGGAAGGTAAATATATATTAAAATATTATTTGGACTATTTGTAAATTTTCTAAGAAATGTTAACATTCTATTTATGATTGGAGTTAATAAAAATGTATTCCGAATTTATTTAAAGTGTTTAAATTTTTTTGAGGTATTTTGAGTATGTTTTATAAATTCTGGGAGTTTTTTTTATTTTTCATTAAATTAAAAATGAAAAATTATTATACCTTATTTTTAAGGGTTCCTCTAGAGAAGTTAGCTAAAAATATAGAAATATTTCAATATAATTATCTTCATTATATGTAAAGTATTCCGATAACTATAGAATATGTAAAGGGTATTTGATGCCTATTGATAGTATTTTGGGGTTTATGAAGAAATTGTAAAGGGGAAAATCATCATTAAGATGTTTAATAGTGTCCATAATTGATAATTTGGAAAAGAGTTCAACTCCACTAAGATATATAATAGTTTTACAATTGATAATTTTATAAATTACTCATGATACTTTGTGATACATAATATTTATAAAAGTATTTGAGATTTAGAAAATTTCTAAAAAAATGTGAAGATACATAGTAGTCTCATATTCTAAAGATCTTAAAATGTATTAGGGTGTTCCGAATGATATGTTTTAGAACTATAAAGAAGTACTATTTAGGAGGATGAAATTTGATGATTTTGTTTGTTCATCAATGATTAAATACCATGATACTTTTGAGAGTTATTCATGATTAAATAAACTAGTTTTGGTGATAAAAAAAGAAGAATAAGTAATAATTTCTCACAGTGAAAAATAAGATCGTTCGAGGATTAGTATAATAATGAAAGACAAGTCTAACTTGGTTCTAGTATTTGAGATATTTTCACTTAGTGGGGAAAATATCACACTATTATGTGTGATTAATATAATATTTTTATAAAGATTCACGTTGTGGTTTCATTCCATGAATGTTCTACACTATGATATAAAGATTTTACAAACAATGTCACACAACGATTAGGGTTTCCATGAAATAACCATGAAAAAATACAAAGAATCCATACCATGGGTGATTTTTTTATTCCATTATAGGGACACTACATGTTGAAATGTATATATGGAGATAAATATTCATAGTAAATGAGGACGTTTGAAAGACTGAATCCACGAAAAATAAGGGAGGTCATGTGGCAGAAAATACTAATAACCATTTAGTTATTGTTGATGCATCTTGGTATGAAATTAATATTTTTATCAATTAGATTTTTACAAGATATACTAGATAAATAATTATATATATTTTATTTTTAAACAATGAAGGGGATTCATTTTCTAAAATATCGAAATTAATACCAAGGAATATGTTGAGTATATGAGAATAGATGAAAGATAATAATATGTATACTAAGAGATAGAAACTATAATTTTAAACTCGCTTGTATTTAAAATATAATAATATTACTAGAATTATGAGTGATGAGATCATCACTATGCATTTAAAGAAAATATGAAGAGTAAGAGATCAAAATTTCTTCGATAAATTATCATTCAGGATAAATAATATGAATTGAGAAGATGAACCAATTACATCCTAATATCGTAAGGAAAAATTGAGAAGAGAATAATATAATATATTTATATCATAAGGTATAAGAATTTGGATGAATATTTATATTGTAACATGCTAAGAAATATCATATATTATTTATTATAGAATAAACTTTTTTTAATTCTGATCATTATTCATGAAAAATAAATTTGAAACTATTATTTTTTAAGGAAGGCCTGTTTTTTTAAAGAGATTGAATATTAATATGTTGGTTATTTAATTATACTTATTTTTTCTAGGAGTATAGGTTTAATATCAGTCACTTACCGAAGCTTTATCAAGATAGTAAAAGGGAAGTTGTGTTTGAGTGGGACATTGTGGATGTATTCATCTATCTCAGAGGTGAAAATCATTAATAAATCATGTTGTTCCTTGTTTTTTCCCTATTTTCATTACATACATGCAATTATAATGGGATTGGAGAGATAGATAAATCCATTCACTGAATAGGTGTGGAAAAAAAGAGTGAAAAGGTTTTAATTGGTAAAAATCACTCACATTGGTTCACCTATACCCACCTTAATGTTGTTGCATCAATCTTTTTAGGAAATAAATGGATAAAAGTACAAACAAATAACACACTATGATAACACAAGGGAGTTCCACCACAACATTTTATAATATCACGGAGCTTGATCCCCTCCTCCATCTATCAACAACAAGATCAAATATTTTTAAGGAAACACTGACCACTAAAGAGATGAGATATTATTATGTAGTATATAAAGGTAAATAACTTATAAAATCCTATATATACTAAAAAATTATATTCTTGTTATGAACTGCTTTCCCCAAGATTAGGGAAGGGACAAAAAACTGACAGACCCTTCCTTCTTCATGTTGAAGGAGAGATAATGACCCTAGAGTCCCACCTTAAATAGACCTCAGAGTGGTGACTAGAACCAAGGGTATATAATGTCTCATAATATGGAAGGCATTACTATTTTATAGAACATGATTGGGAGAAAATATGGAAAATCCCAAAAAAATCCAAAAACACAAAGTAAAAGTAAATTAAAAAACCCATTCTCATAATCATGTTCAAAAAGAAACTAATACAAGTACAAGAAAACTCCAGAGGAAGTACCAAAAGAAAGAAAAGTATAAGCAACAACTATATCAACACTGAGCTATTATGGTCTAACATGGTCATCAAAGTCCTCCTCGAATGCTGAAATAATTTTATATATGTAGGGTGAGTATATAGGTATACTCATTAAGGAAAAACAAAATATCTCGTTGAAAAGTGGAGATGAATTCTAATGCCCCATGAGAAAAGATATAACGAAAACACCTACAAAAGAAAAAATACACCTAGCCTCACCAAGGCACACATACCAAATAATGAATGTCAGGTAATGTAATAGTAATAAAACATCGAGGTTTTGGAACCTCTCACAACTTTTCCAAAGGTTATTTAGGACATCTTATGCATCATACCTCCCCCACAGCTTCCACTACAGTCCCTTTGCCACCCCAACAATAACCTTATGGGCCACTAAAACCATACATCCCACCCTCAGATACTTGGGCACCACAACAACACATAATCATGCCTGCACACACCTACTCTACAATACCAACCTCCACACTCGAGGACACTTGGTCCAGAACAACCACTGCCATGCCCGAAGACAACTGGGCCTCATCCTGAGGACACTTGGGAAACAACCTACCTGTACACACATGGGAAATCCACTACAACACACCCTGGTCAATGAGTCTGGGGCTATATTAAACCTTAGTCCATCATAGCCTACCAGAAGAATCTTAGGCTACCAGGTAGAGTGAGAAGAAAAATAGATAATAACCATCCACTCATAATAATGTTGGGAAAACACCCTTCCCCATGAAATAGGGGTGTTCGGAACAATGTTCCCAACATGGGGGTGAATATAAGAAACATAAAAACTAAAAATTATACAAATATTCAATGAGTCACTCATCCCAACATAAATGATTTGATACCAACAACCATTCGTACATGTCCCCTCTTTCTGTTATACGTACATGCACAATTATACAACAACCACAACTAGAGCATGACCCATTTCTTGAAAAAAAAATACCCCATTGTACCTGTTCTCATTATCATGATCAAGTTATTCCATTTAAAATATTCCTCCACAATTAGGATACTAATAGGTATAACCACATTCCAAAACAACAGCAGAAGTTAAACATCGAAGCATACATTTAAGCATTCACACCTAGTTCTCTTGTTAAGTAACAACATAAAAAAGGGATCCATGAGATCCCTCGATGTTCTGAAACCAAACCATGCCCCATAATATTGGATCCACTTGGTTTCAGATTAAAAAACCAACAAACTATCAACCAGAGGTTCCATCAACCTCTATGCAAACCCACAAGGAACCAAATAGATCAACCACAAATATTTCAGGAATGGAGCAAGATTTTTTCCGGTTAGCCAACATAATTTATTAAGACCCTTCTTTCTATTTGGTTAACCAGGGTGACCACATAGGGGTTATTATTAATTATGTATCCATTTAATAAACCATGTTTTCTTGATTAACCAGTTTCCATATTAGAGTCATTCAATCACTAGATTATCCAGAAAACAGAGCAGCATTAGTGCTCAAGAAAGGACCACCAACAGTCACAATTATCAGTGGACATAAGACCATACAATTCACAACATAGAACAAAGTTATAACATAACAACATCATAAACACCCCCTTCATTCTTTAACTGTTTTCTTATTATCTTCATTAAATTTGGTTTCATCTTCATCTCGATGGATCATCATCATACCCACCCACATGATGCACAGTAAAGAGAGATGAAGAAATAACCCAACATGGATGATCAAGGATCTATGTTCTCTCTTTTCACCCATAATTGGGGACGGAGAGACTTATAGGAAAGGAAGACTACAAGGCAGAGTGGGAAGGGCTCTAACACAGGTGCACGATTCGTCTTCAGATGATGTCTGGATGCGCACTAACAGAAATGAAAAAAATAAAGAAGAGAGGATCTTGAATTAAGAAGAGACCATATCCTAAATTCAAGGAGATGATTTTGATGTACAGAAAAGATGGATCATTTCTCGAACATGAGGCTCGGTGATTTCACATGTTGGGATTAATTGATATTTTATAATTCTCCTCTGAGATGGTGGAGAAAATGGATGTGAGTTAATAGATTTCTTTTAATGGGGAAAACATGGGAATCTTGAAAACTCTATAAAGGGTGTGATAGGCCACATGTTTTGGTATCTCAGGGTTCTCCTGACTCTTTTTTGTTTATAATTTCTTTTACAAGCGTTAAATTTCATTTAAATGGTTATTAAAACACTTTTACGTCAAAATATATTTTACTATAGAAAAAATGGAAAATCCTAGAGGAATTGGAAATGAATCACCGGTGGGTGAGTTATCGTCACCCTGACACTGTTGCCCTAGCATCATGTCCCTAGAACCATTGTTGATCAATGCCACTTATACCCATCGGTGCCGCTCTTTGTTTGACCAGAAATTTAGAAAACTCCTCAATGGGTCAGTGATGGATTCCGTTATACCCTAAACACCACAATATGAAAAAGTAATGGACCAAGAAGGTATATTCAATTACATCAGATACCTCTCAAACTATTCTCGCCTTTAATAATCCTAGAGTAAATTAGAATAAAAGAGAAGGGTCTGAACAACCACCTCGTAAGATACCTCTCAGGGACAAACATAACTAGAATTATTGGAAATCTGGAACAATCCTCGACATCTAGGGGAACTTATCTCACATATATCTCCTGAAAAACTATAGAAACACTACCACTCTTCTCCCCCAAGCACCCATACAAACATATAAAGGTCACATCATCCAAACATATGGATTAGGGAGTCAATTTTTCTATGTCAAGATACAATCAACTATTGGAAGCACTGACTCGCCCCCATGGGTTTAATCACATCCACCTTAATGCTTCTTGATTGGGGATCTAGTCCTCCCCTCCCCATAGTTAGGAATTTTCACAAACATTCAAGGAACAAAGGAAAACATCCCATCTTATAGTAAATAAGGTCAATCATTACATCACAACAAAAACTAAATAAACACAAGATCAAAACTCAAAATAGATCTAGATACTAGGTACACATTTATGCCTACTGTTCCTATGTACTCACCTCAAGGCCACCATGCCTCCACAACACACGAACCAAGGGAATAGTCCTTACACAAATCACTTTCTCCTTAGGATCCTTGATTCTCACTGGTTTCTCCATGAACGTCACATCATCCTTGATATCTGAATCTCTTAAATTGAGGAAGTGGGATTAATCGTGTAGATATAGATAGAGATGAGATACATTGAAGACGTTGTGGATCCTCTCCAGTGGTGGAGGAAATGCCAACAGATATTCCACCTCGCCAAGTAGCCTTAACACCTCAAAGGGTCTAATGAACCTGGGGGAATGGTTACTCCCCTACCAAACATCAAATTTACACACTGAGGGGAGACCTTTATGAACATGGTTTCCCCATCCTCTAACTAAAAGGGTATACTCCTATGATCGTTGTATGACTTTTCCCAGTCCTAAGTTTCCTTCAACCTCTCACGTGCATGATAAAACTTCTCTGTCATGCTCCGCACCACCTCTGAGCCAAGAACACATGACTCCCCAACCTCTGTCTAAAACATGGGTGAATGACATGGTCTCACATACAAGGATTATAAAGAATCCATTCCAATGGTATATTGATAGCTGCTATTAAAGAAAAACTCAACCATAGGTAACTGTCCAACCCATGATCCTCAGAAGTCCAAAACACATGCTCGCAGGATATCATCTAATGTCTGTATGGTCTTCTCTGTTTTCCCACCTATTTGCCATTGGAAATAAGTGCTATAGAAAATCTAGGATCCAATAGCACACTATAATCTCTTACAGAACCTTGAAGTAAATCATGCATCCTAATCTGAAATGATGGTTCTAGGAACTTCGTGTGGATGCACAACATCACCCCTGTAATTTTGTGCCAAGGAATCCATTGTGCTTGACTCTTTAATCGCTAAGGAGAGAGCCTATTTCGTCAAATGGTAAACCACTACCAAGATGGAATCACAACCGCCCTCAGCTTTGGGTAGTCCTGTGAAAAAATCCATCAATAGTTCCTCCCACTTCCACTCAGAAACATCTAAGGGAGGCAAAAGACAGCTAGGAACAATGTGTTCATCCTTCACATGTTGACACATGAGGCAATTTTCCACAAACTCCACCCCTACCCATTTCTCTTAAGGCCACCGAAACTGAACCCTCAAGCCTGGTTACATTTTGGAAACTTTTGGGTGTACCACTAAGGGAGAGTTACAGAACTCATCAAGAACTCTCTCACGCACTTCCACCAGGAAAAACAGCTTTCCACAGAACAACATTCAATTATGACTGTCCTCCTACCATCCTTCCAGTGCATCACCCTAGTTAACACAATCACACATAAATTCAGTATCTAAGTGTCCCCACTAAGACTCCTCCACCTTCCACAGTAAGGAAGATTGCACTGTCATCTGAAAAAGACACCCTCTACCATCCTCAACTCTTAATCCCAGAGTAAAGCAACCAGCTCCTCCATTGCTTTAGAAGAATCTGCTGTCTCCTAAACCTCATCCTTCTAAGACATCCTACTCATGGATTCAACCAACAGGTTCCTCTTTCCTAAGGTGTAGGATATATTGAAGTCATGAGCCTGAAGAAACTCTATGAACCTCCACTTCCACAAGTTCAGGTCTCGCTGGGAGAAGACATAACTCAAGATCATGTGATCTGTGAAGACCACAAAGAATTCCCTGGTAAGGTAGTGTCTCCACAACATCAATAAGAAGACTACTAAAAAATGTTTCATGACATGGGTGGCATATTTATTTGTGTGAGGATGTAACTTCCCAGACTCATAATAGATCACTCCCCATTGCTGAATTACCACACACCCTAATCCTAGACCAAAAGTATCAAGGAACACTTCAGATGATACTTGTTCCTCTGGAAACCTCAGTACTAAAGAACTAACTAACTTCCCCTTAAGCTAACAGATATATTCATGGAATTTCTCACTCCATATGAAATCATGGTCTATTCTATTCAAGGTTGTCAAAGTCGCAATAACTCGAGAGGTGTTAGGTACCAAACATCGATAGTAACCTCCCAGTCCCAAGAAACTACGAACCTCTACCACGTTCTTGGGTACTACCCAATAAACAACTTCTTTGACCTTGGACAGGTCCAACGCTATTCCCTACTAGGACACCATGTGTCTATGGATGTGCACCTCTCATGTATAGAAAATTCACTTGGACAACTTCCCGTAGAGATGGTGGTGTCAGAGGACCTCCATAACTCCCCTAAATGCTCAGTATGATCCTCCTCTAATCTGGAGTAGATAAAGATTTCATCGATGAACATGAATACGAGCCGGTCCAGATACTCACAAAAACATTGTTCATGAGCCCCATGAACATAACTGGTGCGTTCGTAACACTGAACGACATGACCACAAGCTGAAAGATCCCATACCTGCACCTGAAATAATTCTTCAAGGTATCACCCTCCTTTACCCTTAACATGTGATATCAAAACTCCTGGTTGATCTTAGAGAAAAAACATGCTCCCTTAAACTGGTCAAAAAGGTTTTCAATCCTCGAGAGGGGGTAACAGTTTATGATCATCACTAGATTCAGTCTTCGGTAGTCTATGCATATCCTAAGACCACTATCTTAATTCCTTGAGAACAAGACTATAAATCACTGGAAATATATGGAACTCCCACCATCTCTTATTCTGCTGATTACACTGACATCTTGGCTATCATGGAATGAAGGGGCTCCACACACCGGATACCCTCCGGGAAACCACACTCACCGATGAAATCTACATGTTGGCTACCCATATCTGAGAACAAAAATCTTATTTCGAAGAAATTGATAACAGTGAATATGTAAAAAAACCATTTGATTCCTAGGATGACATCGTATGGACACTTTTGTAGTAGAAAGAGATCCCCACTAGGCTGATGTGTCCCCAACATCATCATATGTCCTCAAAAAACATCAAGCAGGCTAGTCTTCACTACAACTAGCATGATCAACACCATGGTCATGGAATGTCTCTCTATGTCTAGACCCAAGTAATGTTTTAGAATGGGTGAAATAAAGGAGTGTGGTGCTCCCAAATAAAACAAGGCACATGACAGAGTATTAAAAAACTAATCATACCTCAAACAAGCTCTGGACCTGGTGCAACAGTTGCCTCGACGGTGTGAAACTGCCCACGCCTAGCTCCACATCCACTTGGCTATCAAACACCTCCTTGACCACACCCTTGTCGAGGTCCCTAAGGAGCACCCTGAGTTAGACCTCCTCCGGCACCATCCTTCCACGTTGGAGTGGGAACTCACAGCCCCTGCTGTAGCTGCTGTGGTAGAAAAGGTCTGGCCGGAAACTGGTGTTGTTGAGGTGGGTGCGGAACCTAACCAGCCCCACTGTTCTGCACTCAGTTTGGCCACTAATTCTGAAGGGTTTCATGGATTCCATAGATAAAGAACCTAGGTTCTATGCTCGTGGAGAAAGAATAAGGATTGGGAGATCAGAACTAGAACTGCTGAGGATTGCTGCCCACCGGCCGAAACCTAGAAGGCCTTGATGCTGGAAGCCCGTTGATAATGGCCATCCCCTTGGATGAGATAAATTGGATCCCATATCACTACAAACCTAGAATAATTTTCATACTCTCCATCACTTCATTATTCTTCTGATCCTCCATGTACGTTGAGTTATGGGAGTAACAACATAGTGGAGAGAAGGTCGGAGTGCCTCCTCTAACCATCTTGTCGTCAAATCCTTGTCCAGGATGAGGTCTAAAGCAAAAAGAAGGAGATTATTTAACTTTATCTCTAACTCCCTTAACATATTACTCCATTTATGAATGGAGAGCAGCTCCTATGTCTTTTCAACATTCATCGTGGAAGAAAAGAATTTTTCCGGGAACTCCTTCTTGAAGTCAGCTTGTGAAACCTCAGCTTCCTTATTCTCTCTGAGATAGAGCTTCCACCATTGACTCACCTTCCCCACATATTGATCATGTCTAGAGGGACCCAGTACACTTTCAGATACCAGATAAAGATGAAATATATCACCATATCTTCAAGCCAGCTCTCTATATCCATATTTGAGAAGCTACCACCATACTTACCAAGGGTCTTCTGCTGAAATGCACAAAGTGTATTATTCCATTGGTCTTACTCCTCCGCTTGATCATCCCTCCACTGATTATAAAAATCAGCATTCTAGGCCTCGATCTCCTGCACTACTCATGGACATCGTCTGGGTTCCATAGCTAAAAGGTAAATAAGGAATATCTAAGCCCGAGTAGTGTAGAATATTTCCATTACATTTTTTTAAATGTTTTTATTATTTTAAATTCCCCAAAATCCCAGGAAACATAAGAAAACAAGTCATAATGATGCATGTACCTTTCCTAGTGCCTCTACCATACAATTAGTGTAGCCTCACCTAGTGGTTCGGTAGGTCCAGAGTCCTTTCATAAGATCACAGGGGGGGGCTAAAATCATGTGTCCTAGGCACCCTTCCCTAGCCTATTTCATGAACCAAGATTTCCTAACACTATTTCCCTTCTATCCCAAGCAATACATAGTGTGACTAATCCCGAAATTTATCATATCTCTCAAACATCATCCTTTGATACAATTCTATCATGAACCTCCTTCCCCATGATGAGGGAAGGGACAAAAAATTCGCATACCCTTCCTTATTCATGTTGAAGAATATATAATGACCCCTGAGTCCCATCTTCAATAGGACCTGGAGTGGCGATAAACACCAAGGTTATATAATCGCATGTAAAATGGAAGGAATTAACCTTTTATATAATATGATCAGGGGACAATATAGTAAATCCCAAACAACTCCAAAAAAAAGAAAGTAAAATTAAATCCAAAAATCCATCCCCATATGCATGTTCCAAAATAAACTGATACAAGTATAAGAAAAATCTAGACGAAGTACCAAAAGAATGAAAGGTAGAAACAACAGTTGTCCTAACTCCAATCTAGTAAGGTCTACCATGGTCCTGAAAGTCCTTATGGAAACCTAAAAGGAGTTTCATATACGTAGGGTGAGTATACTTGTATACTCAGTAGGGAAAATCTAAAGCTCTCATGCATAAGTGGGGAGGTATTCTAATTCCCTATGAGAAAATAGATAACCAAAAAAATTAACAAGGAAACTATCCACCCGGCCTCAGTAAAGCACACTCCCAAAATAATGAAAATTAGGTAAAGTAATAGTAATAACAGATCGATGTTTGGGTACCCTCCATTGATTTACCACTAGTTATTTTGGACATCATACATGTCAGACCTCCACTAGAAGTTCCACTGCAGTTCCACTAACTCCCCAACAACAACCATATGGGCCACCGCAACCATGCATCATGCCAATAGAAACTTGTGCCACCACAACCACATATAACCATGCCCACTGAAGTGCCCAGATCAGTGTGAATCACTGAGAGGGGGAGGGGGTGAATCAGTGATCCCTTAAAACTTTTTACTAATTGATTCTTAATCAATTAAACCTCTATGGCTGGTTAAAGCCTCGATCCACTCTTCTTGTATCTCTCAACCTTTCCCGAATGATGCAGTAATGAAAAGGCACAGGACACAAGGATTTTACAAGGTTCGGCACCAAAGGCCTACATCCTTGCCATGCTCTCCAAGCATGGATTCTCCATTATAACCTGTTAAAATTACAATGGTCGATACAGAGTCCCACTGTATCTCTCCTGAGTCCCACAGGAGTGTCTTTATACTGCGTCCCACAGTGTTACCAGAGTCCCACTGGCCTGCTCCAGAATCCCACTGAAGACTTCTTCTCCCTGAGTCCTACAGGGTCTTCTCCTGGCTACTCGAGTCGCACGAGTAGCTCTTCTTCACTTTAAGCTTCTTCAAGTATCCTCAGCAGTCTGGGATAAAGACTGCTGGCCTTGCTCTTCTTCTGATCACTTGTGGTGAACAGGTCTTCTCGTCTAGCTCGGGCTTTATCACCTTCTTCTAAGGATGCCCCGGCTTCTCTCCAATTACTGAATGCTCAGACAAATAATATCTTTATCTTCGGTCTGGTCCAGTCTCAGTTCACTTCAACATCATGCACTGAGTGCATGGCAACTCTTCAAGATCTTCAAGTCTTGGACTCCTCAGATGCACACCACTGATTTAGCACTGTTCACGTGTGCACGTGCATGCATGCAAGCATGCACTCTTCCTTTCCTCTTCTTGGTGCAGTAGACCCACAATGGGTGTAATCACTTTTGATCACACACCTACTTCTCAAACATCACACTCTTTATGCAATTTGTTCACACACTTAAAAGTGTGTTATACTTTGGTGTGAGTCTTCTTCTTCTTCTAAGTGTGTCCACTCCTCTTAGAGCACACACATAGGTTCGGCCACTTCACTTTGTTGTTTTGCACACACAAATTTGTTCTTTGCTTTGCACACACACAATGAGTGTGTATTTGGCCTCCACTATTTTTGCACACCCCAAGCTATGCCTCGGCCTTCTTGCTTGCCAAGCACCCACAACCCGTAGGGTGTGGTCTTCACTTCTCCCACACAAGGTTTGGGTCTTCCTTCTCACTTGGCACACACACTGCCAAGTGTGTTCTTTTATTCTTCTTTGCACCCACCCAAGCCTCGGCTTACTTCTTCAGTTTAGCACTTAAGGGGTGCAAGGGCTCGGGTCTTCCTGTTTAACACATAAGCACTAAGGCCCTCGGCCTTCTCTTGCTCACAGCCGAACACCAGCTTCAAAGGAGGCGCGCAAGGGTGCGGCTTCTCCTCTTCAACACTGCCGCGCAAGCCACAACAACTTTGAGCACGCAAGAGGATGCGGCTCGGGTTGTGCAGGCCTCAAGAGTGCAAGAGCACCTTGGGTGTGCAAGCTTCTCCTGCCGCGCAAGTATGCGGGCAGGGAGAGCTCTTCCTGTCGCGCAAGTGATGCGCGCAGGGGACTTCCTCCTCCTCCTTCTTCTTGTCGCGCAAGGGAGCAGCGCGCAAGGAACTTCACGAAGCCAAAATATGGCTCCGGGCTTCTCTGCTGCGCAAGGGGCGCGCAGGCTGTTCTTCGCGAGGCAGAGCTCTCGCGGGACTCCCAAAATTTTCAGCAGCGTTCCAGCAAGCTACACCGAGAGCATGGGCTCTCCTTTTATAGGCATAGAAACCTCAAAACTTCCGCGTGGGATATCTTGAATCCCCGAAGATTTCGGATCTTTGAAATCTTTGAAATATTTATTTTTATCCTCGGTTCACGCGGGTTCTCCTATATTTTTCTCCTCTACGTGCATGCGACTCATAACGCATGCACAGCCTTCGGTTTAGGCTCATGCATGCACAGCATGCTCTCCACGTGGCCTCGGCAACTCCGTTTTCCTCGGCTGAAGTCGAAATCCTTCAAACATTGCATGCATGGTCATTTTTAGGCATGGCCGTGTTCAGTGTGGCCAGACGAGCACGATGGAGGTTTCGGATTCGGAAATGGTGGCCGGGAGCTCGAGAACACTGCTCGGGAGGCTCTGGTTCATGCGGGGACGTCGCGGGTGGCTTCGCATGGCGCGGGGAAGAAGACGCGCGGAGAGCCGTTGGATTAAAGATTTGGACGGCCGCGATCAGGCTGGGCCGCGGCGGATTAGATGGGCGGTCCAGATCGAGCGCGCGATGAATCGTGCGGCTGGGATTCGTTCCCGGTGAAAATCGCGCGTCCCACATCGAATTCTCTCGCGGAATTTCCGTGGTTAATAACCCTGCCGCTGCCCACCATACGCCAGTTGAATCCTCTCCCCTCCCGGTGCCGCCCCGCACCGGGTTCTCTCTGCGGGCGCGCTCTGCGCCCACTCTTGCTCCCTGCGGGCGCGCTCCTAGCGCCCACCATGCACTCTCCGGGCGCGCGGGCTTCACCACTGCGTGCCCTCGGGGTCTTATACACGGCCCCCCCTGCCTCTCGAGCTTGCACCATGGGATCCCCCATGGGCGTGGCGCCTAGTGCCCATAAGAGCCGTGGGGTTGAACCCGTGGGCTGGCTTGAGATGGCCAATTTTTTGTCAAAGGACAGAACCTAGACTTTGTAAAAACAAAGTCCTCTATGTAAAACATGCCAAGTGCCAAGTGCCACTTCTTCCATCTTCCTCATTATTTTTCTTCTTCTTCAAGATAATTCCTTTCTTCTTCATTAGAATTCCTCCATTCTTACTTCAACATTTATTCATCACTTAGAAATGGAATTTCAAACGGTTTCTTCTTAATCTTCTTCATCTCCTCTTCCATATGTGTTCAATACTTAGGAGGGACTTCTTGAAGGTTTTTCATCTTCAACCGAACTCCTGAATCAAATAACTTCTTCAATTCTCTTTGTTGATTTAATCAGAGATCAAATTGGAACTTCTTCAAATTCTCATGCACTAAGTGATAGTGCATGGACTTTATTAATCCACTTCATCCACTTAGAAGTTGTGGATGAATCTCTTCAACTCCTCATGCATTGTCAGTACAATGCATGGTCTTCTAATCATGTTGTGACTTTGTATCCAGTTGATACAAGTTCTATGAACTTAAAGATCAGCTCAACAATCGTCAGATTTACATGGAGAATGTTTCAACCATATTCTCCAATGCCACTTAGTGAATCTCCTAAGTGACATTCATCTTAGTACCATGGCCATTCTCCTTCATCACCATCACCATCACATCCTTTGACATTCACATCTTGACATTCCTTGACTTCCATTCATTCCAAGACAACTTCATGCCTCATTGACAACAAATGCAACACATTGCACTTCAATCTCCCCCTTTGTATTTGTTGTCAATACACTCCTTCAGCACATATGAATGGGTCAATATGTGTGCCAATATTTTCTCCCCCTTATTGGCAATCAAATGCAAAGGTGTGGTGTGGTTCACTTAAAAAAAAAATCTCTTCCTCCCTTTCAATAGCATCTTCTTGGAAATCACTAAGAGAGGGATGATGTCACATGTCCTTCTTTAGCAAAGAACCTTTAGTAAATCAGCTCTAAGTCTACTTGGGCTAACCCGGTGTAGAAAACAAGAGTTATATGACCAAGGTACTCAATGCTGTCCAACATTCACTATACATGTGAGATCATGCTTCAGGGTTTGAAAAATTTTCAGATATAACAATGAATTGCTAAATCCTGCACATACTTCACAAAACTCATTAGAAAGTTCAGTGCAATGATAAAGCTCCCCCTTTCATCCATTTGTCTTCAATCCATACTCCCCCTTAATTGACAAGATAAACTCAATTAAGAAACAAGGGATGAAAGTATGATTGGAATACCTTCACTTTTCTCAAGATGGAATTAAATATCAGAATCCCATCTTCTCCAGATTGGCTCCCCCTCAAGGGGTGCACTCCATTCTTTCCAAACCATCCTCCAGCTGAGAATGATCATCATCTTCAATTCCCTGCAATGTTAGCACATGTATATACCAAGAGTATAAGGGAATAAGATGGAACCTCCTTGGTTCATCAATGTGAACAACAAGGTTGAGAAGATTCTCTCAACCGAGATGTCCCATTTTCACCAGTCTTCACACTTGCACATTTGATCTTCATTGATGATTGTGCTGGTGTGGTTCTCAAAACATCTTCATGTGAAACCTTCTTCTTCCTTTTTTCTTTAGCAATTGCCAGAACTTCATCTTCAGCTCTTTGTAGATCTTTGGCAAGTTGCAACTGATTTGGCCATATGACTAGTAAGTTACTTGGAAGAGTGGCCTCAGTTTTGGAAGTTCCACATGGTTCTTTGGATGCTGCTAAGCTACCTCTCTTAGGCAACTTATTTTCAATCAATCCCTTCTTCTTCTGGATTGATTGTCTTTTGGAGTTCAGTCTGCTTCTATTTAGGTTCATGGCTTCTTTACAAAGGTCCATGATGTGTCCTTTCTTTCCACAGTAGAAGCATGTCTTCTTGGTGGTCATACTGGATGACTCACCCTTCTTGGACTTAGACTCCAAGGTCTTCTCTTCCTTTTTCATAATCTTCTTGGGAGCATCTTCCACTTTCTTCTTGCTTCCCAAGGATTCTTTCTGAGCCAGGTTCTGTGATCTTTTCTTCTTTTGATCTTTGGATACAGTTGGAGATTGACATGTATCATTTTGACCACTTTTGCAATCATCCCAGATGTTGTCAAGTAATCCAAATCTGTTAGCAGTAAACAGATGTCTCTGGACCTGTGGATGTTGCTTCTTTCCTTCTGGCTTGCTCCCCCTTGGCATGTGCTTCCTTTGTGCTATGACATTCAGTGGATTGTACCAACAATCCTTTGCACAATGCCCATACTTGTTACAACACCAACATTGACCCACGAATCTTGACCTTTTCAGTCCTTCTGATTGCTGGGTACTTTTCTTGACAAGTTGTGTTGTTTCAGGAGAGCTCTGCTTCTTCATTTTCATCATCCATACTTGTTTGGAATAATTCTTCCATCCTGCACTTTTTGTGGAAACACAATTAGAAGCATGAGTACAAGATGGTATGGATGGTACCTTCTTTCTAGAAGATGTTGCACTTTTATTAGAGGATGTCTTTCTCTTAGAATCATCCTGCTCAAGGTTCACCTGAGTAGCAACATTTCTTCTTTCAGCTGACTGGGAGGATTCAGCTTTGGGTGATTGCTGATTTTTCAATATCACCTCTAGTTCTAAGCATTTCATATTGAGGGAGTTCTTCTCATCCTCAATAGTTCTTAGCCTTCCTTCCCATTTCTCTTCCAGCTGTTTTATCTGGTCTTCATGCATCTGCTTCATTTCAAGCAATGAGTTGTCAAGCTCCTTCACCCTTTTGACTTTGTCTTCTAGTTGAGCATCCCTGACAACCATTGACACTTTGTGCCTCTTTTCCAGTGCATGGACAACATCTTTGACTATTATCATAAAGATGTCTTTCTCAGAAAGGCTCCTTTGCAATTCTTCAGCAGTATCTTCATATCTTTCATTGCAAAGGGACACTGTTTCATCTTTGGCATTTACCAGCTTTCTGAGAGTGTTGGTTATGCCAACCCTTTTTGCCAATTGGACTTCCAGAGAATTGGCTTCATCTTCTAGCTGTAATTTTTCTTCTTGAAGATCAAGGAGGCCTGTAGCTATACACATTGCAACTTCCTTGGGGACTCTCTTCTGAAGATATTTGATTGCATTTAGAAGATCATTGCTCCTTCCATCTTCATCACAGCTAGAGCAGGCTTCATCAGAAGAATGATAAAAGGAATTGTCATCTGATGTGACTTTCACATTTCTTTCCATAGAAGGAGTATCTCTGATTGCACCAGCCTTCTTCTTCATCTTCTTTGCCTGTTTCTTCTTTCTATTTTTCTGAGTCTTGGCAGATATCTCCATTTGAGGCTGGTCTTTCATTTCCTCAAATCTGCACGCCATATAGACTCTCTTGGATCTTTTAGAGGCAACCTCGCTCTGATACCAATTGAAGTGCCCAGATCAGTGTGAATCACTGAGAGGGGGAGGGGGTGAATCAGTGATCCCTTAAAACTTTTTACTAATTGATTCTTAATCAATTAAACCTCTATGGCTGGTTAAAGCCTCGATCCACTCTTCTTGTATCTCTCAACCTTTCCCGAATGATGCAGTAATGAAAAGGCACAGGACACAAGGATTTTACAAGGTTCGGCACCAAAGGCCTACATCCTTGCCATGCTCTCCAAGCATGGATTCTCCATTATAACCTGTTAAAATTACAATGGTCGATACAGAGTCCCACTGTATCTCTCCTGAGTCCCACAGGAGTGTCTTTATACTGCGTCCCACAGTGTTACCAGAGTCCCACTGGCCTGCTCCAGAATCCCACTGAAGACTTCTTCTCCCTGAGTCCCACAGGGTCTTCTCCTGGCTACTCGAGTCGCACGAGTAGCTCTTCTTCACTTTAAGCTTCTTCAAGTATCCTCAGCAGTCTGGGATAAAGACTGCTGGCCTTGCTCTTCTTCTGATCACTTGTGGTGAACAGGTCTTCTCGTCTAGCTCGGGCTTTATCACCTTCTTCTAAGGATGCCCCGGCTTCTCTCCAATTACTGAATGCTCAGACAAATAATATCTTTATCTTCGGTCTGGTCCAGTCTCAGTTCACTTCAACATCATGCACTGAGTGCATGGCAACTCTTCAAGATCTTCAAGTCTTGGACTCCTCAGATGCACACCACTGATTTAGCACTGTTCACGTGTGCACGTGCATGCATGCAAGCATGCACTCTTCCTTTCCTCTTCTTGGTGCAGTAGACCCACAAAGGGTGTAATCACTTTTGAGCACACACCTACTTCTCAAACTTCACACTCTTTATGCAATTTGTTCACACACTTAAAAGTGTGTTATACTTTGGTGTGAGTCTTCTTCTTCTTCTAAGTGTGTCCACTCCTCTTAGAGCACACACATAGGTTCGGCCACTTCACTTTGTTGTTTTGCACACACAAATTTGTTCTTTGCTTTGCACACACACAATGAGTGTGTATTTGGCCTCCACTATTTTTGCACACCCCAAGCTATGCCTCGGCCTTCTTGCTTGCCAAGCACCCACAACCCGTAGGGTGTGGTCTTCACTTCTCCCACACAAGGTTCGGGTCTTCCTTCTCACTTGGCACACACACTGCCAAGTGTGTTCTTTTATTCTTCTTTGCACCCACCCAAGCCTCGGCTTACTTCTTCAGTTTAGCACTTAAGGGGTGCAAGGGCTCGGGTCTTCCTGTTTAACACATAAGCACTAAGGCCCTCGGCCTTCTCTTGCTCACAGCCGAACACCAGCTTCAAAGGAGGCGCGCAAGGGTGCGGCTTCTCCTCTTCAACACTGCCGCGCAAGCCACAACAACTTTGAGCACGCAAGAGGATGCGGCTCGGGTTGTGCAGGCCTCAAGAGTGCAAGAGCACCTTGGGTGTGCAAGCTTCTCCTGCCGCGCAAGTATGCGGGCAGGGAGAGCTCTTCCTGTCGCGCAAGTGATGCGCGCAGGGGACTTCCTCCTCCTCCTTCTTCTTGTCGCGCAAGGGAGCAGCGCGCAAGGAACTTCACGAAGCCAAAATATGGCTCCGGGCTTCTCTGCCGCGCAAGGGGCGCGCAGGCTGTTCTTCGCGAGGCAGAGCTCTCGCGGGACTCCCAAAATTTTCAGCAGCGTTCCAGCAAGCTACACCGAGAGCATGGGCTCTCCTTTTATAGGCATAGAAACCTCAAAACTTCCGCGTGGGATATCTTGAATCCCCGAAGATTTCGGATCTTTGAAATCTTTCAAATCTTTATTTTTATCCCCGGTTCACGCGGGTTCTCCTATATTTTTCTCCTCTACGTGCATGCGACTCATAACGCATGCACAGCCTTCGGTTTAGGCTCATGCATGCACATCATGCTCTCCACGTGGCCTCGGCAACTCCGTTTGCCTCGGCTGAAGTCGAAATCCTTCAAACATTGCATGCATGGTCATTTTTAGGCATGGCCGTGTTCATTGTGGCCAGACGAGCACGATGGAGGTTTCGGATTCGGAAATGGTGGCCGGGAGCTCGAGAACACTGCTCGGGAGGCTCTGGTTCATGCGGGGACGTCGCGGGTGGCTTCGCATGGCGCGGGGAAGAAGACGCGCGGAGAGCCGTTGGATTAAAGATTTGGACGGCCGCGATCAGGCTGGGCCGCGGCGGATTAGATGGGCGGTCCAGATCGAGCGCGCGATGAATCGTGCGGCTGGGATTCGTTCCCGGTGAAAATCGCGCGTCCCACATCGAATTCTCTCGCGGAATTTCCGCGGTTAATAACCCTGCCGCTTCCCACCATACGCCAGTTGAATCCTCTCCCCTCCCGGTGCCGCCCCGCACCGGGTTCTCTCTGCGGGCGCGCTCTGCGCCCACTCTTGCTCCCTGCGGGCGCGCTCCTAGCGCCCACCATGCACTCTCCGGGCGCGCGGGCTTCACCACTGCGTGCCCTCGGGGGCTTATACACGGCCCCCCTACCTCTCGAGCTTGCACCATGGGATCCCCCATGGGCGTGGCGCCTAGTGCCCATAAGAGCCGTGGGTTTGAACCCGTGGGCTGGCTTGAGATGGCCAATTTTTTGGCAAAGGACAGAACCTAGACTTTGTAAAAACAAAGTCCTCTATGTAAAACATGCCAAGTGCCAAGTGCCACTTCTTCCATCTTCCTCATTATTTTTCTTCTTCTTCAAGATAATTCCTTTCTTCTTCATTAGAATTCCTCCATTCTTACTTCAACATTTATTCATCACTTAGAAATGGAATTTCAAACGGTTTCTTCTTAATCTTCTTCATCTCCTCTTCCATATGTGTTCAATACTTAGGAGGGACTTCTTGAAGGTTTTTCATCTTCAACCGAACTCCTGAATCAAATAACTTCTTCAATTCTCTTTGTTGATTTAATCAGAGATCAAATTGGAACTTCTTCAAATTCTCATGCACTAAGTGATAGTGCATGGACTTTATTAATCCACTTCATCCACTTAGAAGTTGTGGATGAATCTCTTCAACTCCTCATGCATTGTCAGTACAATGCATGGTCTTCTAATCATGTTGTGACTTTGTATCCAGTTGATACAAGTTCTATGAACTTAAAGATCAGCTCAACAATCGTCAGATTTACATGGAGAATGTTTCAACCATATTCTCCAATGCCACTTAGTGAATCTCCTAAGTGACATTCATCTTAGTACCATGGCCATTCTCCTTCATCACCATCACCATCACATCCTTTGACATTCACATCTTGACATTCCTTGACTTCCATTCATTCCAAGACAACTTCATGCCTCATTGACAACAAATGCAACACATTGCACTTCACCCACATACACTTGGACCACAAAAACCACTGCCACATGCAAAGACACCTAGGCCCAAACAAACACTGCCATGCCTTAAGAGACCTGGGCTAGAACAACCACTCCCACACTCGATGACATATGGGCCTCATCCTAAGGACACTTGGGAAACAAACTACCCGCACACACCTAGTACAACCACCACAACACACACTTCCTGAAGAATCTTGGACCATAATGAACCTTATGTAATTATAACCTACCCGAAGAGTCATGGGCTACATGGTAGAGGGAGCAGAAAAGGAGATAATAACCACCCTCTCATAAGAATGTTGGGAAAACACCATCCCACATGAAATGGGGGATTTCAACATGAAGTTCCCAACATGGGTGGGGTGCGTATAAGAAACATAAGAACTAAATGTTATATAAATAGTTAATCAATAACTCATCCCTTCTTAAGGCTTTTGAATCTAATGACAAGGCATACACGACCACTATTGTTGTTATCCGTACATATACAAGTATACAACAGTCACAATGAGAGCATGAACCATTTATAAAAACCAATTTCCCCAGTGTACTTGTTATTGTTATCATGTTAAATTGATTCCATTTAAAACATTCCTCCACTACCAGTAAACTAATATGAATAACCATAATCCAAAACAAAAAATTGAAAGGAAACAGCCAACTAGACATTTATGCATTCACAACTGGTTCTCTTGTAAATTAAATACATCAAAAAGGATCCATGAGATCCCTTGAAGTACTGGAACCAAACCAAGCCCCAACATACCAGCTCCATATTTCTTTAGATTCACAAACCAACAAACTCACAACTAGAGGTTACATCCCCCTCTACACCCCCCACAAGGCATAAAAGAGAGAAACCACACATATTTCGAGAACATAGCAAGAAGTTTTCAGGTTAACCAATAGCATTAATTGAGTTCGTTCAATCTGTTTGGTAAACCGATGTGATCACACATGGGTTCTTATTTATTAGGCATCCATTTAATCAACAATGTTTATGGGATTATTCTATTTCCATATTACAGTCATTCAATAACAAGATTATCCGCAAATAGAGCTTTATTTGTGCGTAAGAAAGGGCCACCAAGAGCCATGATTTTTAGTGGACATAAGCCCATATAATTCACAACAAATAACAAAAGTATAAAACAACAACATCATCAACATAACCGCCCCTTAATTCTTTAATAGTCCTCTTATTATCTCCATTAAAGTTGGTTTCATATTTATCCGGAAGGATCATCATCAAACCCACCCCGTATGATGCGCGATAGAGATAGATGATGGAAAACCCCTACCTAGTTGATCATAGATCCAAGTTATCTCTTTTAGCCAAAAACTAGGGATGACACAACTAGTAGGAAAAGATGACTCCAAGGATGAGTGGGAAGAACTCCAGTACGAGTGCATGATTAGTCTCTGGAGAAAGTCTCGAGGTGCACTAACATAAACAGAAAGGAAGATGAAAGAGAGGATCTCGACATAAGAAGAGGTTGAATCCTAATATCAGAGAGATGATTTTGAAGTACTACAAATTCAGATCATGGATCGACCATGCGGTTCGATGGTTTCACACATTGGGATTAATTTAGTTTTAATAATTCTCCTCAGAGATAGTGAAGAAAACACCTATAATTAAATATATTTCTTTTAACGTGGAAAAACACATAAAATGGGAGAAGTTGGAAAACACAGGAAGCTGGAAAATATTTTAAATGCTGTGACCTGCCACATGATTTGGTAACTAAAGAGTCTCCTGACTCTTTGTGGTTTAAAACATCTTTTATGGGCTGTAAATTGCTTTTAAAGAGGCATTAAAAGACTTTTACATCAAAATATATGTTATTGGAACGAAACTGGAAAGTATTAGAGGAACTAGAAATGACTCACTGATGGGTGAGTAACCATTTCCCAGACATCGATGTCAATTAATGCCACTGATGCCCATTGGTTACACTATTAATTCATCTAGAAATTTGGAAAACACTCCACTGGGTCACTAATGGTCCCCAGGATACCCTCGAACCCCATAATTTTATAATGTAATGGACCAAGATGGTCTAGGACATTACAATTCTCCATTACTATAGGGTGGGATACACTACCAGTATAGAAGAGAGACCAAGGTTGGCTAACTGATATTAAGAAAGTTAATCCCATAAAATGTGAGAACCAATAAGAGAATAAAACACATTTAAATGATAAAATAACAACATGGAAGACTAAGACTCAAAATCAATTAGTGGCTACAACATGAGAGTGGGAGAACTAAATGGAAATTAGAACAATAAGACCAAAATAATGGAAAAATAAAATAAAAAGTTAAATTACAGAACATTGATTAAGGAGAATGAAAACACCATTTTAGTCTAAGAAGACACACTAATGAGAGAAGGAGGATATATAGTAATGCCCATGGGCACCTAAAAATATGGATAAAGCATTGGAGAAGAAAGTTAGAGGTTTTTTAAGTGCTAGAAATATCTCATTTGGAAATTAAATACTAGAGAAGGATAATTTACTCCACTACTTCTTGAGAAAAATCCATGGGAAAGCCTACCAGATCTCTTAAGATAAGAATGAGGTCTAGGACATAATTAACTCTCTCTTACCATTATCTTATTCATCATATAAAATAATAGCACTCTTATTTTTTTAAAATATTTTCACCCATATAATTCATTTTATTTTATATAATCTATATTTATCCATGAATTTATTCCATATTTATTTCATTATGTGTAAATTTTTTAACATCGCAATTCCATTTGATATAATCATATTCACTATTTTTAGGATATTTTATAGAAACCTCAAAATCCTGAATTTTATCTACTTTATCCTCTATTTTTTACATGAAATAAATAAATAATGAGGAATTATTTGGGTAATTTTTTAGGTTGAGGATTATGGGTAAATTTAAAAAAATGATTGTCTTAAAAATAAAATGGTTCTTGATAAAAATATTTACATATTTTATTTAAAAGAAAAACATCTCAACTTCCCTCAAATTGATTTTTTTATAACCATTCTTCTCTTTTTTAATTTTTTTAAGTATATATATATATATTATCATTTATAATGATCATTAGAAATATATTTGGTTAATAATTACTCACCATTCACAATTTTGTGCAGGATTTGGTTTTATTTCTAAAACATTTTATGAATAATTAGTACATTGAAAAAACAAATCCCCCCCCCCCCAACAATTAATTTATATATTCATCACAACCATAACATACTAATATGGTATTCCATTCCACCTAAAAACGAATCAAGTAGTAATTTTCACCATGAAATGGGTATGTAGGAATCAAAAAAAATTAGGTATCAATAAAAAATATTCTACAAGACTTTATATAGACTAATAGGGGTAACTTTTTCAAGCTGTAATGAAAGGATATAAATAAAATGACAAATTAAAAAATTGGCCTCTATCATTTTCATTTTTTTGTGATAATTCCAATATATAATTTCAATGAATGTAATTTATTCTTGTTTATTTATTAAATCATAAAAATAATTTTTCAATGATTTTTTATCTTAAAAGGATCTGATGATTTGGGTGTGTAAGAAATTTTTTAAATTTTTTACATAATTTTTAAATAAAATTAAATGCAAATAACATAAATTTAAAGTTAAAAAATTGGTGAAAATTTTTATTTTTGGAGTAAAATAAAATATTTATATTTATTATAGAATGATGATGATTAATGTTTGGAGTTTTATTTTCTATCATGGATTACTATAGGTTATAAATCTTTAAAAATATGGAAAAGTAAAATGAGGGTAAAAGTGAAAAATTAAAGATAAAAATAAGTAGGATATGATAATACTAACCGAGGTAGGAGGTTCGTGATGACGTGTGGATAAATATTATACGAATAAATCATAATCATCACATCAATAAAATAAAATCACTCATATTATCTAAATAATGATCATGGTATTCCAAAATTATAAGTCACTATATATCCTATGAGGTAACTAATTTTAACCTCTAGTACTATAGAAAAAGTGAAATATTTAGAAAGATATGATACTGGGAGATCCTCATTCTACTATGTGTGAGGTATCTATTTATTGGTAGTAATAGTCATTGGAGTTTTGTATAAATAATTGATTATAATGGTGTATCTCTCTACAATGGGATTAATCGATGGTCTCAGACACACTGATAAATGATGATAAATTATAGATATGGATGCAGGCTAGTACTACCTATTGATCAGGTGTTCCATGTTGACTATACCCTCTTATATCCATTCTAGGAATACACACATGATATCCAATAAATTTAATAGATAAATGATATTAATCATGGGTGTAGAAGAAAGAAATTGGGTAGATGATAGTGGAGGTGTGGTAGAAGATGAGGGGATAAAACATGATGTGGTTATCTTGTAAGGTGAGGGTAGATGCTGAGATGGAGTGACCACATATTGATATATTATTTATTTTAATATTTTTATTTATATATTATACTTTTTATTTTATTTATATTCCCACCATTAAAAACATTGGTAGTCCAAATATATTTTAAATTCAATTGTGGAAAGCATACTCAAAATGATGAAATAACACTATGAACCTATTGGATATCAGTTTTAAATTTTTATTAAAAAATTATATACAAAATTCTAAATTATAAAATTCATTTTTTAGAATGAGTTTTTCATTTCAATACAATTTCATTAGCTTGACCAAGAGTTGTAACTTTCCACAAGATTCCAAATGCGGCATACAATGAAAATAAAATATAGGCATGACATATTGGACCCACTTTTATAATTGGGACACACACTAGAAAAAATATCTTTGAATGGAAATATTCCACCTCTATTAGAAATTTAAATTGAAGGTACACATATAAAAATTATTCAACACATTATTCAATGTCTAAGGATGTATTATATAAGGATAAAGTTGGGTAGAATAGTATTCCATTAACAAATATCATGGTCCCTTCTCCCATTGTCTACCTTTGTAGGAAATTTACATGTATTTTTAATATAATTGAAACTATCAATCATTAATAGTTTATTACTGACTAAAGTGATATTCTAGAGTTATTTGAACATCCAATTATCAATTATTATGTTTATTCCACTTCTATGAAGCTCAAAGATCCTTTTGATCACATGGGGAGTAACTGATGTAAATCTAGAGTTTCATGTTTGTATTCTTTGAATGAAATATACAATACCAGGTTTTTCAATTTTTTCATATTAATTTACACAATATTTTTGGATTTTTTTCCTTGTATGTCTGTTGACGCTCCTTTCGTCACAGAATCTAAAGATCGAAAAAGGGGAATATCTGAGCTCAAAGTGATTCATCCTTTGAAGAAAACATCAAAAATCGACAAAGGCATGAACAAAGGATCAACAGCAACTGAACTGCGCAAGTTATATCACTGTCGCGCAAGTACACTTGCGCGACACCCTTGGTTGCGCAAGTGACTTGCGCGCCCTAAGTGATAACAGCCCGGTAACCGCCCGGGGTCTTCTCCTGCCTATAAATAGACCCTGTGGGCCCCCCATTCGAGAGGATTTTTTTCCAGAAACTCGGATTGAAGATCCCGACGCCCAAGTCTCTTCTCAAAGCTTCCGGAACACTTCTAAGGTAATTTTTTACCTTGAACGGAAGATCTAAAGAGAAGAAGGAAGGCCTAAGTGTTGAAACTTATAAACACTTGCACGCCGAGTTATTTCCTTCAATAGAACTTGCGCGTCCCTTTTCTGGAAGAACCTCAAGAGGATTCTAAAGTGATTAATAAAGAGTCGCTCAAGTATTCTAATGCTGGTTGAAAATCGCCCAAGAACCCCACATGTCGCGCAGGTATACCTGCGCGACCAATACTTGTGTGCCTTTCAAGACTTGCACACCCCTACCTTTTTGGGTTCCCATTATTCCCATTTTCCCCCTCTTAAGCCATTACACCTTTCATTTTCAAGATTAAGTCTTCATGACACTCTTCAAAGCCATTTATGGCACGATTTCTTGATTTGACTTCCTTATCTGAAAGGAATTCTGTGGAATATCTCTCAAAACCTAGTGATTTAAAAATCCTTATGTCACAAAATATGGAGAGTTCATTCATTCAACCTCATCCTTTAAGATGAGAGAATCCTTAACTTGGGTCTCATTTTTTAGGAATAATCCCCAGTTATAAGTTCTTTAATCTGGGCATCTTCCTTAGGAGTAAGCCCTAAATTCTTAAAGTTCCCAAACTTGGGCATCCTCCTCAGGAGTAAGCCCCAAACCTTAATTCCTTAACTTGGGAATCCTCCTTAGGAGTAAGCCCCAAGTCCTCTAATATGGGCATCCTTCTTAGGAGTAAGCCCTAAGTCCCTTAATTTGGGAATCCTTCTTAGGAGTAAGCCCCAATCTCAAATATGGGCATCCTCCTCAGGAGTAAGCCCCAAACCTTAACCCCTAACCTGGGCTTCCTTTTCAAGAATAAATCCCAGTTATAATCTTGGGCTTCCTTTTCAGGAATAAGCCCCAACTCCCCTAATTTCTCTTTAACCAGTCCTAATTTACCCTTGATTTGGGTTTCCTTTTCAGGAGTAAAACCCAATCATAAGTCCCCTCCTAACTTGGGCATCCTCCTTAGGAGTAAGCCCCAAGATTAGAGTATTCAAATCTCCATGAAGCACATATACCTTTATGGACCCTGTTCATGGATTTTCTCCTTAAAAGTGAATCCTAAACCTTCATCTATCTGGGCAGTCATACATACATAAGCCCCAAACCATTTCTTATGATTGCATCTTTCATGGGACAATTGTCTAATTTTTTTACCAATACCTCTTGTTTCTCACACCGAGCATGACTCACATGAGCTTAGAGTTTAAAAGTAATTATGACATCCTTCTTTGAGCCATCAATCATAAACGTCATACTCCCTTACTCGAACTACATGGGTTCTGATTCCTTTTCCAAAACAAAGGATACGTAGGTATCCCATTTATGGGTTCGATCCCAACTTTGAAGTAATCCATGTCCTTCTGAATGACGATAAACTTCAAGTGCCCCACTGAGTGGATTTAAAACCAGCCTGGTCATCATAATGACCAAGAGACTTTTATAAATGTTTCGAAGAATACCATTGACCAAGAATCTCTAAATAAGATACAGATGATTCTCTATTGATGAAGAACCTCGAATAGATATAAAAGATTCTCTAAATTTCTTACATGTTTAATCATTGATTGTTAAAACTAAAGGAATGCTCATTTTATACTTGGTAATGTAATAAGGATTCACGAACATAACTTAAATCTATAAAGAGAGTCCCGGAGTAGACAATAATTCCCCTCAAAAAGGTGTGATGAGTCCGACCTCCCATCCTCTCGACCAATGAAAAATCCTAAGCCTCATTAGTCCACAAGATAATGAGCTCCTAACTTTGGAAAGTATGTCCAAGCGGATGTGGAATCATTGGATGTTTCCGGTTCTACGAACAAACCCGTTAGAAACCGATCGGAACGTTTGAATCTCTCGTCCAGGAAGTCATCCCCGAATTCCGTGCGAAACAAAAAATGGTGAACCCGACGTGAATCCTTAACCATGTTAAAGTGATGTTCTTCTTATTTGTTTGGCCCCTTGGGCCAACAAAAAAATCATTGACATGTTCTCATCTAAAAGATACAGTGGCCGGATTCATCTTGATTATGTCTGTTATATGGAACAGGCACTCTTTTATCAAGATCTTCTGCAAAATGGCTTTCCTTAAATTCACCCCTGTGAATACTGCTGCTGTGAACACCTCTACTGTGAGGTCTGCTGCTGTGAAAACCAATGTTGCTACTCCTGCTGGAACGTCGTCCGCTCTGAGGATGACATCACCAACTCAGCGTCTTCAATGCTGGGTTTATAATGCACTGGTTAAGGAGTACCGTCGCAACGGTACTATCCAAACTCTAGAGGCCGCTCATCAAGCCCTCCAAGTTAACAACTCTACCTGGTCGTCCAGACAACGGCGGTCAGCAATCAAGAAGTAGGCGGTGCTGACTACCGTCTCCAACTGTTTCGGGTCGTTATCCCCGGAACGCAATTTCCATTCACTCCCTTACTCTGAGGAAGTGAATGAGGAGGTCCCTCAGCGCCTTAATTCAAAAAGACAGGAGTCCTTACTGAGGGCTCCCATCAACAATCGCCGCCAGACTCGTGCGGTAGTGCGCCCTCAACATGATGAGGGTACCGACTCCAGGCATTCAGCTCAGGTTCTTCGAACCCGAGCATGCAAGATGAACCACCAGAGACGGAATCCGGTTAAAAATGGATAGGTTATCATCCCTGCCATCTCTGGAGAAGTCCACCAACCTAACTTGGTGGCAAACAACGAGCAGGCACACACACCTGTCTGTTTTAATTCCGCTGTTCAGCAGACTCGTCTGACAGCATCAAGCCAATCCCGCCAGGCAATTCCGGCGGAGTACTATAGGCAGGAACATGCACCTGCTTATGCATCATCAGTTAGTCAGCAGACTCGTCTGACTACATATGATGGATCTCATCAACCGCGTCTGGCGAAGTGTAATCATCAGGCACATACACCTGCTAATACTAATCAAACCTACCAACAGTCTCGCTTGGTAGCGCACGGAGAAGTCAGTCGGAAAGCCCCGACGACAAACAGGAGGCAGACTCAACTCTCTGTCTCCACACTTGAGTACTGTCAGGATTCACTGACAGGAAAAGGAGGACAGGGGCAGGCACATACACCTACTCCAAACCCTTAATGGACATATATTTCCGTTCTGGCAGCTGAAGTCACCAAACATATTTTGTCAATGGTGAAAGAGCAGAAGCAAATTCCGGCTCATATTCTGTATGCTTTCCAAGATATCATAACAACTTCAGAATCGTCTCAGGGAAAGACACATAAATCTATCCCTAGTAGTGGAGTGACACATCAACGATTCACTCCGGAACAGACACACACATCTGTTCCAGTCCAAGAGGGTTATGGGGCATACTCCACCATATCATACGGACAACCAAGTCAGGCACATACACCTGATTTGAGTAGAGATCGTTAGCCTAACCTGAACATGTTTCCTGATCAGGCACGTACACCTGCTCAGAGTAACCACTTTCGTCAACAAGTGGTTTCCAAAGCGAGTAAGAAGGAATCTATGAAAAAGATCCGCCCAGCACAGTCAGGAGATCAAAGGCCAATCTGCAACAAGGCCTTTCTCGATGCTGGAGTTCTTGAAGCCCTCAGACATTTATCTGTCGTAATTCAAGATTCTACTCCCTCAGTTCCCAAAAACAGGAACATTAATTCTGAAGTTCTTCAACAGACACTTCCTCATGAAGGCTTCCTTCATGAAAATTCGGTCAATCTTGAAGTTTCTTCTTCAGATGAGAGCCACAAGAACCCTCTGTGTGGTCAGAAGACCAAGGAGTAAGAGATCTCATCTTTTGTTGTAACCCATTATGGTGGTCCTCCCCATGATGATGAATTTCACTGTGAAAGTCCTCTCTGCAGTAGTGATTCACATTGCCTGGAAAATACTCCAGTGGACAATGTAGTGTCGAGAAAGCCCTCTTATCTTGAGCCACTTGAAAATGTGAAACCGGTCATGTCTGATGCTTTATTGCTAACAAGTGAAATACTTTCTCAATCAGAAGATAGCCTAGGGTGTAGGTCATTCTCGGAACCACCCCTAAGTCATGCATCTTCTAGTTTGATCAATGATCTCTCTACCAATCTTGTTGAATCCGATGAAGCAACAAGGAAACACCAACTCTGGTCAAAACAGGTAGAAGAATCTTCATTTAATGATAAAGAGGAAATTCTGAACATGAGGAAAAACCGGAAAAAGGTGAGGTACCAGTCATGTTTTGGCCTTTGTCTGACTCCCAGTATGACATTCCAAAGATGTTGACGGATGATGGAATCCATGATATTCGTCTCAACATATGGAAAACTCTTTGTCAATTGAAGAATAAGGTATTATCTTATGATGAATATGAAAATAATCTTAAGATAATAGAAGGGCTACAACGTCAGATTGATTTGGCATCTCTATCTGTCTCTCGGTATCTGAAGGCTGAAAAGCAACAGAGAACCCTTCAACGTTCATGCCTTGGCGCACTAAGAAAATTGTGTCAGTTAATTGCCAATGCTCCATCTGATGTTCATATCAGAGGATGGGGTGTTCACGGAGCACTACATTTCACAGTGCTTTCCAGTCAGCAAAGCCCGCCGAAAATGATCTCATGCAATGTTATTGCCCATGGCCGTCCACAGTCAATGGGCTTTGTTCATAATCAAAAGATTGTTCAAGAACAGGCTTCAACTAGTTCCTCTCAAAATCAAGCATATAGAGAACAATTTGTTGAATTTCTCCTACATCAAGCAGTAGAGAGTATAGAACAAGCCTCTCGTATGGAGCAAACACGTCATCAAATGAAAGATGTTTCGGAAATCATCCAATGGTCTGTTGAACCAGGTGATAAAAGTGGATACAGGTTAATGAATCCAGCTAATTTCCGAACTAAGATTTTCAAGATCAAGAGATCATTTAATAAGATCTCAGATGTAGCATGTCAAGAGCCACCCCAGCTTGTCATACTGGGGACTTCTCTAACCCAACCCTCAGAGTCAAGAAATGGGATTCGAGGAGTTGAGCAGAAGCAGCAGGAACATCCCCAGTTCTCGAGACTGGGGACTCTTTCAAATCATCAATCCCCTCCTCAGATAATGTCGGTCTTTTCTCGATTGGGGAAGAAGCCTCAAGAGGAACGAAGAGCCAAATTATCAGGAGATTCCCTCCAAGTTATAGCTCATCAAGAAATTCCTAAAAGATTGAATCAACAAAAGGCAATGTCTCATCAAAGACATGAAAGAAGACAATATCACAGAAATATTGATAGAAGAGATGCAATCCATTATGCATCAATCAATGTCATCAATGTCTTTGTTTCTAATCCACCAGAGGAGACTCACTCAGGGGACTCAGATGAAGAGCGTCCTGCTCAAGAAAATGTACGCACCGATACAAATGAAGAAGGTGTGCGTACACGAAGTCAAAGGATTACTCATAACTTAGGTAATCCACTTCCCTCCCTCCAAAAGGTATCCAACAAAGGGAAGGGAAAGAATCAGGTTACATATCCTTCCTCTGGAGAAGGTCAATCGCTCTCATTAGAGCAAAGGCTTGCACAACAGGAGGAAGAAATGAAAGAATTAAGAAGGTTGAATGCAGAACTACTTCAGAGTAGTCTTCTTTCATAAGAATGCTGAAGTTCGACAGCCGAAGGAATTTGTTGTAACTACTGAGATGGATCAGGAATATCCTCTTTTATCAGTACACCCTCAGAGGTCTAATCCTACGGGTCAAATGCAACAACGGTTGGCAGCACTACCATCAGTTGCAGCACCAACCACCACGTCTGTCCAAGCTCCATTAATTGCACCTACCCAAAACCAAGTTCAACCTGATGTTTCTCAAAAGTTAATAACTACTATTGAGTCATTAACAGCTCGGTTAGAAACTATGGAAGGGAAACAGGTGCAAGTTCAACCAGAAAAGAAAGTTTACCCTGAATGGGTAGATTCAATTTCTCTTCCATCTAGTTTTGGAAACCCTGTTTTCCCTACTTTCAATGGATCAGGCGACCCTGAACAAAATTTGACGCATTATGTATCTTGTTGTGATCCTATGATGGGAACTCCAGAACAGCAGGAAGCAGTGAAACTCAGTTGCTTCATGTGAACCTTGAAAGGACCAGCTTTTGTCTTGTATACAAGCTTGCAATCCCGGTCAATCATCGGATGGGAAGATCTTCGTCAAAAATTCCTTCTTCAATTCAGCTCAACATTGCAAAAAATGACAGTTTTCGATCTTACAAACTGCAAGCAAAGGGATAATGAAAGAGTCTCTGATTTCATTGCTCCCTGGAAGGGATTAACGTATTCCTTGAGTTTAGCACTCCCTCAGGAAGTTCTGTTGCCAATCTGTGTGGCAAATTTGCGTGACGAATTACGCACGCCATTGATCCCTGTGAAATACACAGGAGGGTTTCGAGACCTTACTTCAATCGCTCAGAAGATTGAAGATTCCCTCATACAGGCTAAGGATAAATCTCGTGTAATTCCATCAGTTCCAGGAAGGAGAATGAGTAAAGCGGAAACTGCTACAGTTATGCTTAAACAAGCACATGTACCTATTTCTACTTCAAAACCTTCATCTTCTCGAAGAACTCCACCACCTGAATGCCAAAAAAAAGGTCGTTTCACCCAAATGATCAAAAATATCAACGACGAAAACAATTTGAGGATATGAAGAGTAAAACATACTCTTTCCGAAGTGACCAAGTTCCTGGTTACTTCATTTCAGCTCTGGAAAATAATTTGGTTCAATTACCAGTGCCCAAGAGGCCAAACAAGGAAGGAGATGAAGACCGTCCCAATTATTGTCCCTTTCATCAAATGTTGGGGCATCCCATCAAGGAGTGTTTTGTATTTAAAGACCTCCTGAAAAAGATGGTCTACTTGGGACAAGTCAAATTGAAGGGTTCTTCAGCTCATGTAGCATGTGTTACCACTACAGATTCAGAGGAAGGAGGCGAGTGGCAGGAAGTCAAAAGCAAAACTGCGCAAAAATATGATGATTGGATGGCCAGAAAGACAATCAATCGGACCCATGCCATTTTGCGAACACAATTGAAGAAGCCAATTGTGTCTCCTACAAAAGCTGCAGTGAAGCCTCCATCAAAAGACAAATCCTCAAAAGGGTAGCGCAATTCAAAGATGAAAGAGGAATCAGAAGAAGATGAGTATGTATCGAGGCCTAAGTTGTCTTTGACTCTGGAAGATTTCATTCCATCTACTTCAAAGTCATGGGCAACGCCCCATCAAACGGCACAGCCTAAACAGGCTAGTCAGGTAGGGTCTTTATCAGACGAAGAGTTAATCTTCGGTTATGTTAATATGATTCAATTAACATATCCATATTCCAGTCTTGATGAGCCTGAATTCCCTGTATCAAATAAGGGAATCCGAGGAAGTTCTAAAGGTTCAGGATACAGGGGAATACATGGATCTTTCCAAATCCACTACTCCAATTCAACCCCTACTAGCACTGTGTATGCAGCAGAAACTCGTGGTAGAGCCCTTCAGCGAGCTCAAAAGAACAAGCAAGTTCTTCTTCCAATGGCCAACTCAGTTTTGGCACAGTTATTTTGGAAGACCGATTAAAGGTTCCATCTTCTTTATCTCAGCAAGTAAATGGATCTAATCAGTCTAATCTTCCAAAACCAAGGATGTTGCCAACTTCTATCCCAATACAAGATGCATCATCTTCCAAAGCATCTGCTTCCAAGGTACCTGCTAAACCACATATTCCTGTTGGGAAACACAGACCTCTAGATCAAAAGTATGATATATTGAAACACTTGGCCCAAGAACCAGCCATGTTATCAATTTTGGATTCTTCAAATCTGTCAAAAGATCTTCGGGAAGCACTCATCGAAGGTTTGTCAAGTCCTCAGGAGTTTGAAGCTGAAATTGCTACAGCTGAAGTCTATCACATAAAGAATAATCCTGCAGAATGCCATGCAGTGATATCTTTTACTGATAAAGATGAATATGATGTTGTGCATGGGAACATAAAACCTTTGTACTTATCTGGAAAAGTCAATGGTGTAGATATCCGAAGAGTTTTCATTGACAATGGTTCAAGAGTCAACATCATGCCCATTCGTACACTTCATCGATTGGGCCTCACGGAATCTGATTTATCTCCTTCTACCATGATGTTACAAGGATATGATAAAAATGAACAAGAACCACTAGGTGAAGTTACACTCAGAACCAAGTTTGGAGATCTTGTATCCAATTCAGATTTCATGATTGTTGATCAAGACTCAGCTTTCAACGTCTTGCTTGGAAGACCCTGGCTACATCAGCATGCGGCTATCCCTTCATCATACCATCAATGTCTCAAATACTGTTTCAATGGTCACGTTGGAACATTGTATGGTGATAAGGCCCCGTTCAAGACATGTGAGTCTCAATACATTGAGGCAGAATTTTATCACATGAAGGGAAGAGAAAAATCTACAATGAAGGAAATTACCAAAATTAATGCTCCATATGGTTTGGAGAAGATTCCAATAAATCCATTTACACATGTGAGTATAGATTTTGTGTTACCTATCAGTCAAATTGACAAAATAGGGCCAAATCAAAATACTCTTATGGAAAGATCCATAATGTCAATTACGGCAGTCGAGCCAGACAACATGGGAGAAATTGGTAACCTAAAAAACAGTGATGAAAGCCTAAGTGGCGACGTTTTCATTTCATCTGTTGAAATCCAACAAGTCTATACTTCGCCAATCAGGCCAGAAGAAGTTAAAGCAACATTAGAGGTGAATAATGATGTCGATTCTCAATCCATCATATCCTCTTTATTTCCCAAAGAAGTCCCTTTATCATCAATAGGGTCGGAAATGGAAGCTTCTTCTTGAAAATGTGCAAATTTTGACATCTCTTTTGATCGTGAAAATTTCGTTTTGTCATCTACTATGCAAGTAGAAACGGAAGAAATAGCACATGATGAAGAGGAAGAGGAAGATCTTAGAGATGCTCCTCCAGCATTTGAGGAAGGTATCTCTACCACTGTGGATGAACTTAGAGAAATAAATCTGGGTACAGAGAAAGATCCACACCCCACTTTAATTAGTGCGGACATGACCCTCTAAGAGCAAGAGATGTATATTTCTTTTCTATAGCAAAATAAAGATATTTTTGCTTGGAATTATATATAAATGCCTGGGCTTGATCCTGATGTTGCTACTCATCATTTGGGTTTACCAAAAGAACATCGAGGATTTAAGCAAGCCACGAGAAGAACACACCCAACCTATGCTTCCAAAATTGCAGCTGAAGTGGATAAGCTGATCAAAGCTAACTTCGTCAGAGAAGTTCAGTATCCCAAGTGGTTGGCTAATATTGTCCCTGTAAAGAAGAAGAACGTACAAATTAGGGTTTGCATCGATTTTAGAGATCTTAATCGGTATTGTCCTAAAGATGATTTCCCAGTTCCGATTAAAGAACTCTTAATTGATGCGACGACTGGCTATGAAGTACTTTCCTTCATGGATGGATATTCCGAATATAATCAGATCCAAATGGACCCAGAAGATGAGGAATCTATATCTTTCAGAGCTCCTAAAGGTGTGTTTTGTTACCGGGTGATGCCCTTAAGTTTAAAGAATGCAGGTGCAACATATCAACGCGCCATGCATCGTATCTTCAAACCTTTCTTAGGGAAGTTTGTTGAATGCTATGTAGACGATTTGGTGGTTAAATCCAAACAACGTTATAATCACTTGGCTGATTTGGAAGTCATATTCCACAAGCTTCGACAACATAATTTGAAGATGAACCCCTTAAAATGTGCTTTTGGGGTAACCACAGGAAAATTTCTCATCTTTGTTGTACGCCATTATGGTATTGAAGTCGATCCAGAGAAGACCAAATCAATCCTTGGAAAAAGTTTACCCTTTACCAAATTATTGAAGAAAGGAGTCACTTACCAGTGGACTGAAGAATGTCAAGAAGCATTTGATGTTCTCAAGAAATACCTCTTGAGTCCACCAGTACTCATTCCACCTATTGAAGGTAGAACACTTATTCTCTATGTGACAGCTCTAGAGCGATCATTGGGTGCCTTTCTCGCTCAAAAGAATGATGTTGGGAATGAAAATAGCCTCTACTATCTCAGTAGAACTATTCTTGAAGCAGAAACCCGGTATTCAAGTATTGAGAAGTGCTGCCTGGCATTAATCTTTGCAGTTCAGAAACTGAGACACTACCTGCAACATCACAAGGTCCAATTGGTATCTCGCAATAATCCGCTCAAATTCATCCCTAGCCGTCCAATGCTTACAGGACGTCTAGCAAGGTGGGCAGTTATTTTGCAGCAGTTGGACATTCAGTATGTGTCTCAAAAGGCAATTAAGGGCCAAGATTTGGCTGATTTCCTGGCTGAACATCCTTCAATGGAAGACACGTCTTCAGATATTGAACTCCCTGATGAGGAAGTATTCTCTATTCAAGAGAGTCCTCAAACATGGGAAATTTATTTTGATGGTGCTTCCAGAAGTCCAACAGGGAAGAAAATGGAAAATCATAAATTCAACAAAGTTGGTTTAGGAATTGTACTCATTTCTCCAGATAAGGCAGTGTTACCTTATTCATTTTTATTGTGGGAAGGTGGTACCAATAATGAAGCCGAATACCAAGATCTTATCACAGGATTGGAGTTAGCGCTCCAAGCACAAGTGAATCACTTAAAGGTGAAAAGTGATTCAGACCTGGTAATCAAACAAGTCAATGGGGATTATGCCATCAGAAAAGAAGAATTAATCCCTTTGTATGATTACGTCAGAGAGTTAATGGTAGAATTACCTTCAGAACCGACATTTTCTTATGTCCCAAGATCACAAAATGCTCAAACTGATGCACTGGCTAATATAGCCACAGCTCTAGCAGATCCAAATCGGGACGAGACAACCATCAGTATTGCCCACCGTCGTGCAATTTCACCTTATGTTCAAGCCAGAACAGAGGAAATTAATGAAATTAGTCCCATTCCTGAACCGTATGGTCATACTACAGGATGGATGTCACCTATCAGGGAATACCTTCAAAATGGAACACTTCCACCTGATAGAGATGAGAAAGAACAAATTCGGCGACGTGTGGTCAATTTTACTCTTTATGATAGCCCAAACCACCTAGAGAAAATTCTCTACAAACGTGGTTTTGATGGAGTTTTCTTCAGATGCATTGATGGTGAAGAGACAATGGCTGTCATAAAAGAAGTACATGCAGGAGTCTATGGTGCCCACCAGTATGGACATAGACTGTGTGATCAAATTAGAAGGTTGGATACTTTTGGCCTTCAATGATACAAGATTGTGTTGATTTCACAAAGAAGTGTCATTCATGTCAAGTATATGCCAACTTCATTCATCAACCTCCAGAGTTTCTTCATACAGCTAAATTCTCGTGGCCATTTGCCACATGGGGATTGGATGTGGTGGGACCTTACCCTTCAGCTACGTCCATGCAGTTTAAGTACATTCTTACTGCTACTGATTTCTTTTCCAAATGGGCAGAGGCAGTACCTCTCAAAGAAGTCAGTTCTAAATGCATTGTTAGCTTCATCAAGTCTAACATCATTACTAGATTTGGTGTCCCTCATACCATATTGACGGAAAACGGCACCAACTTCTGTTCTTATGAGGTGAAGAAATTATATCAAGAATACAACATTAAATCAAACCATTCATCTCGGTATCATGCGGCGGCCAATGGCCAAATAGAAGCCATTAACAAGACTCTTTCAAATATACTGCAAAAGATGGTGGATAAAGATAAGAGGCCATGGCCTGATAAACTCTTTCATGCTTTATGGTCTTATCGGACTACCACCCGCAACGCAACGCGGTCAACTCCATATTAGTTGGTATATGGAACGGAAGCAGTCTTTCCAATTGAAGTTCAATTTCCCTCACTTAGAGTAGCCATTTGTGATCAGTTATCTACAGATGAGCAATCCCAAAAGCTATTGAATGAATTGGAACGGTTTGATGAGAAAAGATTGTGCATTTTTCACCACTTGGAAATCTATCAGAATCGAATATCACGAGCTTTTAACAAAAAGGTTCGTCTTCGTTCATTCAATCAGGTAGAATTGGTATTAGTTCTCAGAACTCCAATGATACCAGGAAAGAAGCCTCCCAATCTTGAACCAAAATGGGGAGGACCTTATTCAATACATAAGGTCTACTCCAATGGAGCTTTTTCATTAATTTCATTGGATGGAGAACTCATCACGACTCCAACCAATGCCAGATTTCTGAAGAAATATTTTGTATAAACACAAAATATGGTCCCCAGAACTAATATTCTTACAATTGGTTCAAACCTTAGTCCAGTATGACTTTAAACTGCATCAACCTTAGTCAAGTATGACTTTAAACTGCATCAACCTTAGTCCAGTATGACTTTAAACTGCATCAACCTTAGTCCAGTATGACTTTAAACTGCATTAACCTTAGTCCAGTATGACTTTAAATTGCATCAACCTTAGTCCAATATGACTTTAAACTGCATCAACCTTAGTCCAGTATGACTTTAAACTGCATCAACCTTAGTCCATTACGACTTTAAACTGCATCAATATCCATGTTCTATGCATATGACCTTAAACTATTTTCACTTTCGTCCAACATGACGTTAAACTGTAGAAAAGAACTTGTCCCCGCAACATGACACTAAACTGTGCAGCATCAGTTTGTCCTTGATATATTACGTTAAACTATACATCAATGGTCCAATATGACCTTAAACTACAACTTCGTCCCACACGACGTTAAACTGTGAAAAATTCCCTTGTGTCCAGCAAGACGTTAAACTGTGACGTCCTAACTACATGACGCTAAACTGTATAAATGTACCTTACATCTGGAAAGACGTTAAACTATATAATCTCAAAGGTCCAGCATGACATTAAGCTACACCATCCACGGTCCATGCATATGACCTTAAACTATTCGCACTTTCGTCCAACATGACATAAATGGTGTGTTATTTTGTCCTTACTGCATGACATTAAACTGCACAGTCCACCTTTCGTCCAATATGACGTTAAACTGCATTGTACCCATTGTCCTAACTACATGACGCTAAACTGTACAGAAAATCCTTGATATTGTCCTACATGACATTAAACTGTTATTTTGTCCCTGCTACATGACACTAAACTGTGCAGCACCAATAGTCCTAACTGCAAGACTTTAAACTGCATAGTCCCTTGATATGTCCTACATGACATTAAACTGTGCATCATTAAGGTTGTTGTTACCTCTTGTTTCTCACACCGAGTATGAATCACGTGAGCTTAGAGTAAACCTCAACCATAACACTCTCTTTGGGCCCCTAACCATGTGTAAGTCCCAGCAACATTTTTTATTAGATCATTGTCCCCAAGAACAAATTGATCATTAATTCATTATTTAATTGAACTACACGGACTTTGATCCTTTCCCTCCAGGCTGGGTATGTAGGCAACCTCCCAGGGTTCAATCCCAAAAACAATCTCTTCACATCGATTCACCACCATCTCATATGATGTTGATTCATGAAACCGCCCCTGGAATCAATATCTTTACATTGATTCACTTTCGTCTTTGTTATATGACGTTAAACTATACAACACTTTTGTGTGGTACGACAATAAACTACAATATTCTTTGATTTCCTCATTTGAGAGAGAACTATTATTGACATTGATTTTTCAATCATGGTTTTCATTTTCAAAAGACTACGTGCATACATGGTAATGCCTAAACTTTTTATTTTAGGTTAAATCATCATTGCACTAAAGTCCCCTTTCACTCTTCAAATGTACGAACCAAATTTGTACAAAGAGTAGTTCTAGAACTACGTGGACTTGATTCCCATCCTTATGGGATACATAGGAACATTCGAGTATCCCTCGAATCCAGTCCCAAGTCTTTTGGGCCTAACCCCAAATTTCACTTTCAGTCCCTTAGCTGAAAAGTCCTCATGAAAACACACACTGTGTATTCATTATTATGGTCCAAATTCTATGACCCTAAACTAAGATCTCTCATACTTTCGTCCTGCACGATGTTAAATTGCATTTCAAGAACTACGTACGGCTTGATTCTCATTCTTATGAGATACGTAGTGAAGTCCAAAATTTTAATTCAGGATCCAGCCACAACATGATTATGGTTATCATTGACCTATGTATCTCTATATACATTAGACAATACCCATCTTTATGTGTTATAATCCTAACCTTAAATATTTTCAGATCTTCATAACCCTTTTTCATGACTTCTAGTCACAAAAATGTCAAACTTCTGAGAATTCTTTTTCTTGACTATGCAGCACGTGCCCATAGGTGGCCTTGCATAAACAATCCACATAACAGACTTTTCAGCCAAAAGATGCTATTTATTTAACCATGCAACCAATGACCTTAGGAGGCCCTGCATATTTCAACCCCCCTAACGGGTTTGTTAAATGATAGTAACTTCATTCTTGGGAAGAATGCCTCTTTTGTCCTTATTTGTCTTAAACGACAGTATATAGGGATCCGCAAAAAAAATAGCCATCCTTAACATATTTGTCCCATATCCTTTTTCATGATCTGAAAGTATTCAAGTCTATGGTTTATCCTTCTTCCCTACGTTTGGGTCAGACTTTCGTAGGAGTGATATTCACCCATTTCTTCGATAATCTTTTCTGGAAATATCTTCTCCATATTCAAGTCCCTCTTTACATACAAAAAACTCTATGCTTTAGAAAATTTGAATCTCCATAAACTTTCACTGGCTTTTAGCACTAGGAAAGTAAATTTTTTAGAGTTCTTTCGCCTGACTATGCAGCACGTGCCCATAGGTGGCCTTGCATAAACAGTCCACATAACAGACTTGTCAGCCGAAAGATACTATTTATTTGACCATGCAGCCAATGCCCATAGGTGGCCCTGCATATTTCAACCCCCTAACGGGTTTTTTTAAATAATAGTAACTTCATTCTTGTAAACTACTTCTTCTAATGCCTTTTAGCTCTTTTTTAAATCATTCCTCAGATTCAAATATTCTTAATCCATAGTTTACATATTTTCTCTCATAATTGAGTATGGTAATATTTTTTCAGATAAATTGTCAAGGAATTGAAACAATTTTAATCCATTTCGGTCAAAGCTATTTCGACCTTAAACATTATCCCCTTTATGTCCAACATGCATGACTTTAAACTGCCCACAAAAGACAAAGGAACTCTGAATAAAAGTCAAGTTCCAGCTCACTAAATATACATTTTTTGTATGATTTAGATAATATTGAGCAATTAAAAAATTCAAAGTTTGTAGGGTTATTTGTAATAATCCTAGTAAAAATCAAACTATGCTTACTAATCCCATTGGCTTAAGTAAATTTGAAGCAGGTAATGAAAGAATGCAGGTAAAAATTATTGAAGAAGAAAGTGTTTTTTCATTGATGCACAAGAGTTATAAGGACATCCACAGACTGGAGTCTCTTCTCTTTTTTCAAGAATTACAAGAGACTTTCAACATAACACTTCATTTGATTTACGGCATCCTGAACTTCATCAGCAACCACGTGGAATTCATTCATTCAACTGGATACAATAAGAGATGTAGTGATACTAGCTCTTCTTGGAACAGTTGTAAAAGGATGTTCTTGAGTGCGGTTTGAGAAAATTTTCTGCTGATCAAACAGTGACTCTGTTTCTGTCCAAGAGACTTGGAAGATGGATACATGGATTTGAGAATGGAGCATTGGAAGTAAAGATCCATTTAGAGAGAGTACTCTTTTCAGATATTGCTTTAATGCCATGTTTGTCTTCTCTCCACCAACCGGCAGTGGAAAACATTTCAGCCCATGGGTTTGCCATTTTCATATCTGCAAGGAAATGACATGGAGGAATAATTTGAAAGTTCACACCATTGTTGTTGCTCTTAATGAATAGCATAACCGAAATAGAGGAGTAGCAGTGCAGCTGCATCTCAGGTGTATAATTGTTTGCATTTGGAACATTGACTCCTTGCACGCCAACTTGCGCGCCGACCTCTATACCCTGAAGACTTGCACGCCCCCTTTTCCTTTGGATGGATTCAATTTCCTCAGAGTCAAATCCTCATTTCTCTTCGGATCCAACTCTGAGGGGGGAATTTTGTTGACGCTCCTTTCGTCACAGAATCTAAATATCGGAAAAGGGGAATATCTGAGCTCAAAGTGATTCATCCTTTGAAGAAAACATCAAAAATCAACAAAGGCATGAACAAAGGATCAACAGCAACTGAACCGCGCAAGTTATATCACTGTCACGCAAGTACACTTGCGCGACACCCATGGTCGCGCAAGTGACTTGCACGCCCTAAGTGATAACCGCCCGGGGTCTTCTCCTGCCTATAAATAGACCCTGTGGGCCCCCCATTCGAGAGGATTTTTTTCCAGAAACTCGGATTGAAGCTCCCGACGCCCAAGTCTCTTCTCAAAGCTTCCGGAACACTTCAAAGGAAATTTTTTTACCTAGAATGGAAGATCTAAAGAGAAGAAGGAAGGCCTAAGTGTTGAAACTTATCAACACTTGTGCGCCGACTTATTTCCTTCAATAGAACTTGCGTGTCCCTTTTATGGAAGAACCTCAAGAGGATTCTAAAGTGATTAATAAAGAGTCGCTCAAGTATTCTAATGCTGGTTGAAAATCACGCAACAACACCACATGTCGCGCAGGTATACCTGCGCGACCAATACTTGCATGCCCATGGAAGACTTGCGCGCCTTTCAAGACTTGCGCGCCCCTACCTTTTTGGGTTCCCATATTGCCCATTTTTCCCCTCTTAAGCCATTACACCTTTCCTTTTCAAGATTCAGTCTTCAAGACACTCTTCAAATCCATTTATGGCATGATTTCCTGATTTGACTTCCTTATCTGAAATAAATTCTGTGGAATATCTCTCAAAACCTAGTGATTTAAAAATCCTTATGTCACTAAATATGGAGAGTTCATTCATTCAACCTCATCCTTTAAGATGAGAGAATCCTTAACTTGGGTCTCCTTTTTTAGGAATAATCCCCAGTTATAAGTCCTTTAATCTGGGCATCTTCCTTAGGAGTAAGCCCCAAATTCTTAAAGTTCCCAAACTTGGGAATCCTCCTCAGGAGTAAGCCCCAAACCTTAATTCCTTAACTTGGGCATCCTCCTTAGGAGTAAGCCCCAAGTCCTCTAATATGGGAATCCTTCTTAGGAGTAAGCCCCGAGTCCCTTAATTTGGGCATCCTTCTTAGGAGTAAGCCCCAATCTCAAATATGGGCATCCTCCTTAAGAGTAAGCCCCAAACCTTAACCCCTAACCTGGGCTTCCTTTTCAGGAATAAATCCCAGTTATAATCTTGGGCTTCCTTTTCAGGAATAAGCCCCAAGTCCCCTAATTTCTCTTTAACCAGTCCTAATTTACCCTTGATTTGGGTTTCCTTTTCAGGAGTAAAACCCAATCATAAGTCCCCTCCTAACTTGGGAATCCTCCTTAGGAGTAAGCCCCAAGATTAGAGTATTCAAATCTCTATGAAGCACATATACCTTTATGGACCCTGTTCATGGATTTTCTCCCTAAAAGTGAATCCTAAACCTTCATCTATCTGGGAAGTCATACATACATAAGACCCAAACCATTTCTTATGATTGCATCTTTCATGGCACAATTGTCTAATTTTTTACCAATACCTCTTGTTTCTCACACCGAGCATGACTCACATGAGCTTAGAGTGTAAAAGTAATTATGATATCCTTCTTTGATCCATCAATCATAAACTTCATACTCCCTTACTCGAACTACGTGGGTTCTGATTCCTTTTCCAAAACAAAGGAAACGTAGGTAGCCCATTTATGGGTTCGATCCCAACTTTGAAGTAATCCATGTCCTTCTGAATGACGATAAACTTCAAGTGCCCCACTGAGTGGATTTAAAACCAGCCTGGTCATCATAATGACCAAGAGACATTTATAAATGTTTAGAAGGATACCATTGACCAAGAATCTCTAAATAAGATACAGATGATTCTCTATTGATGAAGAACCTCGAATACATATAAAAGATTCTCTAAATTTCTTACATATTTAATCATTGATTGTTAAAACTAAAGGAAAGCTCATTTTATACTTGGTAATGTAATAAGGATTCACGAACATAACTTAAATCTATAAAGAGAGTCCCGGAGTAGACAATAATTCCCCTCAAAAAGGTGTTATGAGTCCGACCTCCCATCCTCTCGACCAATGAAAATTACTAAGCCTCATTAGTCCACAAGATAATGAGATCCTACCTTTGGAAAGTAGGTCCAAACAGATGTGGAATCATTGGATGTTTCCGGTTCTACGAACAAACCCGTTAGAAACTGATCGGAACGTTTGAATCTCCCGTCCAGGAGGTCATCCCCGAATTCCGTGAGAAACAATGTCACACTCCAATTCAATAGATAATGTGTGGGATTTCTGTTCTAGTAATCTATTCTACATTTCTTATTTTTCTTCAAGCCGGATGTTTAGGGGGATAATATGAATTGATCAATTATACATGAAAACACTCATGAACCAAAACTTTTAATTAATGAGATACTTATTATTAATATAAAAATAATTAAAACATATCAAGTTCGACATGTTTCACCTTGATGAGTTCATGTTATGATTTTTGATATAAATCACTCGATCATCCGATGTAGCCACAGAATATATTTTTCATTTTTTGAATGAACACTATGAAATATCAAAATTGAACACATATAAAAATATAGCTTCAATTATATTAAATAAATTATTAAAAATATATAAACACATTAATTAATGTGATGAAGGATGAGAATCAAGTATTCCCATCAGTTAATAATGTTCACAAAATGGATAATTTATTCTTTATTTTCTCTCTTTTCACACATGATTGATTATTAAATCAACAAAAAAACAATTTATCCAATCCACTGTTGTTTTAAAAGCATTAATTCATTTAAAAAATATAATGATCTAAGGATCCTTCTAGATATGTACTATGATTTTTTCTATACATTAGAAACCCTAGTGAAAATAAAAAACAAATTTTATAAATTGGATAGTGTGATCAACTATTGAAATTGTTAACAAGGAGTCAAGATCACTCTTTCCATTGTTTCATTTATATAAATTTATATTTTTTTCTATTTTATTTCTATCCATTTACCTTATCCACTCCCATTATTCTTTATTTATTATATTTTTGTGTGATTTTTCTATCTCTTTCTTTCTAATATTCTATCTAGTTAATAGTATAATATTTTAATGTTTTTCCCTTTCTTTACTCCTTATCCTTCATAGAAATAAAATAAAATTAAAATTGAACTTCCTCACCAAATATATTTTTATTACATGATCATGAATGCAAGAACTACATTAAATGGACCCATAAATTGAAATAACCTTTCACACAAACCATCAATCATCTCTGGTAGATCAATAAACCCCCCATCGAGAAAACAATTGTGGATCCTCAAGTTGTCTCAATCCAATATAAGTGTGAAAAAAATAAATATCAACACAAAATGGATGAAAATAAAAATTATTTAATGGAATAGATCATAAAAGATGCAAAGTACCAGTCAACATATATTTTCTACCCTATGAAGTAGCCAACAATGAGATGATATTGAGACTCATATACCTCATCCCCAAATTACACGGTCTTCTTAGTGGGGATCCTCATAAACATATCATGTATTTTAAATTATTTTTTATCTGTAATGAAATACCAAGGTGTGTTTGAGGACTTTATTAAAGTTAAATATTTCCATTTCTCCCTTGATTGTGTAGATAAAGAATAGTTATATTATATAACTACCATATATAGTGGATACACTATCTTTAAAGTAATATTTTTAGATATGTTCTTCTGAGATTCTCAGACTACATTTATTTAAAAAATATAAATCTATGAAATTATGATAGCATAAAGATAGAAAATTCATGAATACTATGTTATATTCAAATGAATTTTCTCTAGTTTTAGTCACCTCTATATTAGAGACTAACTAATAATTAAATGCCTATATGAGGGACATAAACCCCTAGATCATGGAATGATAGATGCTTCAGTTGGTGGTGACTTGGTGGACAACACACCTACTTCTACTCATGACTTGATATCCAACATAAATAATAATGCATAACAATTTGGGATATGATTGACAAAAACAACACAAGGAATACGTGTGGTAAATTTCTTTTCCTTTGAACAAAGGGAGGATAAATAACATAATAAAATTTTCACACTTTTTAAAAAATAGGATCAATCTTAAGGTAATTATTAATTTTCACCTATTTCATTGTACTTTAGTTTTTTTTCTAATAATAATAATTTCTAATAAATTCTCTAAATTTTTGAAATACTTTAATTTTCATATGGGGGTATTCATTGGGCATCCATTTTATTAAGAACCACCATCCATGAAAGAGAAAAATTGGAAAAATTCTAACCCTTGGTGGTAAGGACAACCAAATTACATATAAAATGGTAAATCAATATATCCTACCTTGAATTTTTATCACCAGGGATAATTTAGAGAAATTAATCCTCCTCTAAAAATGAAAAATCCTCCCCTTCCTTAAAAATATGAACCAATCACCATAGAAATGGTGAAAAAATAGCATCATAAAATATCATATCTCAATGGACCAAAAAATCAGTACTATAACACTTATAAACTCATGTTGTCAAATTAAAATACACAATTTTGGAGATTAAGATGCAAGGATATAGTATATTTCCATCCTAAGAAATTTGTAATCCTAATGATAATGGAAATATATGTGTAGTTACTGGATATAAAAGTAAGGACTTATCCCCTCCAAATTATTTTAGTCATGAAAAAACTCATTCCTAAGATAATTCCCTTTAATATAAACTCTTATCCTTAATTATATAATCAATAGGCTCATATGAACATAAAAATGGTTAAAAAGTAATCATTATTGACTCACCAGATAATTTCATTCCACTCTTGTTTCCCCAATGTGTTTTTTAATTTTAGAAAATAATTTTTAATGAAATTGATAAAGAGATCAGGGATGTTGGAACACCATTTCATGTATAAATTGTTTATTTATTGGATTTTATCTTTATTAAATTTCATTCCATTATTTTTTCTATGAAATAAATATACTTTTAGAAAAAAAATACATGTCGCGTGATTGGCGCACAATTAGAAAAAAATGTACGACAATCATGTATTAGGATTATATATTTAACAAAGGATTTTTTTCATGGTTGATTCATGGTTGACCTATCCAGGTGTCCAAAAAAATTAAGTATCTAGGTAAAGGTAGTGCAACCCACATGGTTAGTGCATGGTTAGGAAAATCATGCATTCAGAACAAAACATAATAATTTTGAATTCCCTGTCTACAACTATTAAATGATAACACTCTAACCCCTCACGTATTACCCCACTCAAATCCATATCTTATCAATGTATGATACACCTTATCCCACTCTTGTTTAATGTATTTCTAGTGATTATATTCAAATATATTTGAGGTAAACCCTTTGTATGTCCCAAATCCCATCTCCATTGTGTTCCCTCTCCTATATTTCATTATTTTCATTTTACCCTTAGATCACGGTACCAAATGTATCATTATAATATAATTTATATATATGGTTCTTGATGTGTAGGGTTTATTTTATCCTTTTATGGTGATTTTACCTCATTTTAAATTGGAATTTACCAAGTTACTTGTGATTTCATCGCTAATAGTATGTGGTTCCATGTCCTTTCCTTTTTTACATTTATTGATGGTTGAAAAATTAAAATAGATTATAAAATGTAATGAAATATATTATATAGTAGTTTGTAAGATAATTTATATTTCTCTTTTTGAATAAAATATTCCATTATTATTTTTTATGATAAGGAAATCAAATGTATTAAGTATGAACTAGAAGTGCTTATGAAATTGGATAAGAAGACGACATGTTAAGTAAATTTGGAGGTAAACAGTTAACCACATTGGAAATCATGTGTACTAAGGTAGCTAAACCTATATTGTATGAGGTCCTTTCTATAATCTTGATCATCAAATCGACTAGTGATGTAGTTTAGGTGTCACCCAAACAATACAATGATGCAGTTCGATATTCATTTTACTAATTGATGTAACTACCCTAATTGTTAACATATAACCTATAGGTTCCCCTACCTTAGTGATAGTATGGTACAATACTATGATGTTACATTAAAAAATATTTCAAAGGTTTTTTTGTGTGTTCTTTATTAAAGTAGTTTTAATTATCCTTGTGCATGTTTTCAACGAAGAGTTCAAAATCAATTTTCATTTCTTATGTTCAAAATAGATTGTATAGTTTTTCAAAAAAATTAATATGGGAACTTGGTGGGATCCTACTGGGCTTGTTTATCACACCATACACGCACCCATGAGAGTATGAAGAAATTGTCTATATGAATTCGAGTATGATTAATGAACAACTTAGAGGTCGTGGATATTATTGATATAATTATCTAGGATTAATTAATGTTACATGTAATAATGATCCATATTGAACCATTGTAATGGATAGCTTCTTATATATATTTTTTCATATTTTAGTCTTTATATTTTTTATTGATTTATCACTTCATCGACTTCCCATCCCATTCACGATTTCATTTATTAGAAACATCATATTACTATATTATTTCAGTTAAAACTTTTTATAAGGATTTGATTCTAATTTTCTTGTATTAATATTAGATTATGTTCTGATGATTATTCATGTTCAATTTTATATAAATTCATAACTCACCAATGAATGAAAAATCTATTTCATGTTCTTGAATATGAACATATTTTTCACTTATTGGGTGAATATTTTCAAAAAGAGTATTAATGATGCCTTGGAAATACTTTTTATCCTATAGGTATTTAAAATTACATTTGGTCCTTAACATGAAATATATTTGGTGAATTTGTTAAGGGTAACCAGGATAGTTCTTGAAAAAATGGTATTAGAGCCCTCGATTTTTGGTTTATAATATTCAAGGTTTTAAGAAGATGAGAGATGGGGTTTTGGGGGGATTAATATGTATGTTCAAATGAATAACATCCCAACATTATTATAATTTAATAATAAGTTACATGATTTTTTTTGGATTTTATGGGGTTTTGGGTGATTTTTTATTATTATTCCCTCTATAGAATAGCTGTATTGTCTAATGAACATCCACACAGACCATATATTATTATATCCTAATAATAATTTTACTCCTATTTAATAATTTATATTGGTAATTTATGATCATTTTTAATTGAAATTTTACCAATGATTTTATGGTTTTATCTCATTTATTTTATTTTTATGTAGATTCATGCCTCCGATAAGACCCCTTGTAAAGCCTTAAGAGGATGTCATGGATAATTTTCTACAGAAAATCTCCCTATTTAATCATAATATTATCAAGGCCATTATAAGAGTATTCTAGTCCATGAATAATGGAGTATTTGTAAGTCCATACCATCCCTAAAGAGTAGGTTCATTTATATATGAAGATTAGGATTTAACTTATGTTCTTCTTTTATATAATCCAATAATGATATGAGGTATTAATGAATCGTAGGAAATAGAGGATTGGATAATAAAATAATGAAAATTTTTGATTTTTTTTGACTCTTGAGGAGGTGTAGGTTTAGTTTACCACTTTCATATTAAAGGGAATGATTATGTCTGTATGAGTAATGGAAGATGGTGTAGAGGGAAGTGAATAGACCAATTTAAAAAATTTACTCAAATATATTGATTATCTAAATTAATTATGATATTTAATTAATAAATATAATTTCAACTGAAATAAAATAAAGAACACAGGGATTTTTTATAGTATTTCTATCCCAAGTGGACCTAGTATACTTTTATACCTACCTACATGAAAAGACAAATTTTGTGCACTTAATTTATTTTTGATGGGGAATCATAACTCGATTAAAAAATCCTTTTCTAAAAGGAGGATTGATAACCACACTAAAACTGAATTTTTATATGGGTAGTCATAACCCATTTACAATAATAACATTATATTAATTATGTCATAACTCGAATATACCCGACTTTATAATATGGGGGCCACAAACTGAAGGAGGAATGAATAGAGAATTTGGTATGAAAAATTATAAACAAACAGTTAGAGTACATGTGAGATATGTGAAGTAGTATTATAGACTCATGAAACCAGAATGGAAAGGATAGAAAATAATAAAACACGTGTAATAGTTCTAAATTATTGGATCATATCATCTCATCAATGATGTATAATTTTAAGAACATGTAATAATATACTAGAGAGATAATCCAGATGATGTAATTGGGATCACGTTGAGACTTATGGACTGTAAATCACTTTTAAATTTCACACCTTTACTATCACAAAAAAACATAGCGTCAGGGATATTATCAAAGTATCATGTACTTTGAATGTATCTTGAAACCATTAAAAATGATCATGTAAAACTGAACTAAAAAACTAATCTTAATCCAAGTAATGTAATTTAAATTAAAATTATCAAATTATTTAGGAGAGAGAAAATTATCATCCAATATTATGGTAACAGAATTTATTTGAATTTAAATAATAATTAATAATTTAAAATATTATAAATTACCCATTAAATAATTTAAATATCCTCCATGATAATATGTGAAACATAATTAGAAATAAACCATTAAAACCAAGTCAAATAATTCCATGAATATCTCTAGTAGATTGAATTTCAATAAAAAAGTTGGAATATAATTTTTATAAACAAATAAAATATAAAAACATATTTTTCATGAATTTAACACATTAAAAACACATCGAAAATATGTATAAATATTAATAAATAATTTTAAAATAGTTGAAATCAATAATTTATGTATTAATATTTTTTTTAAATTTGATCTGAATATAAATGTGGTTTGTTTCTATTGAACATGAAAATAATATTGAAGGCATGTTAAAAACATTTTAAAACTATTAAAAAAATTCCATTGTATAAAAATGACTAAAAATTAATTATAGAATAAGAAAATTTATAGAAATAATTACTATAAACATGCACTGTATAAAATTTTAAAATATTGAAAAAACAGAGCATGGATTTTTTTTGAATTGTATAAAAAATGGTAGATAAATATTTTTATAATTGATGGTAGCATAAAATACTTACTTGGTGGTTGAAGGAATTTTCTACCACTACTATTGAGTGTAGTTCTACCATAACATGCTTACTCTCTTGTCTGAATCAAATCCAAACATGATGCTACATTCGGTGAAATGAAATAGTGACACCATCAAGTAGTAATATTAAATAGTACTACAATTGTATGAAGTAGATCTACAACTACTAATGGATTAAAATAGTGAAAATGTACTAAAATCTCAACTATTTAAAATTCCACTTCTAAAGGTGTCAAATTACTATTCATGTAGCTACTATGGATGCGCCTGTTGTATAAAAAGCTAACTTAATAGTTCTAGTGGTGGTACCATTTTAGGAATTAGTGATGGGAGGATACTACCATTTAATGGTGAATGGGATCTACTATGGTGTGCAGGTTAAACAAGGGTGTTCATCTACCACCAATTGGAATGATTGTCTACTGTTAGTGAAATACTACTATTATGCCCATCTTCAATTTGAGGGAGGAGATTCTATAACTTCAATATGATACCATTTGTTCAAGTAATATTATTTTATCTACTATCACAATAGAAGAAGGTTGATCTACCATTGAATTTTGGTGAAGATTATAAAGTGTTGTGCAAGGAGATAAGACTCTATATGAGTTCTATTGAGAACTATGCATGTATAAAAGGATATTTTGATGTATCTATAAATTTTTTAATGGTTGTGAACAAGGTGTTGGACTTATATATTTAGTGTCAGATGGACATAGAGGAGGTTTTAGGTCATTATTATGCTGGTGTGAGGACCACTGTCGCTAAAGAGATAAAGATGATGAACATAGTTCATCATTTTATAAAAAATCATGAAAACAATAATTTCATTGAATTTCTATACCTTATAAACACCGGATTCATTTATTGGTCTAGTAATGTCAAATTTATATAATTGGAATATCATTTTAAAGGATCAGAGCATGATTAAATATGATATTTATAATATGATTTATCATATAAAATAGTGGAAATATAAACTAAAAGTAGAAGAAAAATGATGAAATGATGTAGAATTTTGGCCTCTTTTTAAGGCATATAAAAAGTTTTTAACACTTCTTTTATCTGAATTAAATTTTAAAAAATAAACTTATTGGGTTTTCTTAGAAACAAATGGTGTATACTTCCTTCATACATCGAAAGAGTTGTATCTGAAATAAAAACGATTTTACATTCAAGAAATTCTATAATTCCAGAACTACTGCATAAACTTAGGTAAATTTTTTGGATCAATAAGATGAAAATTTAAAACATCCATTTAGTTTAATTAAATATATATAAATATATTGGATATCTAATAGAAAAAGTTTCAAAAAAATATGATCTATATAACTCATGCTCTAATAGAATAACTAATCTAAAACTTAAAACACAATAAAATGAAAACTGAAATAAAATCAAGATCATGATATATGTTTATAAAAGAATATTAATACTATAGATATTGAAATATAACTCTTCATTGTTTAATAATAGTTATATAAGCATTATATATTTTATATGAAATATGAATTATAAAATTCTAATCACTATCACTCATGATATAATAAAAATATCGTAATCTACTAAAATAGAATTCTATAAAATTATAATTAACATAAAATAATAAGAGGTATTGTAATAGAACATAAACAAACAATAGGTAAAAAATGCAAGAACATGAATAAACAACCTGCCTATTTTTTAATTAGAAAAACTATACATTTAAAACCATTTACATTTTATTTTCTACCCCGTTTGAAAATAAACAAAAAGATAAAACAAAAACTCCCCGTATACATATGAAAATATAGAAAAATTAAGATCAAAATATCCCAAGATCTAATTTTATTCTTTTTCAAACTGATTATAGTCTAAAGGATTTTTAATGGTGTCTTAAAGTATATTTTCAGGGGGATAAATTGAAAAACAATATTATCCTTATTCACATTATCTTTAATACAATTAAATCTAAGATTGATATTCTTATTTCTAGAATACTATAAAGTATTATTATAAATATAAATTTAATATTTGTTTTCATAGAAAATAGTCATTTTAACATGATAGAGAATGAAATCACCTAATTTTTTCTTAATCCATAAACATTGAGAATAATATCTAGCAATAAATATATGACCACTTAGATTGTAAATAGATAAATAGTAATTGCCTCTATGAAGAGAATAAAATTAAAAAAAATTCCACAAAAATAAAATATACCTGTTGTGTTATTTCTATCAATTCTGCATCCTCTAAAATATGAAAACAAATTGGATATTAAATAAAAATAATTATATTTATAATAAAAAATAACACAATGAACACAACCTTTAAAATATCTAATTTATATTTTCATGGTTGTAAAAATAAACAAACTCTAAACAAGATAATAGGTCTAGATACATTCAAATAAACAAAGATACTTATCATTCCTCTGGGAACTTCAATATCAACAGATTTACCAAATACATTAACATCTAATTTATAAAAAGTATTCATATATGTTTTCATGGATTTAATGGAATTGATAGAAAAAATTTTAACAAATTATTTATAATACTTATATTGAATAAGAAAGATCAAATATTTCCTTGTATAAATTTGAAGTCCAAGAAAAATATTTAATTCTACCATTAATCTCATGTAAAACACATATGAAATCATAGTAGAAAATTCAGTAAAAATTAATTCACTGGAAGAAAAAAAATCATCAACAAAAATTTCCACAGTTAAAACACCATTAGAATTTCTTTTAATAAAAAGTGTAGGATCAACATTTCCATTCTTAAAAACTTGTTTAATAGAAACAAATAAAGCCTTTAAAACCAAGAATTATGTGATTTTTTGAGACCATACAATTAATTAGATAATCAAAAAACATGATTAGGAAATATTTTGTTTTAATAAATTCAGGGGTTAAGAAACATAAACTTCTTGAGTTATAATACAATTTTAAAAAACAACTTATTATATACATTTAATATAATTTAAAATCTTGAAAACAAGATAAATATATAAATGTTATAATAGCCTCGAACCAAGAAATATGTGAAAATTAATATCTAAATTCTATAAGTTCTTAATTAGAGTATCCTTAGGAAACAATTGATGTTTTATTTTATTTATAATCTTACCATATTAATCCAGGTTGTTTCTAAAGATCCATTTAGATCTAATTTTATTTTTATTCTTGGAAAATTCTAAAAAGGCCAATTATTATTTTTAACATTTCAATTAAGATCATATTTTATAAAATCAATCACATTATCCTATCATAAAGAATCATTAGCATTATTTGGAATAATATCAAAAGTAAAAGTAGAATTATAAGAAAAATTAAAACATTATTTCTTATTTTAATAGTAGAATCAACATTACCAAACACATTTTCAACGGGATGATATCTTCAAATCTTCAATGATCTAGGATCTATTTGAGAAGGGGTATTATCCACCTTAATTTATTCATCCTTATATTTATGTGTTTCTTCCCCGAATTTAAAAACTATAAAATCATAATAAAAAATTTAGAATATGCATTTAATATTATATTACTTCCATCAAGAATAGTATGAAAAGATTCTTAAATAACCATAGTTCTTTTATTATAAATATTAAAATATATACTATTATTATAATATCAAAGAAAACCTTCATCACTTTTAGTATCAAATTTATTGAAATTATCTATCAAATTAAAAAAAAACATCATATAAAAAACTATAAAATATCAAAATTTAGGATTTTCAATATAAACAATTCATAAGGATGTTTCTTTGAAAAATATATAATAATAATTCTATTTGAAATATACCCAGGAGAAAAAAAATGAACCAATTCAATAAATATTTGTGCAATTTGTATTCACATAGCATAGTTTGGAAATTTTAAATAAAAATTATATTTTTCTATTCTATAACACCATTTATCTATAGTGTCCTTAGAGTATATAAATTATGAAAATAACAAATGATTTTACAAAAAATTTCAAATTAAAAAATTTTAAATTCCACTCCATTATCAATATGAAAAGAAATAATCATACAAAAGTTTTCATTTTGAACTAAATTAAAAAATGCTATAAATCTTGATAAAGTATCATTTTTATTTGTATGAAAATAAATTCATTTGAATCCACTGTAGCTATCAACAATAAAAAAGGTAGATTTATTTTCATCAATGATAAAAAAACTAGGTAGGACCACATAGACCATGATGTACTAAATATAAAGGTTTATTAGTAATTATCATATTGATTGGCCTAAAAGAAAATTTGTAGTTTTTAACTTTCGTGAAAGTGTCACAGACATGAAACAGGTCTTTCCTAAAGGTATGCAATTTTAACACATTATCACGTTTAGAGAGATTATAAATTTTTTTGAAATAAGTATGACCTAATAGTCGATTACAATGAATTTTATCACTCTCCACTTCATTTAAACACATAATATATCGAACAGTTAGTTCATTAAAATCAGTAGTATAAATATTTTTCTTTCGATAAGTATATAATAATAATAATCATCCCTAAAATCAGGACACCCATCATTTTTAAATTTTAAATCCATTATATCATCACATTATTAATATCTACTAATTAAATTACGTCTTTAACCATCAACATATTAACATTAAAAATAATAATAGAGTTTAAAAAACAACTTTACCATGACCTTTTATTATTCCTTTTAAATTATCTCTAATCATAATAGTGTCTCTATCATATGTGTTTTGAAGGATAAACATAGATGGACATCCATTACCATGCCTATAAAATCTATTTTCCACATACCATATGTCATTCTTGATATATACATCCCATTTTTCCTATAGAAAATAATTAGATGTAAATTTTGATATCTAAGAAACTTGAGGTCCAATCGAATTAGATATTCAATTTTTTGGTACCCACATAGAATTTAAATAGGTTTAATATATTATAATATATTAAAAATATTTATAAATATGAATTTTTTTAAATATGAAAAACTTTTTGAATATAATTGAACAATAAATTTCATATTGACCTTTCGTGCAACATTTAAAAAATATAATACTTGAAGTGAACCCATTTTTACTTTTTAGAAATGATTTATAATCATTTGAGGATATTGAAAATCATAATAAATAAAATATTTACTTTTATTTATTTTATTCAATGAAATTATTTTATGATATTTTTCAAAGCCTTGAATAAAAGAAGAAAGTAATTTCTTATGAATTTCTATTTCATTTCTAATTTTTTCAATCAAATCCTATGAATATTAAAAATTATCATAATCTTCAGAATGAGAATTTAAAGTTTCATTCCTTAGTTTTTCATTCCCTCGTAAAATTATTTTACTTTCATAAAACGTTTTCTCATGATACTCTAAAATATTATTATATAAATAATCAGCTTTGAAAATTCCTTTTCTCAATATTTCAATTTCTTCATTAAGGTGAGAAATATTTCGGCATTCCAAAACCTAATAAGAATCATAACTTCCATAATAAAATGAAACATCCGTAACCACACTTAGTGAAGCCATGAATAACAAGTAAGCATATTATTTATCATTTTCATATTATTAACTAGAATCTTATTCTTAGGTAAAAATCCAACTAGCTATTAATTCTTTTTTATCATTATTTTTCTATCTTTCTTTATTAATTATTTATAGATAGTCTGGATAGGTATTACCTTTCATCCTACACTCAATACAAGTAACACATACCGTATTATAAAATTTACTTCCCTTATTATCTCAATTGTGTTTTTACTTTTTACTTTTTCTTCTAAATCAATTATTAAATCATGTATCTTTCATTCTATTACAAACTAAATTCACAATTTGTGCCATATATTATTTTTTACAGTAATTTATTTCAGAATCATAAGATTTAGTATAAATAACATTCAGTGATTTAAACATTTAGACTTTTATTTTCATTATATCATCTTCATCTATGTTATTCAGTTCCAAATCATACTAAAGTAGTGATCCAATAAATTCTTCAAGAGTGTATTATTTGATATTCTTCCTTTTTTTAATGAAGGAATTATTTTCATGTCATTTCATAGATAATTCTTATGGAAATTTCTCAATAAGTACTGGGTTTTAAAAAAAATATCCAAGGGGATTCATTCTTTTCAAAATTATTTTGATTCGGGGGAACATTTAGTTTACTATTTCATCTTCAGCCATCTTGATGTCTGGGTACTCAGTTTGAAGAATTCCATGTTTGGTTTGAATTAATTTGTCTGAGCCAAGGTTAGTAGCCTATAGAACCTTCAAAAACTCAGTGTATGTCTTATAAGAAGAAACATTCATAATCACACTTCTATTAATAACACAACATTAAATATTCATAACCTTGTAATTTAAATCATATCTATAATAATTGTTTCTTATATGAGTATTTGGGTCAGATTCACTTAGTGTGCAATATTATATCATGATTGAAAAGTATTCTATGGTTAAAATTTTAGGTATACCTCCATTATGGATCTCTAGGAGCTATCAATGTTTTAATCAATGTGAGGTGGATTATAAGAAATAAAAGCATCATTTTTTCATTATTTTCATCTTATTGATCATTTCTTCAGACTTTGAGGTCTTGGAATATGTCAGAATAATAAAATTTAATCAATAGAAACTATATAAGGATTACTAAAATTCTAATAAGAAAAATCTTCGGTACCAATTTTTATGTCATAAAGTGAAATTAAATATTTTCATAAGCAGTGTGAATAGATAAGATTAAAAAATTTAAGCAATTATATTAATTATCTAAATAAACTGTGAAATTTATTAAATAATTTTAATTTATAGAGGAATAAAATAATGAATTGATGATTTTTTTATAATAGTTCTACCCAATGTGGACCTAGCCCACTGTTATATCTCTGTTCTCATCGAGAGATAAATTGGGATCTACTCTATTTTTTAATGGGAATCATAACCAAATTACCAAATCATTTTAAATAATGTATAGGGATAACCACACTTAAACTGACTTTTGTTTGGGGACTCAAAACCCAATTACAATAATTACATTAGACTATGGGAGTCACAACCTGAACAGTCCAAAATTTATAATCAACATGTCACAACCTGATCAAATAATGAATGAATAATTTTATATGTAAAATAATAAACAGATAGTGAGAAAATGTGTCAGATATGAGATGTTGTGTTACAAACTCAAGAAACCAGATTGAAAAAGATATGAGATGTATAAAATAGAGTTAGTAGTTCTTGGTTTTTGGATGAACTCATATTTTCAGGGATTTATAAGAATAATAATATGTAATTCATCATTGGAGAGATAGTCTAGATGATGAGACTGGGATCACACATGCCATTACAAATTACACAACACTATGAATGTTCACAACGTTATTCTATAGGGGAAACATAGTATTGATGATTTTATCATAGTTTCATGTAAATTTAATGTATCTTAAAAGCATTAAATTTAATTTATAAAATAATACTAGTAAAAAATTAGTCTTTAATTATGTAAACAAATTCAAATTCGAATCAAAAAATTATTAACGAGTGAGAAATTTTTAGTTTTGAATAATAATAATAATAATTGTTTAAATTAAAAACTTAAAGAGTGATTAAAAATAATATAATTATATGTTAAATAATTCAAATTTACTCTATAATAATAAATCCAACATAATATTAAATAAACTATTCAAACTATGTAAAATAATTCCATGAATATCACAAGCATCTTGAATGTGAATAAAAATATTGAAATATAATATGTATAAATAAAAAAATATAATAAAATAATTAATTTAACAAATTAAAAATACAATAAAACTATTAATAAATAATATATAAATAAATAAAATAAATAATTTCATCAGTAATACATATTTTTAAATTGAGTTGAATATAGATGTTATATATTTCTATGAAACATGAAAATAATATTCAAAACATGTTCAATCCATTTTAAACTATTAAAAAAATTAATTAGTCTAAACTATATTAATAAATAATTTTAGAATAAGGAAAATAATAAAAACGATTATTATAAACTTTCATTTATTAAAATATAAAAATATACCAAAATTAGATCTTGAATGTTTTTGTGGAGTGGTTGAAATAAAACTGGAATTCACACATTTTTATAAATGATGAAAGAATAAAATATTTACCTAGTGTTAGAAATAGTTTTCTACCACTACCATTCAGTATAGTTCTATCATCAGATATTGCCGCTATTGTTCGAAAAAAAATCTAGGCATTGAGATACAGTTAATGAAAATAGGGTGTGGTTCCATCGAGTAGTTGTAAGAAATGGTGAAACCATTTTATGAAAAGATATTTCTCTACTATTGGATTAAAATATAAGAAAAACTACCATGGAGTCTATTGAAACATTCCACCTCTTGAGTATATGAAGTATTATTAATGCAACTACCATGGATGGGCTAGTAGTACAATGAGCTACTACTGCAACTAGAGTGGTCATCTGTGCAATGAATTAGTGATTAGGGGATACTAACATTACACATGGAAGATTTTTTATCCTTTCTTGAAGGTGAGACAAGGTGGAGGATCTACAACAAATTCTAAGGAGGTCAACCGTGGGAGAAATGATATTATGTTGTACATCTACCATTTGAGGGTGGAAAAGTACTATGCTTCAACATACTATCATTGGTTCATATACCATTGATCCATATACTATCATACCAAAAGAATGATGATCTACCATCGAAGGCAGGGCAAGATGGTAAATATTTATGAAATAATATAACAGTATGTGCATGTCAATGAGTGAACCAGGCATGCATGATGGGTTGTGTTGTCACATCCATAAATCATTTGAAGGTTTTATAAAAGGATATAGAGATGGAGAGATGATGCCTCGTGTATATAAAGAATATTATATGTCACTTCTATATTGGTGTGAGTTCTATTATCTCCATGGAGAAGAAGATGATGAATATTATTCATCACTTTATGAAAAAACATGAAAATATAGACTTTAGAGAATTTTTAAAACCTTTAAACATCATATTTAAATTTTTTTATAGTTATGATAAATGTATATAATTTCAATATATTTTAAATGGATCAAACCAAACTTTTATTATACATATATAAATTAAGATATCATTGAAAAGTAGTGGAGAATAAAATATCAAAGTTATAGAAAAAATATTGAAATCAAGTAGATATCTGAGCATGTTTATGGAATATAAATGGTATTTTCATCCTTTATTTCATTTTAATAATATATAAAAAATACATTTATATTTCAAACTCAAAAAAGTCAGTGTTTATGATGTAAATAGAAATATTTATCATTGAATCAACAAATATATTTAATTCTAGAAATTCCATAATTCCAAAACTGTATCATAAACTTCATGAAATTTTTATAGAATTAGAACAAATAAGACTTATATTTAGATAAATAAAATTTAAATAAACATATTGGATATTTAATAGAATATTTTTCATGAAAATAAAATCTATTTAACTCAGTTTATAATATAATAACAAAACCAAATGTTAAAACACTATAAACTGAAAAATGATAAAAATAAAAAATAAACAGTCTGTTCCATGAAAAAGGAAAACATTATGGAGATAGAATTATAATTTTTAATAGTTGAATAAAAGAAAGAGAAACTTCATATATTTTGTGAAAAATATGAATTAAAAAATTCAAATCAATACAACTCAATACATTATAGAAAAATATGTAAATAAAAAAATCCATAAAATTATAATTAACATATATAAAAATTGGTTCTTTAATAAAATATAAAAAAATAACAAATAAAAAATAAAAAAAATACATGTAAGAACATGCAAAAAAAATTCTTAGAAAAAAATGGTGGGAAACCATATTTTTTGAAAATATGCAGGATAATATTGATTAGAAGGTAATTAGAATGATGTTATCCCATCAGTTTTAACTAGATATGATGGTTCTTACTAATTAATTGGAGATCTTGATCCTTTAATATTGTATTAGAACCATGATAAGTATGAAAATCTATTTTCATAGAGAATATACATTTCTCTAGAGCTAATATCTAATGAGGGGATAAAGTCTCGTAGGTTTGAAATAGGTCTTCATCCATATATTCTACCTCATTTTTTCTTATTGAATATTAAAATCTAAATAGAGGTGGTCAATCAAGCTCTATTGATATAGATTAAACAATAATAGATTATTTTTCTACATTAACCCTCTACCATGTTTGGTGGTAATAAGGGTGGGGTTTTTGAAAGAATGATAAAGTAAAAAGAGCTTAGAAGAGGCAATTGAATCACTTCTCATCCTTCTTCTCAGTAGGAAAATTCCATTTTTTTAGGGATAAGGGGTCCCAATTTCCATAAATATAGAAATCCTAGTCACATGAAGTATTATTGTACACATACACATAAGGTGTTCCATGTTTGTGGGTAATTGAGACACCTCTATGTATTTTTCTAGAATAATACCCTAACAAAGAGTGGTGTGTGTTCTTCATCTATGGGACGATACTAGGCACCCCAAAATTCATTAAAATCCATGTGGTCTCTCCCTTGAGGCCGAGGAAGAAGGAGTGACTCATATTATAGGAAAATTCACTTGATAATGGATCCCTATTCTAGGGTAAATCTATATACTAAGATTGATAGTAGAAAGTTTCAAGCATGGAGCCGAATACAATGGAATTTGAAAAGATACCAATGATAATGGGAGGTATTAAATTTATTGGATTATCTATAGTAGGTACATTATTATATACTGGTACTTATAACTTATTTGTATATATTTTTTGTGATTTTTTAAACCATACTTAATTGATAATTCCATATATATTGGAGATATTGACTCCTACTATGAAAAAAAATAATCAAGCTTTTTGTTCCCCAATTAAGTTATCTCTCGGTATAAGGTGGAGCTCTCCTAGAATTTCATAATTCCTGAAATGGATCTCTTTGATTTGATTTTTGGAATGGATAAGATAATTTATTTTAGAGATCATATCGATTGTTATCACTAAAGGGTGTAATTAATTTCCCTATATGGGAGTGTTCATATGGTCCAAGGGAGTTAGGATACTCATTAGAGATAGGAAATGACTACTCTTCTAGATGTTGGTAGTTTTTAATCCCAAATGTCTGCACCGTTCCTAGATGTTAATGAAAATTAAAGGGTATGAGTTACTTATTAATTAATTTATTAAAATGTTTCATAATGTCTTCTTGAGGTTACCCCTAGAGTGGGAATTCGAGTTTTCTGTCATTCTAGTTTGAGATACAAGTAATATTTTATTTACATTCATATCATATGTCTCTAGATAAATATATAGATCTTAATATCCAACTTGATTATTTTTTTTCTGAGGGATTTATTCTACCAAGTGTGTATATATGGGTTTCACTTGTGTTTTTTTTAAAATACTGAAGTAACTCTCTGAATATGTGTTGATTACCATGAGAAAAACTAGGTTATGGTTTTGAAAAAACAACCCTTACCATGTATCAATGAAATTTTTATTTAGTTAAAGGGGGAGAGGTGGTTCTCCAATGTTGATTTTCGGTTGGGTTATCACTAGCTCTCGGTTATGGAATTTTCCATTCTTAAGACTTCCCAAAAAATTTGATAAATGAATTATTTGAATCTTATGATGCCTTTTGTCCTGAACAATTCTCTTCCAATGTTTATGAATTTCATTAACTAGATATTTCATTAGATGTTGGAAACTATTTTGATGGGGTTTATAGATGATAACATATCCTATTCTAGAGTGATGATGAATATGTTATATATTTGAGAACCTTCATTAATAAACTTCATGAGAATCATATTTTTGAAATGTAATCCAAATAAATATCTTGGATTTGAGAATTTATTTTTCTCAGACATGTAATGTCAAAACAAGTAATTTAAATTGTTCTTCAGAAGGTAAAGGATGCTATATCGTGGGAGGACCCACAAAATGACTTTAAGATATGAAACTTTTATTAATTATAATGTTATTACTCAAATTTCATCATATATTATTCAAATATTTCATATCCTTTAATCACATTCACTTGGAATGGAGTGAAGTTTTTGTAGAATCCAAAATGGAAGTCTTCCTTCAAAGGGCTGAAGTAGTGTTATGAATCAGCACAAATATTTATTTTTCTAGAGGCCAATTAAGGAAATATTGTTTTTTATATTTTAGTTATGGGTTTGGTGTTTAGTGTGATATAGTAAAATCATATAATAGAATATTGATTCCAATATCAATGACATCATCAGAGGAATTACCATACTCCAAAATTATATATGGAAGTATTGATGTGCATGATTTAGTGTTTGAAACACTAACTATTTGGAGATAAATTCATATTTAGTGCTAACCAAAAAATACTGAGATACTTATTCTCTCATGGGGATCTAAGCCTCAGATAATGGTGGTGAGTAGAGTTTTAGAAAAAAAATTAATTTGATCTTTCTTTCATGCATAAAAAAGGAAATATTTTTTCATCTTCCTTGACAGAAATCTTCCATCTTAATATCTGAAGTATTATTGTAAGGAATGTAATATTTTGGTTATCTTGGATTAATTTCACCTATAAGTTAAATAATAAGATAGGATTGTGTTACATGTTAATGTGTTTTTTAATCCTTATCTTCTCAAGATCATATCCTAGGATAAACAGAATAATGTTAAATATATTCACATAGAATGAAATAAATATATTATGGAGACTACCATAGAGTGGTCCCCCTCTTTATAAGGCCTTATCTATATCTATAAAAGGTTCACATTTCCATTATCTTTAAGGAATGTGGTGATGGAGGATATCCAATAGTCTTAGTGGGTCACCCATCCAAGGTCTACCAAAATGTACTATTATATGAGATAATGGTATTGCTTTCTAGGTATGAGAGAACATGAATCCAATTTTCTATCAAGATTATTTACTTTATAATAGGATAATAAAGAGCATTAATTACCTTTTGGATTAATTTAATCCTTCTTATCCCTACTTGGTAGTGGAATAAGGAATCATTGGATTTCATTTTCATACTACCTCATACACCCTTGTGGAATTACTCTTTTTGGTTATTTGTTTATCAAATAAATAATTCTGATCACTTTATACCAATCTATGACACCACAAAGTTGGAAGATCGCAATAATAGTTAGTATTATAATATCATGAGACTGAAAGACTTTTCCCACACTATTTTATTTGATAGGGGTCCTACGTTTCATTTATTGTAAGGAAGTGGCAGAATCATTTGTTTAATGATCAATTATTTCGATGAATTTATGGGGGAAGGAATGGATATAGTTGGGGGATTTTCACAAACACAATCTCAATTTATGTATTAATGGTTTATTTATAATATTATATCTTTATTCTATTTGTTTCGGGAATTTATCCTTCTAAAAATAGGATTTATTTTTAAAACAGGACATATCCCATAGTTGTCACATGACTAAAGAAAACCATGTGGAAACCATGCATCAGTTATATATTTTTAATAGTGGTAATTTTTATGGTTGGATCATGATATACTTAACTATGAATCCAATACGTGAAATTTAACTAGAAAATGTAGTTATACCTTCATGGATTGAACACATTATTTTTACAATGAGTTTTACCCATAATTTAAAAAATTTGTATTTATTTAACTACCCCTTGCCAATTTTAACCCTCTCACACCTCATTTCATACCCCACATGAATCTGGATCATATCTTCGCATGATACACTATGATCATTTATTTTACCCATTTTTTTCTCTTTGTGTTTTCTATCCTTATTATGTTCTATAAATAATCCCAATTCTTTGATTAAATCAATTCTTTAGAGGTGTTAGAGGGCTCACAAAAGCTGAGAATGTGAAATTTCAGAGGTAGACTGTAGTATTTAGGATTATAAAATGCCACTGGGTAGTCATTGTGGTTCACTAGATAGATATTGGTCTTACTAGTAACTTAGTAAAGCTAAAAAAGTACCATATTCTAGGTAGTGAAAGCCATCATTTAGCAGGTGGTACAATGGTAAATAGGGTCTCCAACTGGAGACCCATTGGCCAGCTGGTGGAATCAAGATCACCCAACAAAGTGTGATGTCCTGAACCCGGATGCCCCTCAACCCAAGCCCCAAGCCCGGATGGCCACATGACCCATAGCTCATCTCCCCATAGGCCAGGGGATGCCAACTAGCAGCGGGGGGTGTAATGCTAAGTCAGTGGGGAGACTATACCCCCATGTCAGAGTACACAGTGGTATAGAATCAAAGTAGTAGAAATAGCAGAAGCACAACCAATGGAAAAATAGGATAAAAGGGGAAACACACAACCAAATAATAGAAGTAATGAAAACCATGTTAAATATACCAAAGCCACATAGGCATTATCTGATAAAAAAATTATGCATGGCATTCTAGTACAATTATAATAGAAGACAACCAAGATATACAATAATACAAAAAGAAAAAAAGTATTCCACGAGCATCTCTAGCCAAGATCGATCATCTGCTCTGTATATCTAGCTAGAACACACATGTATCATCAACCTTAAGCAGGGCCTCTTCCCCTACTAGTACCTGCAGCAGTAAAGACTACACGGGTGCCCAAAAGGCCGCCCGGGTAGGGTGTGAGACAATACTCATTAGGCCACCACCAACTATGTCTACGTGTAATCCAAATAAGTGTTCGTAAGCAAAGTGAGTAGTGGACTGTAAGTAAGTAAAGCAAAGTAACTAAACAACCCTCCCGCTCAGGTTCTATAAGGACACCTGGCGGGTCTACCTACTTTATCTCATTGCTGGAAATTTGAACAAAACCAGAGGTATATAGTTTATCACTGGCATGAAGTAAACATGCCTCTCGTCCACAAGTATTGTAGCTGGCATGGGGTATAAATGCCTCCAACCCGTATAGTTATATAGGCATGAGGCATAAATGCCTCTCGTCCTCAATCATTGTAGTTGGTGTGGGGTAGAAATGACTCCCACCCATATGGTTATATAGGCACGAGGTATAAATGCCTCTCATTCTCAATAACTATAGTTGGCATGGGGTAGAAATTCCTCCCACCCATAAGGTTATATAGAAACAAGGTATAAATGCCTCTCTTCCTCAATCATTGATATTTATCTGGCACGGGGTAAGAATGCCTCCCGCCCACACACGGGTTACCAAAAGCATATCAACACAGCAAAGGATAACCATTCACATCACATTATATAAGGAAAAGCATATTATATCATATCACATTATAAATGAAAGGCATATCCATCTTATAATATCACATAAGGAAATCAATGGCATACATACATTTCAATTCGTTAAAGGGGTTCAGGCTCTCTCATCATATCCAACCTCTAACCAAGTTATTTCATGTAACACCCTGATATTTTATGAGAAGTATATTTTTTATGTATTATGTTATACGCAACATCAAAGGAATCTTTCACTACACAAAAAAGTAGCTTGGCTTGTGTTACACGCAATCGCGACCTTCCTCGATAGCATGTGTAGTACGCAATACAGAGTTTCCCTAAACAACGATATATTATTTTAATATTATAAACTAGCTGTTATGAATAGTATTAACTGAATTTTGAATTTTATAACATTATTATTCCTCTTATATATTTTCTAGAACGTGGTATGAGAACAAAATAAATATTTTGGGTAAAATAAGTATTTTTCAAAAAATGCAGTTTTTCCGCCTTTTGATGGCGCACCAGTATAAAATCTAGTTTTTGAAAAGTTTATAAGTTCAATTTGACAAAATAAAATTCTTTTTTGGAATCATGTTATAAAAATTTACTTTGGATAAAATTTTCATGTTATTCTGATAACTTTCATATTTTAATGAATAGTAAAAACATGCTATATTTTAATTAAAAACAATGTTTTTTCATCGAAATATTTTATATGGTCGAAAATTTAATAAAGTATACAATTATGAACAATTAAAAACAAATAATTAATTATTTATAATGATTTAAAATTTATAATATTATTACCACAAATAAAATTAAGTAGATTATATAAGGATAAATCAAGTTGATAATGTTTAAAATGAATTCCCAACTTGTCTAATTTTTTTTGGTTGATGATATTACAACCCTATCCCATCTAATATTCGTATTTGAGTAATTTTTGGTGTTTTTTAAGTGGGGTTTGAATTTATTATAAATTAATATTTCTTATAATTCCAAAGGTGCCCCTCCCCTCCCTTATAAAAGGGAACCTCCTCCCACTCCTCCTCACACCACTTTGAGCCTTCACGATTGGCCAACCCCTAGACAATTCTCTTCTCCACTTCCCAAGAAACATCCTAGAGGTCCAGGTCTTCTTCAAAGACCAATATTAGTGCCCTAAGAGGAGGTTTCAAAGAGTCGTGTCGAAGAAGAGGTAATATTTGTTACCGATTCTTTCAAAATTATTCAATCTTCTACATCTTCTTCTTTAGTTGTTTCATTATTAAGTAATAACATTAGTATCACTAATGTACTGATATGTTATTATAAATATTAAATAACCCTATTTCACCTTATATCCATCCTACGGAAAATGAAATCACCGCACGTGCGTACGTACGAAATACCGTCTCCACGCCGTGGTGTAATATGTTTTCCACCACCACCTTACTTGGATGGGTATAATGGTGTAAAAAATAACTATTTATTATTATTTTAAAATTATATTGATTATGAAATAGTATACATACACTTCAGTAAAATTCCACGATCATGGGAATGATATCATCACTCGTGCGTACGTACGGCCTACAGTATCCACGATGTGATGTGACTCGTTCTACATGATCTTCATAGAATAATGATTATATAAATGAATTTAATGAATAAATATGATATATATTACATTAATAACATTCTGGAAATTATTTATCTATAATCTAAAAAGAATAATAAGAATTTATTCGACAAAACACACATAAGAACATAAAGCAATAAACACCCAAATAACAAGTACAAATGAAATATTACTAATAAGAGTCTAATAATATTACCATATATGATATAATAAAAATTATTATGATTCTATAATAAGTCAATGAAATTATTTAAATCATTATATAGGTGGTTCGGACACATACAAAGCATATCGAACCTAAGGTAAGGGAAAATCTCACAATCTCATTTTTATCCGAGATTGTTTATACATTGGTATTTACTGGGGTGTATTTATCATCCAAATAAATGTTTCCTCAATATTTAATATTATTTATATCCTTATACAATTGTTTAAATAAAATTTTATCCATTGTTGAGTTTTTAGTAAAAGATATGAAAGGAATCTTTTGTAGATTTTAGTACAAGGTACTTTATGACTTTTCCGACCAAATTACGAGAAGAATGTTTTTTAACTTATAAGGCATGAATGGATTTTTATGATTTCATAGAACATTATTTCCATGAATCTTCCTTTACAAGTTTTCAAGTTTATTTTTAATCAACTTCTTTTAGTTTAAAATTTTATGACACGTTAAGAAAAGAAAAATGTTTTTGAAGTAGCAAGGATATTTTCCTCAGGAATGGAGTTCAAGGGTTTTATCAAAATTATTTTTCATCTATGATAATATAGGGTTCTGTTTATATCCCTATTTTTACATTTATTTGATTATTTTATGATGGAATTATTTTTATTATGTACTTTTATGGATTATGTTATGATGACATGATGTTTAAGAATCCCATTATTATTACATGGGTTCTGTTATGATGTATGATTTATGATATTGTGGCACACATAAGAATGGTTTCATTATGAGATGGGTGGGACCTATATCTCCCTCTAGTTCATATGGTAAGGATTTATATCTCATGAGATAGACATGGCTGGAATGGCAGGTTTATCCGGTTCAGTGATACATGACTGAAACAAGGAGTGAACTTGGTTCAGAAATGGACTTTGTCCACTAGGATAGTCTTGGAAATGAGTCTTGACTACTAAGAAATTATTCTTTATGATTAGGTGTGAATGACACGAAGTTTCATGTTTTATGATATGATTAATCAGATTACATTTCACTACCATGATTTATCCCATGTTATGATATTATGATCTCTTTTACAGGTTAATATTTTCTAACTGTTATGTTCTTATGAATATGATAGGATTGATATTTACTTTGTTTACCATTACTGAGCATTTGAGCTCACCCTTTTGTATGTTTTCTTTTCCGTAGGTCAGGAAGAAGGGTATTAAGTAGAATATGCCAAAAGGGACTCTAAATATGATGAAATAAATGGGAGACAATATAAATGTTTTATGAACAAGTTGTTTATGTTTCCCAGTTTCTAAAGACACTATACCTATACGGTCCTTTCATGGTTTTGTTATATGTTGTAATAAATATGCTTCAATTCCAAATTAATAAAAGTGTATGTAATGTATGGGTCACTATAGTTGGTATCAGAGGAAAGGTATAGTCAAACATTGGAAACTGGGATGTGAAAGCCTTAGTAAAAACCCTAAGGATATGTCTAAGCATAGAACACAATATTAGTAATTTAGAAATGGACATGAATAACCAAATATAAGACCTTAAGTGTAAAATTTTATTCTTGATTATGTGGTTTTCCTATTATGATGAGTGTTTCTCACACTATGATTATTGGTTTTATTCAATGGCTGGAACCCGAAGGAACCATGCTAATGCAGAATGCGACAGGAAATGCAATGATTGTCCCCCTGAGAAACCAAACGTTATGGGATATAGAATGAAAACTCTTGTAGCCATGTTCACAAAACATTCTCAAGCTATGAACCATGAAGGACTTCCAAACGAGCAAAGGAAGGAGCAACATTCTGTTGAATCCTTCATAAGGCAGCGTCTACCTTCATTCAGCGGGTCTTCTGATACATTAGTGGATGAACAATGGATTAGTACCACTAAAAATATATTTTTAGTTCTATAATGTTTTGAACATCATAAAGTCATCTTAGCAGTATATCGTTTGGATGGTGAAGCTGATCAATGGTGGAATCTTATCAAGCATATGTGGCAAATGGATGAAATTGAGTCCATGGAACTTGATGAGTTCAAGAACTTATTTTTCAATAAGTGAATCCCTCTAATTCTTCGAACAAAGATGGAGAAGGAGTTTCTTGAACTAGAGAAAAAGGATGATGAATCTGTTGTTATCTATGAAGAAAATTTTACAAGGTTTGCAAGGTATGCTTCTAGGATTATTATCCAACCTGAGAGTAAGATTGATCGATTCTTTAGTGGCTTAAAACCAATTCATTGAAGGAAATTAGCCATAACAGACTTCAGTAGCTATGAAGAAATTGTTCTATGTTCTCTCATAGTTGAGATAGAGATTGGAGTAACCCATTAGTCATATGGGTTTGATAAGGAGAGGAAAATGGAATTCAAAGGGAAATATAAAGACCACACTGAAAAGAAGATGAGTTTTCCATTATGCTCAACGTGTGGAATGAAACATGGAGGGAATTGTCTAAAAGCGACAAGTAAATGTTTCAAATTTGTAAAAGAGGGTCATCGGGTATTTGAATGCCGCAATGATGGGAAAAAGATGTCTAGTGATGCGAACAATGAAAAGGATATACAGAATGTACCTCCTACACTTCAATGATACAAGTGAAAGGATATGGGGCATTATGCCAATCAATGCCCTAATACATGGGTTGTTGATGATGATCAACTTCAACAATCTCGTAAGGCCAATGACAAAGGAATGTCACATTCAATTACTATCAGTGATGTGGAGTACGATAATGAAGTGGTGAAAGGTACACTTACCATCCACTCTAAAGTTGAAAATGTTTTATTTGATTCTGGATCCACCCACTCTTTTATTTTTGAATAATTTTCTAAGGTTATCGTCGTACTACCTCAACAATTAGATGTTGAGTTAGCTGTGACAACCCCTAATGGCACAACAGTCGCATCAAAAGTTTACAATTCTTCTCCGATTGAAGTTTGTCGGAAAGTGCTTCCTGCAAATCTTGTGATCCTTCCTATAGTGGAATTTGATGTGATTCTTGGAATGGATTGGATTTCATTATATGGAACTCATATAAATTTCCATATAAGGGAAATCACATTTAATATTCCAGATCAATATACTATCATCTATCGATGCAAGGATGAATATAACCTTCCATTGGAAATTTATTCCATATTATGGGTCTTGATTCCAATAAATAAAGGTTATTTATCTCAAATGATTGGAGAGAAACTCATGATTAAGAATAAACCAATTGTATGAGAGTTTGATGATGTCTTTCCAGAGTAATTTCTAGGTCTTCCACCAAATCGTAAAGTTGAGTTTTCAATAGAACTCATACCAGATGCTATTCCCATTTCAAATACACCTTATAGAATGGCCCCAATTGAGTTTCCGGAATTGAAGAAACAACTCCACGAGAATCTTGATAAAGTATTCTTACATCCTAGTGTGTCACCTTGGGGAGAAACTGTTTTTTGTTAAGAAGAAAGATGGATCAATGAGACTCTGCATTGATTATCGAGAACTTAACAAGATCACTATCAAGAACAAATATCCTCTCCCACGCATTGATGACTTATTTGACCAACTATGTGGAGCTCAATACTTTTCCAAGATTGATCTTCGTTCAGGGTATCATCAATTTTGGGTTAAAAAAGAGGATATACCAAAGATGGATTTCCGTACAAGTTATGGACACTATGAATTTATAGTGATGCCATTTGGTCTTACTAATGCCCCTTCTATCTTTATGGATATAATGAATAGAGTCTTTAGAGACTATCTTGATCAGTTTGTTGTAGTCTTTATAAACAATGTTCTTGTCTATTCAAAGAGCAAGGAAGAACATGAAGATCACTTGATAATTGTATTAAAGACCCTAAGAAAGGATAAGCTTTATGCAAAATTTACCAAGTGTGAATTTTGGATTCAAAAAGTTTCATTTTTGGGTACCATAATCTCAAAAGAGGGGATATCTATAGATCCATCAAAGACAGAGGTTATCGAAATATGGTCGAGACCAGCAATAGTAACTAAGATCCGAAGTTTTCGTGGTTTGGATGGATATTATCAACATTTTGTGAATGAGTTTTCACAATTATCTAATCCACTGACCAGGTGGATTCGAAAAGGAGTTAAGCTCATGTGGACGGAGGAGTGTGAAGAGAATTTCAAGGAGTTTAAAAGAAGGTTATCCAGTGCACCTGTGCTCACACTACCTTGTAGTGGAGAAAGTTTTCTGATCTACAGTGATGCATCCAAGAAGGGATTGGGGTGTCTTCTCATGCAAAACGATATGGTGTTATCTTATGCCTCACGACAGTTGAAAATCCGTGAGCAAAATTACCCAACACATGATTTAGAGTTAGCCGCGGTAATCATTGCATTAAAGATTTGTAGGCATTATCTTTATGGTGAAAGGTGTTATATTTATACAGATCATAAAAGTTTAAAGTATATTTTCACATGAAAGGAGCTGAATATGAACCAAAGAACATGGTTGGAGATGAATAAGGATTACGACTACTCAATTAATTACTACCCTGGGAAAGAAAACATGGTGGAAGACGCATTAAGTCAACAAGACCATGCTAGCTTATCCATGATGAGAATCTTAAAAGATCCAATATGTATGGATTTAAAAAGGATGGATCTTGGAATTATAATGGAAGGGGAAAATATTGTCTTTATCAAATGAATGTTGAACCATCTATGCATGTGAAGATTAAAGAGGCACAAAAAGAAGATGTAGAGTTACAAAAGAAGGTGAGAAATGTTCCTGAATTCAACCTTGATTGTGATGGGATAATAAGGTTCTGAAATCAGGTTTGTGTTCCTCCCATCCCAGAATTAAAGAAGGAGCTGCTGGATAAGGCTCATAGTTCTTCATAATCTATTTATCCTGGAATCATGAAGATGTATAGTGACATGAAAGAGTACTTATGGTGGGATGGAATGAAAAAAGATGTTGCTGAATATGTCTCTCGATGCTTGGTTTGTCAGCAAGTTAAAACTGAGAGACAGAATTCTAAGGGGATGTTACAGCCATTACCCATACCATAATGGAAATGGGAAAACATCACTATGGACTTTGTCACTGGACTTCCTAAAACATCTGAAGGCAATAATGTTATTCGGGTTATAGGTGATCATCTTACGAAGTTGGCACACTTCATTTCTATTAGTGAAGAATTCTCTCTGGATCAGCTTTCCATGATATATGTAAAGGAAGTTGTAAGATTTCCTAGAGTACCACTTTCCATTATATCTTATCAGGATCTGATGTTTACCTCAATGTTATAGAGAAGTATTCAGCATAATCTTGATACATAGATGAGTTTCAGAACTTCTTATCATCTTTATACAGATGGTCAGTCTGAGAGAACAATTCAAACTCTCTAAGACATGTTGAGTGCTTGCTCTATGGATTTCAAAGGTTGTTGGTATCAACACATACCTTTGGTGGAACATTCTTATAATAATAGCTTCCACTCTAGTATTTAGATGGCTCATTATGAAGTTCTCTATGTAAATAAATGCCGAACTCCAACTTGCTGGGATGAAGGTAGGGAAAGAAAGCTATTACGACCTGATCTTGTTGATGTGATGGCAGAAAAGGTCTGATCAATTCAACAACACATAAGAGCAGCTCAGAGTCGATAAAAAAGTTATGCCGATAACCGAAAAAATACCTAGAGTTTTAAGTGGGGGATAAAGTGTTCTTATGAATATCTCCTTGGAAGAGAGAAATGAGATTTGGAAAGAAGGGAAAGATGAGCCCTAGGTATATCGGTCCTTTCAAAATACTAGATCTTGTTGGGAAAGTAGCTTACCGATTGGCGCTTCCACCGAATCTCTCTGAAGGTCACGATGTGTTCCATGTATCTCTCCTGAGAAAGTACATACCTGATCCTTCACATGTACTAAGCTCAGAAGTTGAACCGCTAGAGCAAGATCTTTCTTATAAAGAATAGTCGATAGAGATTCTGGATCGTAGCGAAAAAGTTCTACGGAACAAGACCACTCGCTTGTTAAATGTTTTATGGTGGAACCACAAATTAGAAGAAGCTACATGGGAGCTTGAGGATTTGATGAGGGAGAGGTATCCTCATCTATTTGTTACAAAGTGACAAATTTCGAGTGTGAAATTCATTTTAAGGTGGGTAGAATGTAACACCCTGATATTTTATAAGAAGTATATTTTTTTATGTATTATGTTATATGCAACATAAAAGGAATCTTTCACTGCACACAATAGTAGCTTGGCTTGTGTTACATGAAATCGCGACCTTCCTCGATAGCGTGTGTAGTACGCAATACCGAGTTTTACTAAACAACGATATATTATTATAATATTATAAACTAGTTTTTATGAATAGTGTTAACTGAATTTTGAATTTTATAACATTATTATTCATCTTATATATTTTCTAGAACATGGTATGAGAACAAAATAAATTTTTCATGTAAAATAAGTATTTTTCAAAAAATGCAGTTTTTCCCCCTTTTGATGGCGCACCAACTTTACATCTAGTTTTTGATAATTGTATAAGTTCAATTTTACAAAATAAAATTCTTCCTTGGAATCAGGATATAAAAATTTACTTTGGATAAATTTTTCATGTTATTCTGATAACTTTCATATTTTAATGAATAGTAAAAACACGCTATATTTTAATTAAAAATAAATTTTTTCATCGCAATAATTTATATGGTCAAAAATGTAATAAATTATACAATTATGGAAAATTCACAACATATAAGTAATTATTTTTAATGATTTAAAATTTAGAATATTATTACCACAAATAAAATTAAATAGATTATATAAGGATAAATCATGTTGATAATGTTTAAAATAAATTCCAAACTTGTCTAAATTTTATTTGTTGATGAGATTACAACCCTATATCATCTAATATTCATATTTGAGTCATTTTTGAAGGTTTTTAAGTGGTGTTGGAATTTATTATAAATTAATATTTCTTATAATTCTAATGGTTCCCCTCTCCTCCATTATAAAAGGGCACCTGCCCCCCTCCTCCTTACACCACATTGAGCCTTCATGCTCGGACAACCCTGCCAATTTCTCTTCTCCAATTCCCTAGAAACATCTTAGAGGTCCTGGTCTTCTTCAAATATCAATCTTAGTGCCCTAATAAAAGGTTTCAAAGAGGCGTGTCGAAGAAGAGGTAATATCTATTACTGATTCTTTCAAATTTATTTCTTCTTCTACTTATTATTCTTTAGTTGTTTCATTATGAAGTAATAACATTATTATCACTAATATACTGACATTTTATTATAAATATGAAACAACCCTATTTCACCTTCTATCCATCCTATGGAAAATGAAATCACCGCGCGTGCGTACGTACGGAATACCATCTCATGCTGTGGTGTAATCTGTTTTCCACCACCACCTTACATGGATGTGTATAATTGTGTAAAGAATAACTATATATGATTATTTTAAAATTGATATTTATTCTGAAATATTATACATTCACTTCAATACAATTCCACGATCATGGGAACGATATCATCGCTCGTGCGTACATACGACCTACCGTCTCAACGATGTGATGCGACTCGTTCTACATGATCTTCATTGAATAACGATTATATAAATGAATTGAATGAATAAATATGATATATATTACATTAATAAATTTTTTTAAATGAGGTATCTATAATCTAAAAATAAGAATAAGAATTTATTCGACAAAACACGCATAAGAACATAAAGCAATAAACACCCGAATAATAAGTAGCAATGAAATATTACAAATAAGAAGCTAATAATAAGACCATATATGATATCATAACAATGAGTATGATTATGGAATAAGTAAATGAAATTTTTTAAATCATTATACAGGAGTTTCGGACACGTACAAAGCATATCGGACCTAATGTAATGGAAAATCTCATAATCTTATTTTTATCCAAGATTGTTTATACTTTGGTATTTACTGGGGTGTATTTATCATCCACATCCATGTTTCCTCAATATGTAATATTATTTCTATCCTTGTAAAATTTTTTAAATCCAATTTTACCCATTGGTTATTTTTATGTAAAATATATGAAAGGAATATTTTGCCGTTTTTAGTACGAGGTACTTTTTGACTTTTCCTGCCACAGTACGAGAAGAATGTTTTTTTAAATTATATGGAATGAATATATTTTTTATGATTTCATAGAACATTATTTCCATGACTCTTCCATTACAAGTTTTCAAGTTTATTTTTAATCAACATCTTTTAGTTTAAAATTGTATGACATGTTAAGAAAGGAAAAAATGTTTTCGAAGTAGAAAGGACATTTTTACTCAAGAATGGAGTTCAAGGGTTTTATCAAAATTATTTACCATCTAAGATAATATAGGGTTCTTTTTATATCCCTATTTTTAAATTGATTTTATTATGTTATTATGGAATAATTTTCATTATGTCCTTTTATGGATTATGTTATGATGACATGATGTTTAAGAATCCCATTTTTATTACATGGGTTATGTTATGATGTATGATTTATGATTTTGTGGCACACATTATAATGGTTTCATTATGAGATGGCTGGGACCTATATCTCCCTCCAATGCATTGGTTAAAGATTTATATCTCATGAGATAGACATGGCTAGAATGGCAGGTTAATCCGGTTCAGTGATACAGGACTGAAACGAGCAGTGAACTCGGTTCAGAAATGGACATTGTCCACTAGGATAGTCTTGGAAATGAGTCTTGACTACTAAGAAATGATTCTTTATGATTATGTGTGTATGCCCCAAAGTTTCATGTTTTATGATATGATTATTGGGATTACATTTCACTATCATGATTTATCCCATGTTATTATATTATGATCTCTTTTGCAGGTTATGATTTTTTGTGTTCTTATGAATATGATATGATTGATATTTCCTTTGTTTACCCTTATGGAGCATTTGAGCTCACCCTTTTGTATGTTTTCTTTTCCCTAAGTCTGGAACAAGGGTTTTAAGTATAATATTCCAAAAGGGACTCTAAATATGATGAAATAAAGGATAGAAAATGTAGATGCTTTATGAAACAGTTTTTTATGTTTCCCAGTTTCTAAAGACACTATAACTATAGAGTCCTTTCATGGTTTTGTTATACATTGTAATAAATATGCTTTAATTCTGAAGTAATAACAATGTATGTAAAGTATGGGTAGTTATATTTCATTTTCCTAACATGTCAAATTCCCTTTCAAGACATTTCATTGAGGTTCAAAGGTGAAAAGGGGCCAATTCTCAAGGAAATACACCTATGGTTGACCACCCCTGGTCCATAACAAATCCAAACACCCTAACAAGGTTGGATTCATCACTCATATACCACAAGAGTCATTTAGATATGAAGAAGTCATTATAAATAAGATGTTTGGAAAAATAAAACCCATGGAATGACAAATATTACTCAATAAGGCGAAAAACCAAAATTGAAACAACGTGACCACCTACATTTGAGTTGTAGGAGTAGGCTTGCTTGATATCAACCTCAGATTCACATTAGATTGGAAGAGATCTGATTTCCAGTCCAAATCCATGGAAACAGGGCATATGAGCCTGTATGAAAATAAAAAGACAAAAGGAAAGATTTGCTGATGAAGGAAGGGTGCATGAGGTTAGCCTTACCTTGGCCCTTCCAACGCTTCCGATGGATAAAGAATCAGACTACGGGGGAAGAAACCACAAGAGATTGAGTGAGAATAGGGTTTGGGAGCTCAAAGAGGCTTCTCATCTGGTTCTTTCCACAGGAAGAAGAAATAAATGGTTTTAGACTTAAATAGAATTTAGGGTAAAATGGTAATTTTATTCCCAGGGCTGGTCGTACGGTTTAGGCGCATGGTTTACCAAACCGTGCGCAACCCGTGCACACTTCCCTGCCTCCAGAAAAAGGTTCGCACGGCTTAGGCGTACGATTTACCCAAACCGTGCACAAACCATGCGCACCTCTCTGCTTCCAGACCAAAGGCGGCACGGTTTACCCAAACCATGCACAAGCCGTGTGCAGGACGTGCGCCCTTGTGTGCAAGTACATTTCTCAAACTCTAGGGCTCTGAACAACCCCCGGACACTTCCCAGACCTTCCTTAGAACATCACACACATTACACAAGATTAAAGGAAAGGTTCGAAAGAATAAATAATGATCCATACCTTTTCCAAAGATTCGGGTTGTCACAACCTCCCCTCCTTAAAGCAACTCATCCCTGAGTTGGCCTTCCGAGGGTACTGAGGTGTCATCGACGAAAAGCTCTAGCCATTGAGAACGTAAATCATTATCTCGTTCCCATGTATCGTCCTCTACCCGGTCGTGCTTCCATATCACCTATACAAGAAGAATTATCCTACCAAGGAGTGTCTTCACACTTCGGTCAACAATTGGCATTGGATACTCTTCAAAGGAAGCATCTATATCCAGTTAAACCTCATCAGGATGAAAAACATGAGTCGGATCTGAAAAGTACTGGCATAGCTGAGATACATGAAAAACATCATGCATGGCCTCGTATATCTATGGAAGTGAAAGCTATTAAGCTACTGGTCCGATTCGCTTCACCACCTCAAAGGGTCCTACGAACCTCGATGAAAGCTTAACCTACTTCCGTATACGTCACTGCCCCAAACTGGGTGAGACCTTCAAGAAAACCCGGTCCCCACCCTCGAACTCAAGAGGTCGATGGTGCTTGTTTTTATTGGACTGCTGTCTAGACTGAGTTGTTTGAATATGCTTTTTAATAAGTTGTATATTCTTTGTAGTCTCATGCACAAGATGTCGTCCTAGAACAGCTACCCACCCTGCTTCAAGACAACACAAAGGAGAGCGAAAAGGCCTACCATATAAGGCTTCATAGGGAGCCATTCAATGGTAGCCTTCTAAAGACCTGTAAAATTCAAGGGAAATATTTTCGTAATTTTCTTTGGGATTTTACAAGAACACGGTTTCTGACGACACTTGATTCCGGGGCCTGGTGTGCCCGGAATTTCTATCTGAAGTTTAGCTCAGGTACGTTTAGTGAACGAACGAGCGGGTTTTTCTAACTTTTGAACCGGTACATAGAATCAAATTCTGAGGGAACCTATGGATTCCCAGCGCCGGTAATTTCTTAGGAACACCTTTTCCATGGTTGCGTTTACACGAGAGAAGTTGTTAAAAATTGGTGGAAGGTAAAATTAAATTGAGCATCAATTTTATTTTTCACTAAGTGGTTTAAAGCTTTGGGTGGAAGTTGGGGGAAACCACCCAACATCCCATTGGAGGTTATGAGGGTGGTGGGGCCCACACGAACCCCACCCCTTCATCTTCCCTAACCCTCCATAACCCTTCTTTTAATTTGACAACTTGATTTAATTATTTGAGTGGATTAATTCAACTTTGGAATTTCAAACTTAAGTTATGTTAATAAAATAAGTGAGGTACTTATTTTATTTTGGTCGGGACTTGTTGCTTGAGAGGTTGGGAGAAAAGCTAAGGGAGGCTTAAAGATCTTCATCTTCTTCATCGAAGAACGCGAAGAAAGCAAAGAACGCGAAGAACGCACCGATCTTCGATGAAGAACGCCGAATCCTCGGAGATCGACTACGCGACGTTGGGTACCGCGACGCCAATGTGGCCTTCTTTCGCGACGATTCTCCTTTCGTGACGCCTCCTTCCACGACGGTTATTTCCATGACGAAACTCCATTCAAGCTACGTTCGAGGTAGGGAATTCTTTTATTGTTGATGATATTCATGTTTTCATCTGTCATCATTCCTCGTACTTTTGGACCACCTATTAACAATTAACGGAAGGGGGACGGACCACACAAACATGGCCGACCCTCCTCCCCTTTTATCTTGTCTTCCATGTCATGGAATGGATCGAGGATGGCGTGGTGCCATCGCACTGCGTGGGGTCATGCGGCAAGGAATGTGCGGTGCCATCGCGCCGCACCTTTGAAACGAACAAGAACGTGGTGCCGTCGCGCCGCGCTGGAGAACCCCGAAAAACAACACGGCCGGAGCGGGGCCACGGCGGTGGGGTGCGGCGCCGTCCCGCCAAGCCAGATGGTCCAAGGCCGCGGCATAGGCCATAGCGGAGCAGGGGAACCGGCGGCCGGTTTCGGGCCACCAGTGTCGGAGCAGGGGGACCGGCCCTTGTCGGTCCCAAGTCGGTAGCAGCTGGCTGGCCGAAGCAGGCTGGCCGGACAGTGGAAGAGTCAGGGGTTCGAAACCCCCGGCTGGCCGGACATGAGCGGCCCCCATTATGGGGTCGCAGTTACAATAAGAGGGGGGCAGCCCCCCCCCCCCCCCCCCCCCCCCCCGCATCCTGAACGGCTCGGTCGTTCGGCTGAGCCACCTGGCCAGTGTGTCGGGCCACCAGCACGCCGTGTCGCCTGTGTACTAGGCCGCCGAGCCGGGTCGGGCCGTGCCCAAGTGGGCCTCACCCGGACCCGGGTCGGGTCGACCTGGTTCGTGCCGGCCCATGGGGTCTCAGGCCAGGTCGGTCCGGGCCCGAAACCCCCACTTCCAGACCTCTTTCGTCTTTAGCCCATATCTTGGGTTGTGGATCTCCGATCGACACACCATTTGTGGCGATGTGATCCTTGGTATGAGATGGTCATTTTGGTAAATTACACTCAAGGTTTCAGAGTACTTCGGGTTCGGCCAGGTTGGATCGTATACGAAACCAACCGGGCCCTCGGAGTGGAAACACTTATAACTTGAGCTCTGGACGTCCGATTGACGTGTCGTCGATTTTGTTTGATTCCTCTAAGTGAGACGGACCTTTTGGCTTACTCCGCTCGAGTTTTGGACGTAGTTGGAGTATGGTCGGGTTGGTTTTGACTTAAAAACCAACTGAACCCTTGGGACGAAAAGAACAATAACTCTCAGACCAGGCGTCTGATTGACGCGCCGTCTGTGACGTTGAGTTCCTGTTGAAGATACATAAATTTTGGATACATCAACTCCAGACTATGTGTCAGTTGATGTATCAGCCCTTCGGCTCATGGAGCGGACCCTCCCAAATGAGCTTGTTGTGTGCGGGAACCCTAGAGTTGGCTGCGACTGCGACGACGATGACTACTATACAGAAATTCTTCGTGGATTCGATGGCGACGACTACAGCACTCAGCGATCCTACGTGGATCAGTGCTACCAATCCTGTGTGGTTCAGAGCTCAGCGGTCCTGTGTGGGCCAGCGCCTACAGACCCTGGAGCTCTGGAAGCGGGTGGACAAATGCGGGACTAGCTCCAGGAATAGAGGACTAGACCATAATGCCTCTAGTTTCTTTGTTTGTGTTGCCTTGTGTCCTTGTACTTGAGTTGAAGTAATAAAAGACACGTTCTGTGGTGATGTTTTCTTTCTTGTTTTTTTCATGTTAACACTAAGAGATACCGGTTAAAAAATGTTGACTTGACCCTCACTTACGAGATTCTTTCTGGAAGGGACCCAGTGACCACACACTGATGCCTACAGTGTGACTCAACACTTGTAGGTGAGAGTAACAGTTGGATCTCTTGGTAGCAACGTCAAGGACTTACGACGTCATCCATGGCATGAATTAACTAATCATGACGGGACTAACTGTATTTGGAAAGGAACGTGGTTCATCTAGGGGATGAGACCAGATTTTCATTTTCGGAAATGGAGAAATCATTACAGCTTGCAGAACGTTAAGGAGGAAGGGGAAACACTTCGTGTGGTCAGATAGATGTCAGCAGAGCTTCCAAAAGTTGAGACAGAGTTTGACCAACGCACCTTTCTTGAGGCTACCGGAGGAGGGGGTAGGGTACGTAGTTTACAACGATGAATCAAGGACCAGACTCTGATGTGTCCTGATGCAGGAGTGGGCCATGATCGCCTATGGATCACGTCATTTGAGGCATCATGAGAAGAACTACACTACCCAAGACCTGGAGTTAGCAACATTGGTCTTCGCTCTGAAAAGGTGGCGACACTATCTGATGGGAGAGCACTTTTCAGTATATTCATGTGGCAGTGTTCGTTTCTTGATACCTCACCTGCCAGCAGGTGAAGGCAGAGCACCAGGTACCAGCAGGCTTGGTGCAGCCCTTGGAGGACCCAGAGTGGAAGTGGGACGACATATCTATGGACTTCATGACTGGACTTCCACGCACTTCCAGAGGTCACGACTCTATTTGGGTGATTGTCGGCCGACTCACCAAGTCGGCACACTTCTTACCCATTAGAGAGAAGGGCTCAGTGGAGATCTTGGGACATCTTTATATTCAAGAGATTGTACGACTTCATGGTGTTCCATCGTCTATCGTCTCCGATCGAGATGCTTTCTTTACTTCCCGGCTTTGGAAGGGGTTGCAGGAGGCGTTCGGGACGCAGCTATGTCTGAGCACAGCCTTTCACCCTCAGACAGATGGTTAGACGGAGAGGACAATTCAGACTCTCGAGGACATGATCCGCAAATGTGTCCTAGACTTTGGTCATAGCTGGGAGGACCACCTACCCTTGGTGTAGTTTGCATACAACAACAGCTACCACTCCACCATCGGGATGGCACCATACGAGGCGTTGTAAGGCTGACCTTGCATATCTCCTCTATGCTGGACAGACCCTGGGGAGTCAGCACTTTTGGGACCAGAGATGGTCCAGGCCATGACAAAAAAGGTCCAGGTCATCCAAGAGCAGATGAGGACAGCACAGAGCCAACAGAAGTCTTACGCTGATAGGAGGCGGAGGCCACTAGAGTTCGAGGATGGCGACCACGTCTTTTTTCGGGCCTCACCTTGACATGGATTACGGAGATTTGGCCGAGGCGGCAAGTTGTCTCCACGATTCATCGGACCATTCTAGGTCCTCTGTAGGATTGGGGAGGTGGCTTATCACCTGGCTCTACCACCTCAGTTGCACGGGTGCACGGCGTCTTTCACATATCTCAGCTGAGGAGATACATGCACGACCCGACACATATCATTGACCATGGGGAGCTGGACATATATGATGGGGAGAATTTGCAGAGGTTCCAGTGGAGATTGAGTATCGACAGGAGCAGGTCCAATGTGGATGGTCGATTCCTCTAGCGCGCATCAGATGGCAGCACGAGAATCTCTAGGAGAGCACTTGGGAGCAGGAGGCTCAGATGCGTGCCCAGTACCCACATTTGTTTCCCTAGTTTTTGATGTATCTTTACGGGGACATAAAGCCCTGAGGTGGGAGTAATATAATGACTCGTAAAATTCAAGGAAAATTTTTTCTTAATTTATTATGGGATTTTACAAGAACACGGTTTCTGACGGCACTTGATTCTGAGGCCTGGTGTGCCCGGAATTTCTATCCGAAGATACCTCGGGTACGTTCAGTGAACGAACGTGTGGGTTTTTCTAACTCTTGAACCGTTGCTCGGAATCGAATTCCGAGGGCACCGATGGATTCGCAGCATCGGTAATTTCTTAGGAACACCTTTTCCGGAGTTGCGTTTACACGAGAGAAGTTGTTAAAAATTTGTGGAAGGTAAAAGAAAATTGAGCATCAATTTTATTTTTCACTAAGTGGTTTAATGATTTGGGTGGAAGTTGGGGGAAACCACCCAACTTCCCATTGAAGGTTATGAGGGTAGTGGGGCCCACACGAACCCCACCCCATCATCTTCCCTAATCTTCCATAACCAATCTTTTAATTTGAAAACTTGAGTTAATTAATTATGTGGCTTAATTCAACTTTTGAATTTCAAACTTATGTTATGTTAATAAATAATTGAGGTACTTATTTTATTTGGTTGGGACATGTTGCTTAAGAGATTTGCGAGAAAAGCTATGGGAGGCTTGAAGATCTTCATATTCTTCATCGAAGAACACGAAGAACGTGAAGAACGCGAAGAACGCACCGATCTCCGAAGAAGAACACTGAATCCTCGGAGATCGACTACGCGACGTTGTGTACCGTGATGCCAACGACGCCTTCTTCCAGACGATTCTCCTTTTTCAACGCCTCCTTCCATGATGGTTATTTATGTGACAAACCTCCGTTCAAGCTACATTCGAGGTAGGGAATTGTTTTTTTGTTGATGATATTTGTGTTTTCATCTGTCATCATTCCTCGTACTTTTGGACCACCTGTTACCAGTTCACGGAAGGGGGCCGGACCGCACAAGCACGACCGACCCTCCTTCCCTTTTATCTTGTCTTCCATGTGGTGGAATGGAACGAGGATGGCACGGTGCCATCGCACCACGCGGGGTCATGCGGCAAGGAATGCGCGGCGTCGTCGCGCTGCGCCTTTGAAATGAACAAGAACGCGACGCCGGAGAACCCCGAAAAACACTGTGGCGCCACGACGGACGGTCCAAGGCCGCGGCATAGGCTTGGCGGAGCATAGGAACCGGCGGTAGGTTCTAGGCTGCCGGCGTTGGAGTAGGGGGACCGGCCCTTGCCGGTCCCGAGTCGGCAGCAGCCGGCCGGCCGGAGCTGGCCGGACAGTGGAAGAGTCGGGGGTTCGAAACCCTTGGCTGGCTGGATGTGAGTGGCTCCCATTATCGGGCCGCGGTTATAACAAGCGGGAAGCAGCGCCCCCCCCCCCCCCCCCCCCCCGCATCTTGAACGGCTCGACCGTTCGGCCGAGCCACCGGGCCAGCGCGCCGGGCCGCCGAGTCGGGCCGCCGAGTCGGGCCGCGCCTAGGCAGGGGCGGGCCGCGCAGGCCGAGCCGGGTCGTGCCGCGCCCAAGTAGGCCGGAGCCGAACCCGGGTCGGGTCGACCCGGTTCAGGCCGGCCCATGGGGTCTCGGGCCGGGTCGGTCCAGGCCCGAAACCCCAACTTTCGGACCTCTTTCGGTCTTTTTCCCATATCTTGGGATGCAGACCTCTGATCGACGCACCATCAGCTGCGATGCGATACTTGGAAGGAGGCGGTCATTTCGGTATATTACACTCAAGGTTTTGGAGTACTTTGGGTTCGGCCTGGTTGGTTCGTACATGAAACCAACCGGGCCCTCGGAGCGGAAACGCTTATAACTTGAGCTCCGGACGTCCGATTGATGTGCTGTCGACTTTCTTGGATTCGTCTAAGTGAGACGGACCTTTTCTCTTACTCCGCTCGAGTTTTGGACGTAGTTGGAGTATGGACGGGTTGGTTTTGGCTTAAAAACCAACCGGGCCTCAGGGACAAAAAAGCCAATAACTCTCAGACTGGGCATCCGATTGACGCGCCGTCTGTGACGTTGAGTTCCTATTGACGATACAGAACTTTTGGATACATCAACTTCGGACTATGTGTCAGTTGATTTATCAGCCCTTCGGCTCGTGGAGAGAACCCACCCGAACGAGCTTGCTGTGTGCGGGAACCCTAGAGCTGGCTGCGACTGCGACGACGATGACTACTGTACAGAAATCCTCTGTGGATTCGACAGCGACGACTACCGAACTCAGCGATCCTACGTGGATCAGTGCTACCGATCCTATGTGGGTCAGATCCTGTGTGGGTTAGCGCTCAGTGGTACTGTGTGGGACAGCGCCTACAGATCCTATGTGGCCTGATCCTGTGTGGGTCATTGCAGGGGTTAGTTACCTATCGATCCTTTGTGGGTCATTGCGGTGGTTTGTACCTATCGATCCTGTGTGGGTCTGACGACTTAGATGAATCAGTGGCTACATCTGATCATCTCTATCGTCTTACGAAGAAGTATATGTGTGAGAAGAATCTTGATCTTCAATGTTTATCTTCGATAAGATTGACTTGATATCCTGTGTGGATTATGTTATTCTTTCCTGTGTGGATTGGGTTGTGATTTCCTATGTGGAACGAGTTACATTTTCCTATGTGGACTGGGTTTTACTTGAGCTCGGATGTTGGAGCCAATCAAGAATTGATGACTTAGGTATATGTATGAGAATATATCTATGCAGTGTCAGATGTTACTTCGTGATTGTATGTTTCCTTTATGGATTACTCTTGGTGGATTCTGGGAGACTTTCGGGGGTCTCGGGGTCCCTACTAAGTAACTTATACTCACCCCTGCACAGGCTATGCCCGCTCTACGTTGTGTTGGTTGCAAATGATGGAAAACACTGATCATGTTTGAGGCTTGCGGAGCAGGTCGGTACCTGGAGGTGGACCACTGGGCGGGACGTACTCGGAGCGGACGGCTAGACCAGAGGAGCTGTGGAGGCTACTGTACCCACCCTTCAGGTGGGTGTTCCAGTGGACGGCTCGAGGATACGGCTATACATTCAGTTGTTGTTTTCCCTTTCAAGTTGTACTTTACTTTCAATTTGGGTTTGTATACTGGCCCACTTAATTTTCAGCACTTACTGTTGTACCCAGTTTTACTTAGTGTTTACTTCTAATGATTTCTTTCTCTGTGGTGTTGTTTACTTTACAAAGGAAATGCCTTCACTTTTTATTGGGAATTACGCCTTGCTGCTAGTTTCCATCCCCTGGACTATGGAAGGCGGGCTTGGGGTAGTCATGGTACGAGCCCCGAAGATGGGTCGTGACAATCCTGGAAGCTATTTTTATAACATAACTTGACAAAAGGAGTTTTTCTCTCCCATGAACCTCCAAAATTGAGACACAGGCACGTAACATATCCTCTAGTACCTATATATTCTGCTCGGTCTACCCGTCAGTTTGCAAGTGATAGGCTGTGCTCAAAAGTACCTGCGTA